>OW026360.1:94239572-94749604 GCA_932273835.1 Sarcophaga variegata | reverse complement strand
TTTTTTCTTTTGGGTGCCCTGGTAGTCTAGTGTCCTAGACTATTAGCGTGAGGGCCGTGGGTTCGATTCCCACCAGAGACTCTGGTCTGTGACACTACATCGAGCATATGGTCAAGTTATTCAGCTCGTATATAATTAAAATATAATTTGTAATTGTGTTGTAATTAATAAACAAATAAAATATTTCATTTTATTTAAGACGTATGACTTGGGATTTGAAACGCAGCCTTACGTCTATAATCAATACTGGTTACTTTAGGTCCGAGTTACATGCAGAATTTCGTTATAAAACATTTTCAAATTCATGACCACTTTTATTCATTACATTCAATCACTCTTTATATCCAATAAGCGATTGCGAAAAGGCTTATGATAACCATTGCTGTTGTGGTCCAGTAAATCATAAAGAAATTCATCCGTTATTTTGATTTCTACTGCGTCTGGTATTGTTGTTGCTGCTGGCCAGTGCGAACGAATCAATAATTTATTAAAACCGATTATTATCGCTTTTTGTGTGCGTGTTGGGGGCAATTTACTGTAGACAACCTGCTTTACTGCTTTACTGTACCATCCAGCTTTTGTTGTGGTAGCAGCATTTGTTGCGGGTGATTGGCTTTAATTTAACGCTGCAAGGTATGTGTTAAATGTTGGTCGATTGTATTTTGCATAAACATTTTTTATTTGGCCAGATTAGAAGGGACTTTTTTGGGTTTGTATTTTAAAACGTTTTATTTAATAATTGCATGCCCATACATACATTGGCTTATTAATAACAATAATATTTCACTTCTTTTTTTGTTTGTTTGTAATTTTTTTTTCTGAATTCATCTCCTTCAGGGTATTTTAGTTGTTAATTTTTTTATTTCATAAAATATGTTGTAAACGGTTTGTGGGTTGTGCGGTTGTTGACTGTGCTATAATTATGCAAACAGTTCAGGAGAAAATATTAAACGCTGTGAACATAGAAGAAGACTGCCAGGGAAGAAAAGGAAAGGAAAAAGGATTGCCAGCGGAAAAGAAAGCAAGATTCTCTACTAGACCGCCTACTTTCAGGCCAAAAGCAACAGCACAGTAAGGCCTTAATGCTCATCGACTTTGTAAAACTGCATGATTTTCTGACTCCAAGGCTGAATCTTTTCACTAAAAAGAATGAAGACATGATACAAACGTATGGCGATAGTATTCACAGGACATGCAACCAATTGTGTTCATATTTGAAAGTAAATAGCATTAAAGATAGTAAGGGAATTGAGATAGAGAGAGAGAGAGAGAGAGGAGAGAGAGTAAAGGACACTACTACACGCGTATGAAACAATCTCCCTTACATACATACATCGTTGGTCATTACAACCCTTCATTCCGGAGCTTCTCACACCACTTACGTTGTGTGTGTTAATTTTTTAATTGAGTGGCGGCACCTACAGTTTAAAGTCGACTCCGAACGACAAATTTTTGAGCAACTTTTTCATTACAATTTTATTAGATCAGAGTTTTTGCTAGAAGGAAAGATGAGAGGCAAGCGCTGGAGATATATTTTTCACGTTTCGATTTATTGGAGATGTCTGACCTGAACTTTGAACTGTGGCCTCAAGTTTAATAAGCCAACACACTACCTACTAGACTACGGCCACTCCCTTAGTCAACGTTATCCTATCATAAATTATAAGAAAGTTTAAATATCATTTTTCAGCAGAAAGTTTTAATCGTCAGAACATGTATTCGAAGCTAGAAACAATATCCTTCTACCAAAAATCATTCAGAAAGACATCTCCACATATCCTGCCAAAGTCCATCTCAGATCTTTGCCAGAGACCTGGTATCACAATGTGCAGTAAGGCAGCCAGTCACTAGTCTCTCGTTGATAATATGGAGCCGCAGCAATAAGACATCCGTCTAACATTGTCAATTAATGAACCAAGACTGCTAAGAATGTAACATTCCGATTTACCTTTCCGAAGTCTCTCTACGTTCTTGCGACTGTATCTCCCTAAGGTTAAACTATGCGAAGCTTCATCACTAAAAACAATTCTTATATGAAAATGCTCGTTTTCTGCCAGTTTCAATATTTTTGGTCGACCAATGGGTAGTTTGGCTTCAATTTTTGTACCACGTAAACCTAGATCCTTAAGTAAAATTTTTCACGTATTCTAAGGATCAAGTCCAACATGTTGAGAGCGATGTATTGAAATTTTCGCGTTGTCATCAAGACTATGTGAATCAGCAGCAATATTTCCTTCCTGGTACACACACATTTCTTTGTCTTGTTGTTGCTTTTGGATTCGCAGAAACTGGTTGTAGACTCAACTGACGAGAAACAATGGGCCCTATGAACTTCGCTGACAGATTTATTCTTTTCAAAGAAACTTTTTACAATTCGAAAGCGTGTTTTTGGCTTTAAACGATTCATAATGACTTGTCCGGAATGTCTGAATGTGTGCTACTGTACGGTATGGCAACACAGTTTAATATTGTTACGAAAATGAAAAATCAAGATACTGGTGTTTTGCTTTTACATCGTTTTAACATTAAAATTGTAAACAAAAGCTACAAACAAAACAATGTAGTAAACAAACCTGTTTACAAATTATCGTACTGCTTAATATAACAACAAACTCCAGCATAAAAAAATTGTAAACAAGTAAACAAAAATACAACAACAAACGCCACAAGAATAAATGTCAACAACGATGTTTACATGTATAGAGATTTTGAGAAGGCCAAGTCATGAAAATTCGATTCCAAGAACATTCATCAGACTGTTTACTTTGCCATATAAAAGGCAAGCCAAAGCAGGCGACTGGGTTAGTGAAGTAAAGTCAGTCTTGTGTGAAGACGCGGTGCATTTGAAGAGAGTAATTGTGGTTTAAAGATCTCCGTTACAAAGATCTGTCGAATAATTGTCTAGGAATTGTTATTGTTTATGCAAAGGGTATAAACAGAGGAATAACAGAGAAAAGCAATTGTTGTTGTTTACATCAAGTTGGGAACACACAATTTGCAATTAAGAGCTCATTTTTTAAACGTTTTTAAAAGGTAAAAGCATTATAATATTCTCTGCTGTCCAGTTATAGTTATCGATAGTTTTGGTGCAAACCAAAATCACAAGAGTAATTGGCTTGTGTCCTTAAACATCTTGTACCAACTGTGACTTAAAAAAACTGTTCTTAACACGTGTTAGAATATAATTTATAAAACATGTACCATGTCTCTCTGTATGGGTATATTAAACGTTTTTTGTAAATATATAATTGGCTATGTGTGTTGCGTTCTTCAAACGTCTGAGTTTTAATTGAAAATAAAAAGAAGAACAAAAAAAACTTCATCCATTTTATATTCATCCATGGTTGTAGGTGCCTGTAAAAGACCTTCATACACAAAAAATTCTACTCTTGAATGTAGATATCCAGTCTGTGTGTCTGTCTGATTTCGATGTTAACTGCATGAAGAAATTTACAAAGTCCGCCAGTTGTTGTTCTTCAAGGAGTAGTAATTAATTACACATGATTTATGGCTTTGTCCATGATATTGTTGTTGTTGTTGTTCATGTTGATGTTGTAATTGTTGTACGAAAATGTTTGTTTATTTTAGAAAAAATTAATGTTTTATGTACACGATCTATTCGAAATATGAAGGACGAAAATATGAATTTAAAGAAGAAGTTGAAAAACTGGTTGCTTGTTGAGGTCTGCTCTCTGAAGGTTGTTAGTTTGACTGATTAATTTGTCTTCTGCTTAAGCAGAACGAACATTAAGTGCCTCAGTGTATGTACTTGCCTTGTTGCAAACATTTTGGAAAATTGGTTGCGATGGGGATAACTTGGTATTAATGTAAATGGAAAAGTTTTTAATTACAGTAAGCTCATGTTGTCTTGATATTAATCCCATTAAGATGTTGTTTGTTCCTTTCTCCAAGAGCTATAAATTGGAGAACTTCCTACTGTCCAAGCTTAATGGAATTGAACTAAGGCTGTGTAAAGGTAATCTACAATTGGTAGGCGATTGAATTTTCTTCCGAAGATGGTGAAACGGATTTCCGAATGTATAATCTTATTCCATATAAAATCAATATGAGGTTACCGTCTGTACTGCGCCATCTGATATGAGAATACTCGGCAATAAGCAAGCAGACGAGCTTGTGATGAGGGGAGCTTAAACAGCACTTATGGGTCCAGAACATTTCTGTGGAGTAGGAGCGGATGTTTGGAAAGATTTGCTTAAGCAAAACTGTTTCTGAAGAAGAAGGAGAAGCAATATTTTTAACGAAATTTTCTTTTCCTGCTGACAAGCCAATGGCTTAGCGGGTTATATTAATTTTAATTTTTCAATGTATTATATTAATGATAAATAAATAAATTAAATAGGAGTTATAATAAGAGGATATCTAAATTATCCTCAGACTCTTCAAGAGTAACCTAAGGTTGGTTGGTTTTATGAAATGGCACTGTAGACTCAAAGTAGGCTTATTTATAATGGGGGTTGTTTAGAGCCCAACAAGAATGTTTTGTGACAATGAAAATGAATAATCGGAACATGTTCTTTGAACCAGTGGAGGATTAATGCGTAACAGAAAGAAACACCGTAGTCTAGAACAGAGGTCAGCAATGAGTACTCAAAACGATGAGTAGACTCGAATCATACTTATAATTTCTGATACTTATACGCATTCATACTTTTGTTTATGTCATACTCATACTACTCATATTCAAAGTTTGAAATACTCATGGTACTCATACTTAACAATACGCATGATTTTATTGATTTGGACTCTCCACGACTCATCGCATACTCGAATCACAAAATAAGTATGATTCTCGTACGAACAATACAATACTCACACGAAGGTTGTGTGTTTGCTTTCCTTGCTGTCTTTTTCTTTTTTGTTTATGTGTCTTTCTTCTTTCTTTGTAAATGCAACAACAACTAAGACTGTAAATTTTGATGAATGATTCGAATCACTCGAATCATTTATAAGTATTATAAGAGTATTTTTCTAAATTTATGAATCTGAATGAGTAGGCGTATGAATCAAACATATTTCGAATGTTATGAGCTTGATGTCAACGTTGTACTCATACTCATTGCAACTTATACTTATACATCAATGGAGTAGTGAATACGAATGAATCAGAGTAGTTGGATTTCAATACTGTTGACTCACTCATACTCAAAATTGCATGAGTGCTGATGAGTAGCGAAAAAGCGATTCATTGCTGATCTCTGGTCTAGAAGGTATTGTGTTAGCTTACTAGATCTGAGGCCATGGTTCAAATCCCAGCTCAAACATCTTCAACATAACGAAATATGAAAAATATTTTTTCGGCGACTTCCTCTCAGCAGATTTCTTGCAAAACCTCTGGGTGTAACCAAAAAATTGTCATGAAAAAGTTACTCTAAAATTTGTCGTTCAAAGTCGAATTTAAACTGCATGTCCCGGCACTCATGTATAAAATTAAAACAGAAAACATTGGAAATGTGAAAAGTTAGGTTGTAATCCTGACTAAAGGATTCTAATGACCAATTAAACGAGCAATTAAACAACAGAACTCATCTTAAATCTGTTTCATTAAAGAAGAATGTCATAATTTTTCTTTTTGTAATGTATACCCTTCTAAGCTCCTCTTCCAGCCCTACAGACACATGTTTCCTTTGTCTATTTTAATAAGTTTTCCATTCTAATATGGAGTCAAACAAATAGAAGCTCAGTTTCGAATGACAGCCTGTTTAGCAGATAGAGTTTCTTTCTGTAGTTCTCTGTACTTCTGGTCAAAGTTTAATGGAGCACCTCAATGGCGTAAATTTGTGAATTTGAAGTCGTCGTAGTGTAGTAGGTATTGCTTTGGCTTGAAAAAAAGTTTGCTGCTGCCCACTAAAAGTATTTGAGTCCGATTGTATGTTACAGAATGAACTCTCTCATGTAGCAATCAAGTTGAATCCTTCACTCTTATTACTTATTCTCGTTTCGAAGCATTTCCTAAAATCGTAGGGTTTATTAGCCAACCCCTGCTGTTGAGGGTACCGTTGTCGCCGTAGGCTAGTAGGTAGTGTGACCCAGGTCAGACATTTCGACCGAAATATGAATGAATATTTCTTCGGCTACTACTTCTCAGCAGATTTCAGACAAAATCCCTGAATTGCCATGGAAAATTTCCCAAAAAAATCTGTCTTTTGATCGACTGTAAGTCCCGCTACTCATGCATATCATTAACACATACAACATAAGTGTTGTGAGAAACTAGATCGCTATGCTGACTAAAGGGTTGTAATGACCAATTTTGTATGTATGTATGTATGTTTAGGGAACAGTAAAATAGGTCTGTCATGCTATTAGGTCACGAGACGCCGTGATAAAACTGGCGTTAGACTTATCTGCCATTCTCCCTAATCACACTTTCCACGGCTTGCTGCTTAGCTTTTGTATTTTGCTTAAGTCCTTACAGTGTTACTTTAAGTGCTTAAAAATTGCATCTACATATCTACCTATGTAATCATATCATTTGTGTCCTAGTATGTGCGCAAAAAACCATTGCATTTGTAAGTACAAAGCTGTTGTTGTTGCTACTCATTGTTGTCCATGCATTTTATATTCCAAATCTCACAGGCCAAGAGGTAAGTAGATCATGATTAGGTTTTACTACGTTTAGTATTTGTTGTTGTAGTTGAAAGAAGGTTTCCAACTTGACAATGCAAAAAAGGAAAGTTGGGTAAAACTTGCATTAAATATTGTTCTCTAAAATAGGCCTATTAAAGAAATATAAACCTTAGCACCTTACAGGGAAAAATTAGGAATCAACGGTTAGCAAAGTTTAACACCACTACAGTACACAGGCCTGCACCTAAGATCAGACCAATCACTTGCTTAACTGGAACAATAGTAGATTGACGGAACATAAACAAGGCTGGATAATAACCAAACGGCACCATACAACAGCAGCCAAGCGGGTAAAATGCAAAATGCTTTATGGAAGCCTTATGCTCCTAAGCAGGGTAATGGAAAAACTATCCTTGGCAGCCAAAACACTGCCAGAGAAATATTTTGTGCATATGATAACCACACTACTGGCTTTCCAACACTGTGTCAATTGCAGACAAGATTACAAAAATTGCTGAAAAATAATACTCGTTTGATATTCGCTTATAATAGGCATTCATTGTCGACAGGGAAGGTTATTGGACGATAAAGTTTGTTGCTGGACCACGAAGCTGGAGGCAAAGGTAAAAAGATTTAAGGAAATTTTCTGCTGTTCTATGTACCAACCATCACTGCATACCCAATTTACAACTACTCTTTAAATTTTTTTTCTTTGGCAATCCTCTTCAATCCATGCAGCACACATACTACATACACATTATAACAGCATTTTTCCATTTCATTTACACTCAGCATTCGTTTAAAGTAGACATTTGCAAAATAATTGAAAACTTTTCTGCTTACGAAAAGAGGAAACCTAATGACACAGAATATTAAACAAAAACGAGAAGTGAAAAACACAAACTCATCTCGGTTTTCTCATTACGAATGTTGTGTTAGAACATGATTATCACAGGATATGTACAGGGATTTGAGAACTTAAAAAAAACATTCTTTTGTTTCATTTGATTAAAATTAGGTGTACCAATGTACCTACAAACGATGTTATTTCGATTTGCTATACTTAATGATTAATTGATTGAGCGATTGATTGTTTGATTTATTGATTGCTTGATTGATTGAGTTGTAAATGATATGCAAATGCAATTGAATTCTATTGTTATTTTTGTTGTTGTTGGTATGATATGAAAACATAAATTCTTAACATTAGAAATATGTTAACAAGTCAACCATATTTTCTTAAAAAATCAAATTGAAAGCTAAGTATTGTTCCTGGAAAATGAGTCATCAAGCAAGTAGTATAAACATTTCATTAGAAAAATTTGGTTCGAGAGGAATACAGCACATTCCTAAAAATATAACGAAAATCCTTTAAGCAAATGTAGGAACTAGTGTATCAGGTTGTTCCAAAGTAGAACTCAAAGTGACTCATGATTGTATACCAAACTGTGAAGAAGATTGGACACTTGGCTGTTAACTTACTTACTTAATTGGTCATTACAACCCCTCGGTCAGGATTACAATCTAAGTTCTCACAACACTTATTTTGTGGGTGTTAATTTTATACATGAGTGGCAGCAGGATCTACAGTTTAAAGATCGACTCTGAACGACAGATATTTTGAGAAATTTTATCAAAGTTTTTGCCAGAAATCTGCCAATAGGAAGTCGCTAAAGAAATATTTTCTTTTTATATTTCGTTCGAGATGCCTGCAACGAAGTTTGAACAGTGGCCACATGTTTAATAAGCCAACATACTACCTATTAGACCACAGCGGCTTCATGAGCCTATATAATAAAATGATCCTATATTACTCATTAAAAACTCTTAGAAGTGCGACAACGTACTCTGAGGATTGTATAGGCATCAGAATTCCTAACTCCCCATCAATATTTTTTTGTTCTCTGAAGTTCTTTTTGTTTTTACCATAAGAACAGGATCCGTACAGTAGATTACTAGAGTGTTTAGTCAACTATAAGCTGCTACAGTTTTATTTTCAAGATATTTTGTGTTACAATGTGGAGGAAATGGAATCGGAGCAACAGCACTGGTCATGGTGGCCAACATGTCACTAAGAGAACTGGTCGGTTTCATTCGGGGTGGTTCAAAACCACCACTAACGAATCACCTCCTTGGCTTACCTCACACTGGATAATATAGTGGGCCATATGGGCCACCGAAAGAACTTGCCTGTGAACAGCAACGTAATATCTGTGAACTAACCTAACCTAATATAACCTAACCTAACCTGACCTTGTCTTACAATACTGAGACGGCTCGAGAGAAGGCAGTAATCGAAATTAAACATCAACATTTTTTTCATTAATTGATTGATTTCCAGTATTTACCCCACTTTGCTTTTTAGTTAGATTATGTCACACACTAAGGCAGAAGGTTATGCTAATTGTTATAACACAAATCAACATTTAACCCGGGGATAAAACATTGCCTATAGGCCGCGTTCATCGTTCCTCATTGTCTGTGATCTGACTGTAAAAGCAAGTTTAGTATCCTAAGAATCCTAATTGTGGAGAGTCCAGTTAAAAATGACAGAATATACGAATGACAAGATCCGGTCATTAACACTTGTAATGAAAGCTACTCACTGCAGCTACCTAAGAGTTACAACCCCTACAAAAGTCATTTTAGGGAATGTGAAGTCTATCGTCATGACTTCTAAAAGAGCAGCACTCTGTGAAAACAATAAATAATACAGAGGATGAGGAGATTTAAGGAAAGAATACAATTAGTTCTCTTCCTTACTCTTATCAAGTGAATCGATCCTAGCAATACTCAGTTGACAGAGTAATTTAATCTGCCTATAACACACCGGGGACTACCTAGCTTAACTAAGGCAGTCATTAATAACTAAGTCATGATTAATATTCTGACGGCGTTCCTATCTCCAGAAGCCCATATAAGAGTTAGCTCCGAATAAAAAAACCTGGCGAACAAGCATTGCAGCGCTTTTAAAATGGTCATGAAATCCACTCGACTGAAAATCTAATCTTTCAATCCTTAACATATTTTAAAGCCTGCTCTGTCCAGCATTTGTAAGTTATCCATACACATACATAATCATTCATTGCAACCCTTCAGTCAATACTACGACCCAGCTTCTCACACCACTAATGTTGTGTGTGCTATTTTTATACAAGAGTAGCGAGCGACAAATTTTTGGAGAAACTTTTTGACTCTCAGAGGTTTTGTCACACGGACTGCTGAGAGAAAGGCGCCGAAGAATATTTTTTATATTTCTCGTTTTGTTGGAGATGTCTGATCTGGGTTTTGAACCGTGGCCTCATGTCTAACACAACCTACTTCACTACGGCGACTACCATTTTTTAAATTAAGCAGGAGATTTTTCTTCCGTATCATGTTCTAGGGTGATGAGTGAGTAGAATTGAGTGTAATGATCAGACCTGTGTCTTTCCATGGAAAGGATGAATGACTCACCGTATTCTTCAATAAAAGGCCTTTACGATAATTCTCTGCTCCAGAACTGTACGAATTCTTCAAATGACGTTGATCATCTCTGCTAGAACCCTAGGCATATTAGTATTGCTGCAAGGATTGTATTAATCAAAAAGCATTTGCTTTGGAAGAAGATGGGAAAAATTCTCAATTTTTTGCTATGCTAGGTAAAGTATTATGTAGTCGTGCTTGACCGCTTGTAACATTTCTTATTTGCTTTTAATTACTCATCTTGTGTTGTCATTCGACAAATGAAAATGGTCAGAGATTTACAATCTACTGATGCTGATGAGCTGGCAAAAGGCATTGAAGATAACATTTTTGCTTTGTAATCACAAAATATGAGATGGCATTTGAACATAGTTTTTTTTTTTTTTGTTTAAATAATGTGTTCTTTAGTTTCATGCAGCCTTTTTCCTCTCTAATTATGAAATAAAGGTAATAGAAATGAGTGTTAAAGAATTGTATTTAAAAAACTTAAAGGAAAATGTGCTTCAATTATGCCAAATTGTATGAATGAATGAAACAATCCTGTTCGAGAATTTATGTCTGATTTTGGTTTCGGAACCTATCATAAGCTATTGATACTCCAGGCCTTTCAGAATTTGGTTTCATACTGTTTTTTATGACACAGTCGTATAATAACAATCTCTGGAGCAGACACGTTGTAGGAATTTTATTCCGGGACTCTATCAAATCAGTAGTAAAACAGAAGACTTAGATCGTGGCTTTGTTCCTGAATTATTACATAATTCATCACCTCAGGTTTGACAATGTTAAGTTGAAGGTTAGAAGTTCATCTCTGACGGGACTCTCATACCGCAACGCTTACGCTTTGCTTGGAATTTTTTTAATGTGTTTCATTCGCTGAATGTATTTTTCATAAGAGACACAAGTGATTCCAGTTTCACGTGAGCACCGCCATAATGGCATATCCCACGGTGTCTGAAACACCAGTGAAATACAATGCGTCTACCAACGCCCCCACACACAATGATAAAATCACATCACTATATGTGGGTAGCAATTTAAAGCCATGTTGTGTTGGACATAATTTCCCTCTTGTTTAGGGATCGGAGACCATCTAAACTCCTTCAATGCATTAAGAGCATAACGCCGCACTGTAATCATGTCCTCCCCGCGATTTGGGTCCAAACCACAGCCACCACGTTGCTCCCACAAGGGAGCCTCACCTATTGCCGGGCAGAGACAAGCCTCTGGGGCTCCCGACACCCGTGGTACGAGATTAAAAACCTCTGGTCAGGCTTCGCAGTCAAACAAGCTCAGCACATAGTACCATCTCTAACACCCTTAGTCGCCTTGTACGACAAGTATGGTGGCTACAGTGGTAGTATTATTTTTATCACCCGCTACTACGGTACGTTCATACCGATAACATGTCTGCTGTATAATGACTTTATGACTGACTTCAGGGTTAAGATATGTAAAGTCGCCGACTTCAGCATTTCGCTCTTCATAACTTTTATAAAATGAGTAGTTAGTAACTTTCTCTTACGATTCTACAAATCATTGGTTCTATGAGACCACGATGCCATTAGCTAGTTGGTGTTATTGTCTGTACTTTGATGTTGGTGTGCTGTTACACAATTTGTTGGCTGTTGTGATAGTTTGACTATATTGTCCTCCTTTTATGGCTTGTTTGTTTGTCCCTTTAATGTTGGCTCTAGTATCGAACTATGTAAGGCAGCAACTTTCTTTTACACTGTGAATCTTGATCGTAGTCGAAGAGGCATTAGTCTAGTCGATAGGTATGTTGGAAAGAGCCGCGGCGACTTCCTCTCAGCAATTTTTTGGGAAAAGATCCGATATTGAATAAAATTGCAATGAAAAGTTCTTGAAAATCAGTATCTCGAAGACGACTTTAAACTATGATCCCGGCACTCATGGATAAAGTTGACAAAAACAACATGGGTGGTGTTGGAAGCTAGGTCGTAATCCTGACTGAAAGGTTTTATGTTTAATTTATGCTGTATTGCCTTGCAATCTACTTACTTTTCTTGTTGGAAACACTGGAATTTTTTTATTTAAGTGCCTAATTAATAAGACCTGTAAGCCTGTTCTTATCTGCCAAATGTAAACTAAACATAATCGAAATAATCGAACAGTTTATCATGTGCATCCATATTCATCAATTGTTTCACTTTCATTCTTTAGACTCCACATGCTTGCATGTCCCTGTATAGGTCACGCTTATCAAAATCAATAATTGCCTGCTGTCAGCATCCTGACATACCAATCCTGTTTTTAACCGGTTGATTGCAACATTTAAAATTGTCTCTTCGTTTTTTATAAGCAATTTTTGTTGCCAATTCGTGTTGAGTATCGTATTATTTTTGTTGCAATAATTGCATGTTTTTTTTGCAACCCAAACAGAATTCATCATACATGAGTCAAAAGCAGTTACAGTTTGTCTTCAGTTTGTTGTAATTTTTTTATTTGTTATCGATTGTTGCGTCATTTATACCAAACAATTGCTGCTGCTAGTGTTTTTTATTTTTGTATTCCAGGCCTTTGGTTTATTTGCTGTTCTGGTTTTTTCCACTTTTTTTAAGTTGTTGCTTTCGGCTTGCTGTGCAAATAATTTTTATTTTTAAATTCTTTTTTATGGAATTCCGTTTAAATTTTTTGCCTTCAATTTACTGTGTGTGCTGACAGCTAAATTGATTTAATGCCTTCAATAGCTTGAGTTTTGATTCTGATTGCTTGTTATCCACTGTTTGGTTACAGATGACACTCGTTGCTTTCGTTAATGCAACATGCCAGGTGGTGCTTAACATCTTCTTTAATTGACAGTTTAAATGAAAGAAAAAAATTAAAAAAAAAACATTCTGAACATAATAACCTTGAGTTGCAATGTGTTTGTGAGCAATTAAAAGAAATCGTGATACCCTTACAACCAACATACGTATGGAAAGTATTAGAAAATTCGATAAAGTTAAGGAACTTTTTCTTCGTCAACCAAGACCATTAAGTTGAAATTTCAAAGAGTAATGCCTCAACACTTTAGTAAATCTAACGGTACTTTCTTTAGAGACTTCGAAATTTTTGACAGTTGATAACAGCCATCTTATTGGAGGTACATCTGTCAAATTAGTTGTCATTTATTCAGTTTGTTTTGTCAAATCACCATGGGCGATCACAGACAATGCCATGTGTTCGACGAATAGGACCAGTTGCCAATTAAAACAGATCTTTATTGAAAAATGAACTTCAGCGGTGACGTCCTTCTCTAGATTGCTGGGTAGAATACCAATCCATACGAAATCCAAAATGATTTATTGTTCTTTGAATATCACGTTGATCAAGCCATCACTGTCGACGTTCAGCCCAATAAGTCGATGACTACTCTAACTTCTATGACCTGAATTAAATAATCCGGATACCAACGAAATGTGATTTTAACAGGATACCAGTAAGTACCATATAGCTCATAGCACAATGAATATTATTTTCGGGCCATCTTGAGAACATGATTTTCTCGTTTGAAGCTGATGTTGATTGGCGACTCAGATTGTGAGTTTTAACTCCGTAAGACTTTTTCTTGTGGGGCTTTCTTAAATCGCTAATGTGTGTGAACAAGCCACTAGGCTCAAAGGTCCTCAGAGCCAATATAACCCATCTCATCGAAGAAATTCGGACTGATTTATAAACCACAATCATGAAATATTGAACGTTTCGCGTACGCTGCATTCAGAAGAGTCGAGGCGGCCAAAAGCGGTTGGTAATCAACTGCCTATAGGGATAACCTTTTATAGTGATGACCTAAACAATGTCCTTTTGAAAGATATATGTAGAGGTCCTCAGAGCCAACATAACTCATCTCATCGTTTCGGATACGCTCCATCCAAAAGAGCCTAGGCAGCTCATCAGTTTGAAGTCATCAACCTTTAGTATGTTCAGCTTTTATATTTAGATAAACGAGTATGTACTGAAGATCCCATCAGCTCCAAAATATACATCAAACAGTGACTTTTCCTGATGCGCTGGACATTCTTGGATTTTAAGCGGATTGGCATCGTACCAAATGAATAATTAAATACTGTTACGCAAATCGGAACGACCTAATATCGCTTAACATTAAAAACGATAAACAAAAGCCACACGATACAAATACACACTAACACTAAGAATACAATGAACGTGTTGATTATCTAAAGCTGCACACACACATGTGTACAACGAACCTGGTTGCACCTGGTACCAACAACAACACGAAATGAAAATAAACCCGCTACTACAAATATGTGATAGACAACATACGCAAAGTACACAAACAACAATGTAATAGCAATAGACCTCTTGAGAAGGCGAGAACTCGAACCTCCCACTTCAAGAATGTTCGTTAGATTGGTTGTGTCGGACTATAAAAGGGCTGGACAAAGCAGGCAGCAGTCAGTTATAATTCAGTCAGCCTTGTGTGAAGACGCGTTGCGGTTTGAACGTACAAGTGGTATTGCTTGTAAAAAGGTTGTAAGCAGAGAAGATCTAACGAACAGTTGTTAGAGTTAACGCAGACAGAAGTGTGAAATAGAATAGTGTACAAGCAAATTGTTGTTGTATCGTTAAGTGTGAACAGTGGCACAAACGTAGTGTGAATAATAATGAGAGTTGGAAAAAACCTAAACACATATTTGTTTTTACTTGGTTTGCAATTAACGAACTCATATTTAAACGTTTTTAAAAAGTTAAAAAGGTAACAATACTTAACCATTCATCCAAGGATAGGGATGTCGTATAAGCGTTCATTAAATAATGGGCAATATTTTAGAATTGAAGTCACCGTTGAAGTCACTAGTAGGTAGTGTCTTGGCTTATTAGATGTGCGGGTCAGATATCTCCAACAAATAAATATTTTTTCGGTGACTTTCTTTCTCAGCAGATTTCTGGCAAAAAACCCCAGAGAGTAAATAACAATTGCCATGAAAAGTTTCTCAAAAATCTGTCGTTCGGAGTAGAATTTAAACTATAGGTCCCATCACTCCTGTATGAAATTAACGCACACAACATGGGTGGTGTGAAAAACTGGGTCTTTCTTGAAGGGTTGTATGTGTTTCTGAATTTAAATTCAATAATTTTTCTTTTAATTTTTAGTACCTTCTGCAATTGTTTTCATTTTTTGTTTGCCTCTTATTAATTTTCTTATTTAAAGAGAACAAATGATACTTCCTTTATGGCCTGCAATCAGCCAAGAAGGAAAAATATATGCATTGAACTAAATGAATACATCAGCTCTTGCATGGCCAACAATAAAACTAGAATCATGCGATATTATATTATATATTATAATTATGCCTCCCGCGGCATAGCATTTCCACTCCATTTAATAACACCAAACAAACACACGGAATAAGGACACGAAATAAATCCAAACGTTAAATAACTTAATGGGCCACCATTATTACCCATGAAAAGAAGAAAGTGGGCATGAAATCTAAAATTTTTATTTCTTCTTTCGTTTTGTATAATTGAACTGAAATTTTGACTACTTGTACTTGGCAGTATTACATGGTCGTAAAGTGCTATTCCCTGTAAGTGGTTAAGGTAACACTAGGTCAATAAGAAACAAAGAAAAATAGCGAAGAACGTAACATGAAACCCGTAATATAAGTTTTATTGGTAAGTAATCACGTAGTAAGACTACTTTAAGTATGGTTACCAGAACAAAAAAACACATGTGGTCATAACACAGTTGTATCAAAAAAAAAAAAATTAGATTTTAAGGCGATAATAAATAAAATTAGAAAAATAAATTTACGTGTGGAAGAGAAGTAGCCAAAAAAGTAAGGAGTTTAACTTTTTTAGACGATTTGCATTGGATTTATGACTCTCGAAAATTGCCAGCCATATGTAATATATTTTAGCTGTAACACGCTAGCCACATACGCAACATTGTTGCTAGGAAAACAAAATTTGTGCTGTAAATAGTTAAATGGATTTGGTTTGGGTTTTTCTATTTATTTTCCTTCCATTTCGATTTTGTATTTCGGTTCTAATTACTTGGTAAATTAAATAAAAAGAAAAAAATTTGAAGATCAATCCTGCAACAAATGTTGTGCGACCATTTCTTCTCCTAAACATATACAGTGACAGCAAAAGTCTTAGCACTCCTATATATTTTGACAAAAAAGTCCCCACAGGCTTAATACTCTTGCACAAAGTCCCGATATGACTTCAAGAGAGTATTTAGGAGATCATTTGAAAGAACGGTCGCGTAATCGCTAAACCTCAAACAAAAGTCAACCGAGAAACTTGCTAATGGTGCCACCAGAAAACGCTAAACAAAACTTGTACATTCAATTCCAAATGGGTTAAATGGAGTGCTTGACATTAAGGGATATTCTACTAAATACAAGGGATAACATTTTCATATATTGAATTTGAATTGAATTTTAAATTTACTCAGAGTTCTCCTTGAGGGTAGCTATGAAGTCATCTGAAAATTTTCCTTATTTTTGTCTTGTTTTATAAAAACATTAAAAAATTCTTTGTTTTATAATAAAACAGAATTAAATTAATAAAATAAATATAAAAACCTTAATTTTTTATACAAACTGATGGTTAACACTCATGAAATTGAAATGCTGTCTATGAAATATATTGCTGTCTACTGTATGTATGACAACAACACTTATTTTGTTCATAGTAAACATTATCGAAAATGCTTTTTAAGAAGTTTGAAGATGAACCCGCGTAATCTTGATCCAAACCATGACGTTGAGAGCGAATCACCAGAAAGCATAACAAGAACATATTGGAATTACCAGCAATCTTGAAACATCTTGATGTTTTTAGAGCATTGGGGAGGAAAATATAAAAGTATATATAGCAGTCAGTACAATAGATTGCCAGATAGGAGTGCTATAGTAGAAGAATATGTTTGAAAAGTCTATCCGGAGAAATTCATAGAAAAACATAATACATACATACATACATACATACTGTTACGAAAATTAAAAAAAAATTTTGATACTGGAGTTTTGCTTTTACATCGTTTAACATTAAAATTATAAACAAAGGCTACAAAAACAATGCAATAAACAAACCTGTTTACAAATTATCGTCCTGCTTAATATAACAACAAACACCAGCATAAAGAAATGGAAAACAAGTAAACAAAAATACAACGACAAACACCAGTCATGAACGTTCGCCTTCAAGAACATTCATTAGACTGTTTCTTTTGCCATATAAAAGGCAAGGCAAAGCATGCGAAGGAGTTAGTAAAAGTTCAGTCAGTCTTGTGTGAAGACGCAGTGCGTTTGAAGAAAATAATCATGGTTTGAAGATCTCCGTTACCAAGATCTGTCGAACAATTGTTATTGCTTATGCGAAGGGTATAAACAGAGGAGTAACAAAGAAAAGCAATTGTTGTTGCGTACATCAAGTAGTGACAGTGGTACACAGAATTCGCATTTAATTAAAATTAAACACAAATTTATTTTTATTTTATTTGCAATCCTCATATTTTAAACGTTTTAAAAAGGTAAAAACGTAACAATACATACATAGATACATATGTATACAGACCGTCATTACATCCCTTCAGTCAGTATTACGACCTAGCTTATCACGCCACTTATATTGTGTGTGTTAATTTTTATACATGATGCAATTATATACGTGGCGGGACTTACAAATTAAATTTTTTTCCTAAGATATGTATATTTTATTTTCAGATTTTGTTATAGTTCACATATTTCTATTTCTCCTTTAAGAAAATCTATTAATCACTTAATTTTATCATTTCCTTTAACATATATGACAGAGTATAGTTGTTCCCTTTTAAATTTTATATATTTAGTTTTTACTGTTTAAAATAAATAAAATTATAAGTACAATAAAGAGATTAATTAAAACAAATTAGTTTTTTATTTCATTAGATTTTTTCCTATGATTTTTTTTTAAGATGACTTTGTTATTGGTTGAAAGGTATCTTCTAATAAATAACTTCAACTATTTGACTCAGTTTAATAATTTTTCACTTGTCCTTTAGAGCAGCCCTTGTCTTTACATGATCTTCTAACATTTTATTATGATAATTTTTAGACATTATAATAATTTTTGTATTGATTTTGATCTGCTTTATATCTGGTAACGATCTGCTTTGTATCTCGTAACGATCTGATTTGTATCTGTTCACATCTGATTTATACCTTATCATGATCTGCCTCATGTCTTATGGCTGTGTATTCTGAATTTGAGTACGCTATATCGTGCTTTCTACAATCTACATCCACTAAATTTATTCCTTTGTCTCCTTTTGCTATTCTTTTTTGAAGATTTGTATCAGGTCCACAAAACTGTTAACCAGGTAGATGTAATTCAACATTTTGAATTTTCAACAATTTGTTTATTATGTTGTTTACAAAACCTTTTCCAATCTTACAATAATTAGGTTCATTTTTTTTTTTTGATTGTAGTTTATAACCATTTTGTTTTTCATTAATTTCATACCTCTTCGTATGAAACACTGAAACAGTGGCTAGCTATTTATACCAGCTATACTAGCTATATCAGCTATACAAGCTCTATCAGCTATACTAGCTATACCAGCTATACTAGCTATAGCAGCTATACTAGCTATACCAGCTCTACTAGCTATATAAGCTATACAAGCTGAACTAGCTATATCAGCTTTACTAGATATACCAGCTATACTAGCTATACCAGCTATACTAGCTATACCAGCTATACTAGCTATACCAGCTATACCAGCTATACCAGCTATACTAGCTATATCAGCTATACAAGCTGTACCAGCTATACCAGCTATACCTGCTATACCTCTGTACCAGCCACAGTGATGTAAAAAATAATTAGGACAGTACCCACCCAAACTTACATTATTTTTAAAACTGAATAAAAACTCAAAAATTCTTTATTGTTTAAACGACTTATTTTTTTTTTTCTTAGACGGTAGAAAAAAGATTAGAAACAAAATTATTGCTATTCCTATAATGTATTTTAATTTTTTTTTGTGATTTTGTATGAATGTATGTATTTATTTTTTAGTTACGATATTTTTGTTTTTATAATTATATCTATTAAAACTTTATCCAAATTTATTAATATAAGACATTTCTTTCACTCTTCTAATAAATTATGTTAGATTCTTTAAGTTTTCCAATAATAGAGATTATTTCGTTTTGATGATTGTTCTAACCAGCACCTTCCGATGAAAGAAGTCAACGTAGTCTGTCAACTAGTTCATTAGGATCATCCCAATGTATGTAATTTGATTTCAGATTATTTAGTAATTTTAGCATTAAACCACTGCCTTTTGTAAAAATGTTTGTTGTTGTTTCGAATAAATGCTTAATTATTCGTATATATTTGAAGGCTCGTGTTCCCTTCACTTGTTCATTAGGTTCATAGCGACGTTTATGTGCATTGGTATGAATTAAAATCTCTTTATATTTTTTCAAATCATTTTTAGAATAATGGAGAGGTTTTTTATGAAATACTAGTTCAAATAATCCAGGCGTCATTTTCAATTTCATATTTCCTATCCGCATAGTATTATCTCTATTAAACATTAATTTTTCCTTGCCATATCTCCAACTACCGTCTACATCTTGATTAAAACCATACATTTTATCCAATTGCTTATTATTAATAAGTGTTTGAATATTTTCAAATAATGGAAAATTTTTCGTCAGCTTTAAACTTTGTTTTCTTTTCAAGTTTTTCATACACGTACTTGATGCAGGCCTATTATGATCATAGCTTTTTTCATCATCATTGTCATCGGTTGTCATATTTTCATACTGAAAATCGTTATTATCACCATTTACATCATCATAATCATCGTCGTCATCGATAGTGTTGTCTATGTCCTTATGCTTATCTTCAAGTTTTCCGATGATTTCATTGTCACCATTTACATCATAATAATCATCATCATCATCATCATCATCAATAGTGTTGTCTATGTCCTTATGCTTATTTTCAATTTTTCTAATGATTTCATTATCACCATTTACGTCATAATAATCATCATCATCATCAATAGTGTTGTCTATATCCTTATGCTTATGTTCAAGTTTTCCGATGATTTTATTGTCACCATTTACATCATCATAATCATCGCCATCATCAATAGCGTAGTCTATATCCTTATGTTTATCTTTAAGTTTTCCGATGATTTTTTTAAGTGGTTTTGTTATTGGTTGAAAGGTATCTTCTAAAAAATTAACTCTATCTATTTGATTCAGTTTAATATTTTTTAACTTTTCCTTTAAAACAGCCCTTGTCTTTACAAGATCTTCTAATATTTTATTATGATAATTATTAGACATTATAATATTTTTTTATATTGATTTTGATCCGCTTTGTATCTGGTTACGATCTGCTTTATACCTGGTCACGAACTGCTTGCTATCTGATCACCATCTGCTTTATATCTGGTTACGATCTAATTTATACCTGTTCACGATCTGCTTGATGGCTCGTGTCTATATCCTTTGATTTTGAGTACACTTTATCGTGCTTTCTACAAGCTGCATCCAATAAATTTATTCCTTTATCTCCTCTTGCTATTCGTTTTTGAAGTTTTATATCAGGTCCACAAAACTGATAACCAGGAAGATGTAATTCAACACGTAATTTGTTTATTAAGTCGTTTACAAAATCTTTTCCAATCTTACACTAAATAGGTTTAATCTTTTTTGGTTTTGACTGTAGTTTATTACCATTTTTTTTCGTTACTTTCGTACCTCTTCGTACGAAACACTGAAACAGTGGCTGGCTAGTTATACCAACTATACCAGCTATATCAGCTATACAAGCTGATATAGCTAGTATAGCTGGTATAGCTAGTATAGCTGATATAGCTAGTACGACTGATATAGCTTATATAGCTGGTACAGCTGATATAGCTAGTATAGCTGGTACAGCTTGTATAGCTGATATAGCTGGTATAGTTGGTATAACTAGCCAGCCACTGTTTCAGTGTTTCGTACGAAGAGGTACGAAAGTAACGAAAAAAAACTACTAAACTACAGTCAAAACCAAAAAAGATTAAACCTATTTAGTGTAAGATTGGAAAAGATTTTGTAAACGACTTAATAACCAAATTACGTGTTGAATTACATCTTCCTGGTTATCAGTTTTGTGGACCTGATATAAAACTTCAAAAACGAATAGCAAGAGGAGATAAAGGAATAAATTTATTGGATGCAGCTTGTAGAAAGCACGATAAAGTGTACTCAAAATCAAAGGATATAGACACGAGCCATCAAGCAGATCGTGAACAGGTATAAATTAGATCGTAACCAGATAGCGAACGTCCCCGGCCTCACACTAACCCACCCTCACCCGACCGCGGAGGGCTCGTCCCCATTACGTAGGGACACGTACACACTACAGTCCGGACTATAGCGGGTAAGGGAAAAGTAATGGCAACGAGAACATAAAACAGCTACAGAAATTAATCACAAGCTGAAATAAAGTTACAATAAACATGAACTACGTATAACAAGAACACAAAATACATTTTTATATAATAATTTACAAATTTACGTCAGCATATAAGCTACGTTTTATATTACAAACACTACTATTAAAATCAATAAAATCATAATATATGTTAAAATCGTTACATAATCTACGAAAAGGAAAATTAAAACCATAGTTCGTTCTATAAAAATCTAAAGAAAGAGGACGATAGTGTCGTGAAAATCTTGCTGGAATACTGAAATTCAGGTTATAAAGCAAAAACTCAGAATCGATATCACCTTTAATTAGATTAAAAACAAAACAAATCCCTAAAACAGTCCTTCTACGTTCCAAAGTTGGAAGTTTTATCAAACCTAATCTAGCCTCATATGACGGAAACCCAATGGCATAATCCCATCCTAAGCCACGTAAACAGAATAATAAAAACTGCTTCTGCACAGACTCTATTGAATCACTATGACAACGATAATATGGATTCCAAATAATAGACGCATACTCCAAAATAGGTCTAACAAGTGAAATGTATAGCAGTCTCGTTATATAAGGATCAATGAATTCCCTAGCCCATCTTTTCACAAAACCAAGAACAGCCCGAGCCTTGCCAATCATCATACTAATATGATCAATAAAAGACAATTTCATATCCAATAATACTCCCAAATCAAGAAATGTAGTCACAGTTTCCAAGGGGCAAGAATTAATCACATAAGTGGACGAAATTACGCCCCCGCGAGAGAAAACCATGCATTTACATTTCTTCAAGTTAAGATCCATTAAATTAATTCTACACCAAGTTACAAACAAATCAATATTTCGCTGAAGAACAGCCTGACCGTGATCATCATCAAAAGTATAAAATAATTTAACGTCGTCAGCATACATCAGAATATTACAATCAGGAATAGCACAAGGAAGATCATTAAGAAACAATAAGAACAGTAAAGGACCCAAATGGCTACACTGCGGAACACCAGAAGTAACATATACTGTCTTAGACAATACATACCTAAACATTACCCTCTGAGTCCTAAGGGAGAGGTAGGAGTCTAGCCAACGATGAATAATATCAGGAATACCGATTAATGAAAGTTTAAGAAGCAAAATTCTATGATCAACCCTATCAAAAGCTTTACTGAAATCAGTATAAATTACATCAGTCCGAGCCCTGGCAAGAAAACCCCTGAAAACATGCGTAGTAAATTCAAGAAGATTAGTGACAGTCGACCTACCTTTCAAAAAACCATGTTGGAAAGGGGATATTAAAGATCTCGTATTAAAAGAGAGATAATCCGTCACCAGTTTCTCCATTAACTTGGGAATAGCACTGAGTTTGGCAATACCCCTGTAATTGGAAATATTGGATTTATTACCTGACTTATGCAAAGGAATTATAAATGAACTCTTCCAAATAGATGGAAAATGACCAGCCCTCAGAAGCCTATTGAATATAAAGGTCAAAGGACCACTCAAAACAACAGCGCACTTTTTCAAAATACAGGCCGGAACCCCGTCAGGGCCCGGCAAGTATGTAAGTTTCAGTCCAGACAAAGACTCAAGAACAGATTCCTCATCAAATGAATATATATTAGAAATGGAGACACTTCCCACTGAATAAGGATACGAAAAGCCGCTACTCAGATAAGGTCCCGAGTCCAACTGCCTATAAGTAGACTGAAAAAAGTCAGCAAACATATTAGAAATATCAAGGTAATTAGAGGAAGATACGTCCCCATAAAACATCTCAGTGGGAAACAAAGATGATTTACGTTTAGCTCGAACGAAGTCATAAAATGACTTAGGATCGCTAGCGAAGTTCGACCTGACCCTAATCATATATTCCTCATAACAGTAATGATTCATTCTACGATAATCCGCACGCGCCCTAGAGTAAAGAGCATAATCAATATCAGTACCTGATCTAACAAACTTCTTAAATAATCTTGATTTTCTGTTCCTCAACCTTGACAGTCTAGCCGAATTCCACGGAGGACCAGAACGCTCCAAACGACTATTTGCAAATGGAACACACTCCCTAAAACATTTAAATAATACCTCATAAAAGCCATCCAAGATCCTGTCAAGTGAAAGAGAGTCATATGGTGGTGAAATTAGCACAGACGACCAATCTACAGAGGCTAGTAGTGTATTCAAACGACTAAAATCCGTACGATGGAAATTAAGACGCCCCTCGTCAGTAAATAAGCGATTTATTAAAGGAGGTAAACAAAGATCAACTTCAATAGAAAGTAACAACGTAGGATGATAACTATCCTCAGGAATAGATATAGGATCAATGCGAAATAACGAAGAAATACTTGGATGCTCTAAAAATACAAGATCCAGAATTCTACCCATTGAATTCAATACACCATTCACCTGGAGAAGACCCAGATCACACATAGCGGACAGAATTTCATCATAGAAAGGAACTGAAGAACATGGCACCAATGAGCCAGTCTCAGGTGAAAAATTCCAAGATGTATGCGGAAGATTAAAATCACCAAGGACTACTATAATCCCCTCATGCCCCATTGAATCAATTACTCTAGAAATTAAATCGAAGTGAGCCATATAGATATGAATGTCAGAACAGGGAGGAATATACGAGCAAGTAATGTATATAGACTTTCCACGATCAGAGACCTTAACGCAAATAAACTCAATATCCTCAGAAGAGCACAAGTCAATCAATTCAGATGTGTATTTAGAGCAAATGGAAATAAGAACACCACCACCATTTTTAGACCTCCTATCACGTCTATAAATACTAAAATTACCAGACATAATCTCAGAATCAAAAATATTACAATTCAGCCAAGTTTCAGTAAAAGCAATTCCATCAAATTCAAAATCAAAGCTACTATTATAAAGCGAAGAAAGTTTAGACCTAAGTCCGCGAACATTTTGATAAGCAATTTTGAAATTAAAAGACGATTTCGAAGTTAGTTTTTTTGAGAAATAGGACCAGGCAAATTAGCACCCTTCCTTCGTTGGCCCAGCCTGAATACGAATTCCCGTACCAATACACCCTGCGGCCAAAACGCAGGATTAACAATTTCACCAAATTTTTCATCGGGAACATACAATTTAAACGAAGAAATACTGCTATTCAAAGATGGCCTCATCTTATAGCAACCAAACTCAAAAGGTTCCCTAATCCTCGATTTAACGAAACATCTTATATCATCGACCGAAGTATCACATGAAAGACGAGACACAAAAATAGTCCTTTTAGGTTTAACTACAACCAATTCCCTTGGAGCAGAAGTATCTAAACTAGCGGACACTACAGATGAATACGAAACAGAAGACGGTTTAGAAGATGCATGAGAAGTGACATCACCTAGAGGTAAAGGAGATAGAGTAGACTTTGGACTCAGTTCAACTAAATTTGCAGACTTCAGTATAGAGCTGCCAGTTGGGTTATCGGCAATAGATGGACAAATGTCCACAATAGGAGTAACAGTGGACAATGTGTTGATTGTCGCAGTTTCCCTTGGTACAGAAACTTGCGCCACATGCCCAGAAGCCTCAGAAGGAAGAGGGCCTGGAACCCTTTCCGATTCAAGCAATTCGTTTAAAAGGCCATATTTTGAAAATAATTCCTCAAACCGACGAAATCTAGCAGAAAGAGATGCAAATTCAGTGTGCATCTCAGTAAACTCACGACGAGTCCCCATAAAAAATTTATAAAATTGGATGTCCACCACCTTACACTTAGGACAACACCAACGTAGACCCAAGGAACTATCCACTAATTGGTCTGTGGTACGAGGAAGCAAACCAACACACTTAATGTGAAACAAATTATCACAAAGCCAGCAAGAAATCTGGCGTTCACCCTCTTTCTTTACAATGCACTTTGCTGCCATACAATTATTCATTTTTATAAATTAAATATAATAATAATAATAATAATATAAATTAAATAAATAAATAAAACAAACAGTATAAATTATCTATATAAAAAGAAATAAAAGAATAAAAATATATATAAAAGTTTAAAAACAAAAATAAATAATAAATAAGTAAGAATTACAAGCAAAAAAATAATACACAAAGCAGCAAACAAAATAAAAAGAAAAAAAAAACAAAAGAGGAACACTGATAGAAAGAAAAAAGAAATAAACAAATAAACCGTAACCAGCTTACAAAAACAAAAAATAATTAAAACAAGCAATTTTTTGTTTTTGTTTTGCTAGAAATGATACAACTAATATTACAAATTAACAAATTAAAACTTACAATTTTAAGATAAAAATTCAAAAAACAAGAAAACAACAAAAACAGCTTCCAACACACTTATATAAAAAATTTAAAACTTAATTTAAACAATTAAAAATCACATATATAAAACTTTTACAAAGAGCACTTCGAAAAACACACACAATCTCAACAGAGTTGCCAGACTTTTTTTTTTTTTTTTTTTTTTTTTTTTTTTATAAAGCAGATGGTGATCAGATAGCAAGCAGTTCGTGACCAGGTATAAAGCAGATCGTAACCAGATACAAAGCGGATCAAAATCAATATAAAAAAATTATTATAATGTCTAATAATTATCATAATAAAATATTAGAAGATCTTGTAAAGACAAGGGCTGTTTTAAAGGAAAAGTTAAAAAATATTAAACTGAATCAAATAGATAGAGTTAATTTTCTAGAAGATACCTTTCAACCAATAACAAAACCACTTAAAAAAAATCATCGGGAAACTTAAAGATAAACATAAGGATATAGACTACGCTATTGATGATGGCGATGATTATGATGATGTAAATGGTGACAATAAAATCATCGGAAAACTTGAACATAAGCATAAGGATATAGACAAAACTATTGATGATGATGATGATTATTATGACGTAAATGGTGATAATGAAATCATTAGAAAAATTGAAAATAAGCATAAGGACATAGACAACACTATTGATGATGATGATGATGATGATGATTATTATGATGTAAATGGTGATAATGAAATCATCGGAAAACTTGAAGATAAGCATAAGGACATAGACAACACTATCGATGACGACGATGATTATGATGATGTAAATGGTGATAATATCGATTTTCAGTATGAAAATATGACAACCGATGACAATGATGATGAAAAAAGCTATGATCATAATAGGCCTGCATCAAGTACGTGTATGAAAAACTTGAAAAGAAAACAAAGTTTAAAGCTGACGAAAAATTCTTCATTATTTGCAAATATTCAAACACTTATTAATAATAAGCAATTGGATAAAATGTATGGTTTGAATCAAGATGTAGACGGTATTTGGAGATATGGCAAGGAAAAATTAATGTTTAATAGAGATAATACTATGCGGATAGGAAATATGAAATTAAAAATGACGCCTGGATTATTTGAACTAGTATTTCATAAAAAACCTCTCCATTATTCTAAAAATGATTTGAAAAAATATAAAGAGATTTTAATTCATACCAATGCACATAAACGTCGCTATGAACCTAATGAACAAGTGAAAGGAACACGAGCCTTCAAATATATACGAATAATTAAACATTTATTCGAAACAACAACAAACATTTTTACAAAAGGCAGTGGTTTAATGCTAAAATTACTAAATAATCTGAAATCAAATTACATACATTGGGATGATCCTAATGAACTAGTTGACAGACTACGTTTACTTCTTTCATCGGAAGGTGCTGGTTACAACAATCATCAAAACGAAATAATCTCTATTATTGAAGAACTTAAAGAATCTAACATAATTTATTAGAAGAGTGAAAGAAATGTCTTATATTAATAAATTTGGATAAAGTTTTAATAGATATAATTATAAAAACAAAAATATCGTAACTAAAAAATAAATACATACATTCATACAAAATCACAAAAAAAAATTAAAATACATTATAGGAATAGCAATAATTTTGTTTCTAATCTTTTTTCTACCGTCTAAGAAAAAAAAAAATAAGTCGTTTAAACAATAAAGAATTTTTGAGTTTTTATTCAGTTTTAAATATAATGTAAGTTTGGGTGGGTACTGTCCTAATTATTTTTTACATCACTGTAGCTGGTACAGAGGTATAGCAGGTATAGCTGGTATAGCTGGTACAGCTTGTATAGCTGATATAGCTAGTATAGCTGGTATAGCTGGTATAGCTAGTATAGCTGGTATAGCTAGTATAGCTGATAGAGCTGGTATAGCTAGTATAGCTGGTATATCTAGTAAAGCTGATATAGCTAGTTCAGCTTGTATAGCTTATATAGCTAGTAGAGCTGGTATAGCTAGTATAGCTGCTATATCTAGTATAGCTGGTATAGCTAGTATAGCTGATAGAGCTTGTATAGCTGATATAGCTAGTATAGCTGGTATAAATAGCTAGCCACTGTTTCAGTGTTTCATACGAAGAGGTATGAAATTAATGAAAAACAAAATGGTTATAAACTACAATCAAAAAAAAAATGAACCTAATTATTGTAAGATTGGAAAAGGTTTTGTAAACAACATACTAAACAAATTGTTGAAAATTCAAAATGTTGAATTACATCTACCTGGTTAACAGTTTTGTGGACCTGATACAAATCTTCAAAAAAGAATAGCAAAAGGAGACAAAGGAATAAATTTAGTGGATGTAGATTGTAGAAAGCACGATATAGCGTACTCAAATTCAGAATACACAGCCATAAGACATGAAGCAGATCATGATAAGGTATAAATCAGATGTGAACAGATACAAATCAGATCGTTACGAGATACAAAGCAGATCGTTACCAGATATAAAGCAGATCAAAATCAATACAAAAATTATTATAATGTCTAAAAATTATCATAATAAAATGTTAGAAGATCATGTAAAGACAAGGGCTGCTCTAAAGGACAAGTGAAAAATTATTAAACTGAGTCAAATAGTTGAAGTTATTTATTAGAAGATACCTTTCAACCAATAACAAAGTCATCTTAAAAAAAAATCATAGGAAAAAATCTAATGAAATAAAAAACTAATTTGTTTTAATTAATCTCTTTATTGTACTTATAATTTTATTTATTTTAAACAGTAAAAACTAAATATATAAAATTTAAAAGGGAACAACTATACTCTGTCATATATGTTAAAGGAAATGATAAAATTAAGTGATTAATAGATTTTCTTAAAGGAGAAATAGAAATATGTGAACTATAACAAAATCTGAAAATAAAATATACATATCTTAGGAAAAAAATTTAATTTGTTTTAATTAGTCCCTTTATTATATAATTTTATTTATTTAAAACCTGTCAAAAAAAAAAATTGAAAAAAAGAAATCCTGCTCAAAACAAAGCGCTGTTATAAACACAACAACAACAACACGTACAACTATATTTCTTACAAAAAAAAAAATAATTTAAACATAACCACATCCAAAATTCTGTATTTGCTTACATTAAAAAAATGTAATATGAGCCAAGCGTTTTAAAGTTCGTTTACATTAAAAAATATTCTTATTGAAATTATGCTTAAGAATAAGAAATCTTTAGGAGTCTCGCTGTTTGTTGTTGTTTTGTTTAGAACAAAGCACTGCTATTGTTTGTAACAGTGTGTCGTTGTCCCAATTTTCACCATCAGCAAAGGCAAAAAAATTAAATAAACAAAAGCAAGACGAACCTACTCAATTTCAATCAAAGGATGGCTAACCACACACATACACACACAGACACACACACACTCATTCCGTCCGTCCAATCTACATGTTACAAACTTATCAACTAACCTAACACTACCGACTGTAGCGTAGGCATGCTCCCAAATTTGTATGAAGAAACTGGTCGGGAAACCCCATAAACATACTACTATTATGAAGTAAGTCCTGTTTGAAATTTTCTTTTTTTATTTGGTTTAAACTAATGGCGTTATCAATACTAACGAATTCAAAAAATATCAGGCATCTAACTTTTTCTGAATTGAAGTTACAGTGGAGAGCAAAAGTATTAGTACGGCAATATATTTTTGCAATTTCATGAATTTTAACCAACAATTTGTATAAAAAATTAAGGTTGTTATATTTATTTTACTAATTTATTTCTTTTTTATTATAAAACAAAAATTTTTTTAATGTTTTTCATAAAACAAGAGAAAAATAAGGAAAAGTTTCAGATGACTCATAGGTACCCCCAAGGAAAACCTTGAGTATATTTAAAATCTAAGGCCTAATATATGAAAATGTTATCCCTTGTATTTCGTAGATTAACTCTTAAGGTCAAGCACTCAATTTATCCCATTTGTAATTGAGTATACAAATTTTTTTTGTGTTTTCTGGAGGCACCATGAGCAAGTTTTTCAGTTGACTTATGTTTGAGGTTAGTTTCTTTCAAATGATCTCCTAAATACTCTCTTGAAGTCATATCGGGACTTTGTGCAAGAGTATTATGCCTGTGGGTACTTTCTTTTTTGTCAAAATATTTAAAAATTTAAATGTATCGTTTTTGATATAAAGCTCGATCTACAGTTAAGGAATCAAAAATACAAAATGCTTATTCAATTGCCTCCATGATTACCTCAACGTGTGTTGGAAAATAAAATGAAAGAATTTTTTCATTCAATTATTCTACCTGTCTGACTTTTGCAGAGCAAAATATTTTTTTGTTGCATTTTTGTGGCAGAATATTTGTGTCTTTAAAAGTTGTTCATATTTTTAAGAGAAACTGCATATTCCATGGGGCATTTCATTCAAGTGAATATTTTTCTATTTTTATGGAATATCTTTACAGCCTTTGCTGCATATATTTCTTTTATGATTTTCTTTTTTTAAGGCTTCCAAAGATTAAGGTCATCCTATCCTATATGATGAGAAACAGAGAGGCATAAATGAAAATAAAAACGGCTTAAGTGTTAAGGGAATTTTTATTGAAAAATGAATTTCAAGCATAAAGTTCACAGGAGATCTCTGAAGTATTTATGGCTGTCAAAATAAAATAAAAAAAGAAGAAGAAAATTTTATTAGCATTACCCAAGTACAAGAAAATTGTATATTTTTGTTTATAACCTTAACCTACATTAAGCTTTGAGGCATGATGATAGGAAGTCTATAAATTCATAAGAACGTATTATTATTGCTTCCAAAAGCCTAAGTTAAGCTTTAAACAAATTTAAAATTGGTCTTACATTTTTTTCAAGGACATAAATTTGCAATAAATAATTGTTGTGGGTGGTATTCCCCTGTTGTATTTCAAATATTCACACTTTAATCCCACAACACGCAATTCTGTATTGAAAGGTGCAATTAAGTGTTAAAATTTATTAATTATTGTATGGTTTTTGTTGCTGTTCTTGTTGTTTTAGCGAGTACATATATTACAAAAATCACGCCAGCTTTAATTATTTAATTACATACACTTCAAATACCATGTGAACAGAGGAATCACTAAACAAATAGGAGTCGCCGTAGTCTAGTGGGTAGTGTGTTGGCTTATTAGACGTAAGGCCATGGTTCAAGCCCCACGTCAGACAGCAAAACGAAGTATGAAAAAATATTTCTTCGGCGATTCCCTCTCAGCAGATTTCTGGCAAAAACTCTGAGAGTAAATAAAATTGCCATGAAAAGTTCGACTTTAAACTGTAGGTCCCGCCATGAGTGGTGTGAGAAGCTAGGCCGTAATCCTGACTGAAGGGTTGTAATGGCCAATTATGTATGTATGTATGCAAACAAATAGGGCCCTACTTTTAATTTAAAAAAATGATTTTTTTTCTAGTTCACTAAAATTGACTGAAAACTGGGCTTTGAGAGAAAATTCATTTGTATACAATTGGACACTGAAAATTAGCTGTTCGCAGCACTACCCGTATGTGGAATGCTTTTTCTGAAGAAATTTTGCCTCCTTTTAAAGTGCAGGGTTCCACCACTCACGTATAAAATTAACACACTCACACATAAAGGGTTTGAAGTCACCAATTAAATAATTAAGTGGGTTGAATGCAATACATAGTGTGTTGTAATAATAATGTCGTGGAGTCGATAAATTCATACTATCAGCCAAATTTTCTTCAACAGATAACATATGATAATGTGTGGGCCTAAACACATTGTAATGCTACCAAAATCATTCAATTTATGATGATTCGGAATGCTCGTAAAATGGACACGTTTGAATCGAAAGTTTTAGTGTAAGTGCCCCGATGGGTTGTAATGAAAAATTATATATGTATTGTTACGAAAATGAAAAATCTAGATACCGGTGTTTTGCTTTTACATCGCTTAACATTAAAGTTATAAACAAAAGCTACAAAAACAAAATAATGCAGTAAACAAACATGTTTACAAATTATCGTACTGCTTAATATAACAACAAACGCCAGTTTAAAAAATGGTAAGCAAGTAAACAAAAAAACACTAACAACACTACAATAATAAAATGTAAGCAACGATGTTTACATTTATAGAGATTATAGAGAAGGCGATGTCATGAACATTCGCCTTCAAGAACATTCATTAGACTGTTTACTTTGCCATATAAAAGGCAAGGCAAAGCAGGCGACTGGTTGAAGTTCAGTTAGTCTTGAAGAGAATAATCGTTACAAAAATCTGTCGAATAATTGTCTAGTAATTGTTATTGTTTATGGAAAGGGTTTGAACAGATAAATAACAAAAAAGACAATTGTTGTTGTTTACACAAACATACACAGAATTGTGCTGTTAATAAAGAATTTTAATTAAAAGTAAACACAAATTTATTTTTATTTTTTTTCTTTGCAATCTACGAGCTCATATTTTAAACGTTTTTAAAAGGTAAAAACGTAATATTATGTATGTGTGTGGGCATCTGTGAAATCAGTTGTCAATTATCCAGTATGTTTTGTAAAATCATTATGGTCAGATAGGCATGGACAATGGTGTGTGCTCACTGATTGGGTGCTTGACTTTAATTTTCTTCTAAAATCACCTTCAGAAATGAGACCCAGTTCTGGATGAATAAATTTCTACGTGAACAAACAAAATTGGCTAGTTTGGGATGATACCAAACCAACTTGAGATCCAAGAACATTCTATTCATCCCTAACCTGAAATTGTAAGGTGTAAGGATTTTGAATTGGCGGAGCCTGCGGTTCATATTTCTTTGAGGACACCGTTGGCCAGGCCATTACTCTCAGTAGAAATCACTTTAGGCCAATGAGTTCAAATTCTTTTTTGGCCTGGATTAGGTGACTGGGACGCTAACGACATGCGGCGCTACGTGCCATAAAGCTCATGTCATATTGGAGGACATTATACTCTAGCGATTTAAGCGATTTAAAAGCGTACAAAATCACTCTATTAGATGTTTTACGGAGGGAATTTTTTAAGAATTAGATGTATGCGTTGTACAAAGCCAACAGAACCAATGCCATGGGCATTCCAACCAGATTTTCTGCGTATCCCAAGGAAGTCATGACAGACATTCCACACATTATGACATCAAGAGGTCTTTCAGACGAATAAAGAATTTCAATGTTATCTCTCACACATTTTGTTTTATTTTAAATTAAAGATAGGAAGCGTTTAATGGAAGTGAAAACCTTCATTTTTGTAGTACAAAAACCTCGTTCTCATTCCATATGAACCAGAAAACTTTACAGAATTAAATGATTTTTCTTACTTCTTCTATACATTTCCTATGGATTTAACTTCAACTTAATATTTGTTTTTCCATTAACATGAGATTGTTTCTTGCTGTTTTCTTCTTTCCATACACATTCAACGGAAGTCTAAACATTACATGTGATTTTAAACTTTAAGTCTTGCATTAGAAGGTACTCATGGAGCTCAAGTATTTTAGTTGCTTTTGAAAGTTTTTTTCCGCCTCTCGTTTTTGTTTCCTTTAAAATCATAATGCTGCTGAAAAAGGCGACAAAGAAAAACGATTTTACTTCCAAAGGAACAAAATGAAAAAAAAAATTTCTTTTTAAGTTAATGTGGGTTCCTTAGGACCAGCAATACAATAAATTGTACTTCACTTTAAGGCTCTTCAATTTCATTTCTTTTTTAATACAAATGGTTTTTGGTTTTTATTTAAAGAAAAACGAAGCTAAAGCAAAAACATTTTCAAGTTTAAAGATTTGAAAAAAAATGTTTTTAAATTCCATTTGCCTTGGCGTTATTGTCTGCCATAGAACCGATGGCTCATTTATTACAACGATAGTTTTGCTATCAGGTCTTCCAACAGGTCTACAGTACTTTGACAGTTGTTAACGGCCTTCTTGTGGAAGCAGCATCTGGCAAATTAGTTGCTATTTATGCTTGTTTTGGCAAATTACCATTAGCGACTATAGACAACGACAAGGGTTCGACGAATTGGACCAGTCGTCAAATAAAACTAATTTTCATCGAAAAATCAACTTCAGCGGTGAGGTCCTTTTCTGGATTACTGGGTACAGTACCAATCCATACGAGCACCAAAAGGGTCCAAATTGTATATCGATAAAGTCACTGTTTGATGTGAATTTACAGCTGGCGGCGTCATTGATTTATTGTTCTTTGAATATCACGTTGATCAGACCAACACTGTCAACGCCCAGCCCAATAAGACGATGACTACTATAACTTCTATGACCTGAATTAGATAATCTGGATACCAACGAAATGTTACCACAATGAATATTATTTTCGAACAATTTGAGGTCTTGATTTTCTCACTTGAAGGTGATGTAAACTGGCACCTTAAATTGTGCGATTTGACTTCCTTAGACTAGCCCTAGTGGGCTTTCTTAAGTCACAAATGTATGCGAATAAGCCACAGTTGCAGAAGTTTATCCTCGGAGCCAATATAACGCATCACATAGAAGAAATTCAGATTGATTTATGAATGGGGCCTGGAGCAGTTGGCAACTGACACAAATTTTCATCGAAAAATGATTGTCAGGATAAGTTTCATTAATGGATGATACGTGAATAAACAAAATGGTTAAATTTCAGACGATACATGCATACCAAAAAAATTCACAGTTTGGTGTGGAAAGTGGACTGGCGGCGTCATCAGCTCATATCTCTTTGAAAACGTCGATGGCCAGATCGACACTGTAATTAAAAAGCACTATTGGCTGATGATTAACAACATTTTTTTGGTCTTAAGTTGATGATTTGCACACCAACGATATGAGGCTTTAATAGTACTGTGCTACGTGCCACACAGCTAATGCCACTTTGGATATCCTGTACAAGTGAGTTGAGAACATGGTCATCCCACTCGCAGGTGATGTGAACTGGCCATCTAGATCGTGCCAGTTAGCCTTTCTCTTGTGAAGTTTTCATAAGTCGTAAGTGCATAAAAATAAACCACACACCTCAAAGGTCCTCAAAGCCGACATAAGCAATATCGTCGGTAAAATTTCGCCCGATTTATGCGCCAGAGTCATTGTATATTGAACATTTCAAAAACATTCCACTCAAAGTTTTCGTTTTTGTTTTATTCAATTTAAAGATAGGAAGCGGTAGAACGAAAGCCACTGCTTTTATGTTGTCTTGTGAATTATGCCCACAATACCTCTCGGGTGTTTGTCTATGCAGTAGCAGAATCTGATTTTGCTGTTCAATCGTAAACTGTAAATCGAATTAATTTTCAAGCGAATACTTTACACTGAAGTCGCCGTAGTCTAGTAGGTAGTACGTTGGCCTATTAGACGTGAGGCCTTGGTTCAAACCCCAGGCCAGACATCTCCGACAAAACGAAACACGATGGGGACTTCCTCTCAGGAGATTTTCTGCCAATAATTCTGAGAGTAAATAAAATTGCAATTGAAAGTTTCTCAAAAACCTGTCACTCGCAGTCGAAAGTAGACTGTAAGTAGACGAAAGTAGCCTGCCTCTCCTAGATAAAAATTAACATACACAACATGGGTGTTGCGAGAAGCTAGGTTGTTATCCTTACTAATGGGTTGTAATGAGCAATTAAACACGGTAAAAAATAGAATTTTGGTTATTTTTATTTATTTTTTCCCAAAAATTATAATCGTATGCCATACTTGCAGCTTGGCATTACGATTTAACTATAAAAATTGGGTTTCAATCTCCATTTACTAATGCTTGATTATAGGCTCTGAAATGAAATCTCTGTTTTAGGCATTTTACCTTCGCCTGATATTAAATACAATAAATTTTTGCTTATTATAATTTAATTAAATACTTATCTCCCATATGCATTAAAGAGAATTATTTAATACTGTGAAAAAGAAAAAAATAGAACGTTATGTTTATCATGTTATAATTACCTGCCTAAAAATATGCAAAATTTTTTCCTATAGTTATACACCAAAAAATATGCAACGCAATACACTGCATTACATATGGATAGCGAATATCAATTACAAATTTTCCATACGACGAACACAGAAATTTTGGAAAAAAATGTTTTTTTAAATCACGTTGCAATTAAAATAATCAATTCCCTGTGTTATTTAGCACAAAATTAAATTAAAAACAACAAAACAAAACATAATTTTTAGGCCTATAATTATAATTCCATCCATTTTATCTAATGCTGCTTTTGGTTTTGAAATAAAAATTTTATGAGTTTTTAATGCCGTTACGCAATTGGGAATAGGTTTTGTCCACGATGGTGGTTGTTTGAAACACAAATTTAAGAAATTCTTTTTATGGCTTAAAAGTGTTTTGAAAATAAAAATGGAACGATATCTCCACCTAACCTTTCACAGTTTTCATATAACCATAAGGCTATAATGGTAGCAAGAATAATGGATTGCATAATTTTGAGCAGTGAATTAATAACTAAACTAAGCCTCACAAAAAACAATCCAAAAGCCTTGAATCGTGTTATCAAGTTAGCCGGTGAACAGAACCAGTTCCAGAAAAAATTTGTCACCAAATTATTTTGCCATATATTGATTTTTATGCCCAGTCTATAGCGAATTTAGTTATCAAATGCCTTTAATGTTCAGCTGATTTATTTATGGAAACATGGAAATTAGGTTAGAATCGTTCGATAGTTTCGTCATTCACCGCAACGGGAGCTACTTGCACATTTTTTAAGAAATAAGTACCAATGATGTCTCTTGCTCACGCAGATAGTTAATCTTAATTCATGGTTCTTTGAAGGCTTTGGGATTGTTTTCTCTGCTGATTAATGGCAAAAATGTTCATCTTCGACCAGTTTAAAAAATTCCAATCAGCAAAAATGTGACGCAAACAATTGGCGTTTAGTGTCAGTTATTGTACGAGCTGTATTTTAGAGGCATATCACACACATACATTGTCAGCACACTCATACGTCATCTTCATACTCATATATTATCACCGTACTCATCAGAGATCAGCAATGAATCGTTTTTTCGCTACTCATAAGTACTCATGAAATTTTAAGTATGAGTGAGTCAACAGTATTGAAATTAAACTACTCCCATTCATTTGTACTCCCTACAAGATTGATTTATAAGTACCGGTCGCAATGAGTATAAGTACAACTTTGACATCAAACTCATACCATTCGAAATATGTTTGATTCATACGCCTACTCAGATTCAGATTCGTAAATTCGGAAAAATACTTATAATACTTACAAATGAATCAAGTGATTCGAATCATTCATTAAAATTTACTGTCTTAGTTTTTGTTGCATTTACAAAAAAAGAAAAAGAAAGAACAAGACAAAGACAGCAAGTCAAGCAAACACACAACCTTCTAGTGAGTATTGTAGTGTTCGTACGCGAATTATACTTATTTCGTGATTCTTGTAAATGCTGAGTATAAGAGAGTCGAAATCAACAACATTATGCATATTGTTAAGTATGAGTACTTCAAACTTTGAATATGAGTAGTATAAGCATGATATTAAAATAAGTATGAATGCGTATAAGTATCAGAAATAATGAGTATGATTCGAATCTTCTCATCTTTTTGAATACTAATTGCTGATCTCTGGTACTCATGCATCATCATCATACTCGTACATAATCATCATCCTCATACCTCACCATCGCACTCATACATCGACATCATTCTCATACATCATCATCATACTCATAAATCATCATCTTATACATCATCAGCACGTTCATACATCATACCATTATACTCACTCATATACATCATCATTATACTCTTACCTCATCATCACTCTCGCAAACCAGCATAACTCTCATACATCGTCATTATAATCTAATATCAACCTCATACATCGTCATCATACTCTTACTTTATCATCATGCTCAAAAATCACTCCTACACTTCATCATCACACTTATACATCATGATCGCACTCATACATCATCAGCTTACTTATGCATCGGTATCACACTCATACATTATCATCACTCTCAGACATGCTCATCACTCTCATACATCAGCATTACATTCATACACCATCTTTACATGCATACATCATCAGCACACTCATGCATCATGATCATACATCCAATTGATCGAAGGATAAAAACCTTGAGTTCGACAGCGAATCGACATTTCGACGTATTCTTCAACACTCAGCGATCCATCTGTAATATTCTCTTAGGTATGAACATTTCTCTATCTTGTTGATGGTTGGAAATCGAAACGAGTAAAATTGTTTTGAAAGCGAGCAATAATTGCACGAATTATTCGCTCACTAGACCGACTGCCTGCAACATAAAATGGACGCAATTCTTTGAGCATTGCATGAAAATTGCCATAATTTTTAAGCATTGTCTGGTGTTCAATGATTTGTAATCAATTTCACATCGGCTTTGGAACATAAAACTGTTTTTATAAATTAAGATTTGGCCACAAAGTTAATAAAAAAAGTACAAGAACTGGCGTTGAATAACTAAATAATCCAGGCAACACATAAAATTCTAAGATTCTATTTAAAATTTTATTTTTGGTTTTTCTTTAATTTTCCTTTTTATTGATGAGAAATTCAAGAAATTAAAATTCTTCTTCACAACATACACCCTTTTCTAAAAATTAACTGCATTGGATTTTATTTTTGGTTTCCATTTTCTATTTTATTTGCTTTCTTAGGTTTTTATGCCATTTTGAGTAATAAAATCAACAACAAAATTTGAAGGTGAAAAGAAAATAAAACAAAAAACAAAAAATTTCACTTGATACCGGAAAAAAAATTAGAAAACAAAATAAAAAGTTTGGGAAAAACTTTTTGTTTATGATTTGCAATAAAGTATAGAAAGAAATTAATCTTTTGGGAATATTGAAAACCATAAAATACTTGCTTTCTCCTTTGCAATTTGTTGTGAAATACGATTTTGATTTAGAAAAAAATAGGACATAAAAAACCATCACTTTAAATTGTTTTATGGGTCAACATAACCTTAAAAAAGTTTTTTAAAAATGCCAGTTTTTATTGCAAAACGAATTATTACAGTGCAATACAATACAAACAATACAAACTTGCATTGTCTAAAATTGTTCGTTTTAAAAACATTCCAATCAAACCACAGAACACTTTACAAAGGCCCATAATCTAAACAAAGTGTGGCTTTTTGTATTGAAAACAATAACTCCGATCTACATTTTTTAAAGCCAATAAATTTCTTCCCCTTGGGGGCTTTTAAAACATGAGGGTGTTTGGTACAACAAAAGCGGAAAAATTAACTTTAATTTTATGCATCGTTTCTGTAACACTATTGACTATCAACAAAATAAAACGCAGGCCGGCGTCACACACACAACTTTTCATTTTTAAAATTTGAAAGCTACCTTTTACGATATTTGATCCCGGATTTGTTCACTTTGTAGCTAAGCATTTTAATCTTACATGACGTGTAGAACAAAATGTGATTAATTGGACAATTTAATATTTTTACAACATCACCAGCTCTCTCATACATCACCATACTCATACTACAGTCACACATAATGTATGATGATAATCAACATACTCATACTTCTGCATCGCACTCACACTTCATGATCATACTCATACATCATCAGTGCACTCATACATCATTATTATAATAATACTTCATCACCCTACTCATATATTATATCCACACTCATACATCATCATCATACTCATATATTGTGATGGAGATTCATACATCATGATAACACTCATACATCATCACCACCACGTAGTTGAAGGACAAAGACCAACAATTTGAATACGACCATTAATTAAAAATTGGACGTCTTCTTCAAGACTTAGCGATGCATCAATAATATTGTTACGAAAATGGAAACGATGTACATCGTTTAACATTAAAATGAGCAGAAGCTACACAAACAAATACAACGAACTTGTTACAAGTAAACCAATAGCATCAGTTTGAAAGAAAAGGGGATAGACAAGTAAGCGAGAACGCAACAGCAAGCAATGTGAACTAAATACACAAACAACAATAAAGTGGCGATAGAGTTCTCAAGAGGGCGAAACCCCAAACGTTCGACTTCCAGCACCTTCATCAGACTGTTTACGTGGGCATATAAAAAGGCAAGACAAAGCAGGCAACAAGTAGGAAGAATTCAGTCAGTCGTGTGTGAAGACGTGTTGCGTGTGAAGAGAATAATCCTGGCTTGAAGATCTCTATTGAAAACATCTGTGTTGTAAGCAAAGAAGAAAAGCAATTATTGTTATATACGTCAAGTTGTAAACAGTGGCACACAAAAATAGTGCGAACAATAAAGAATTTAATTGAAAGGAAACACCGATTTATTTTAATTCTGTTTGCAATCAATCAACTCATATTTTAACCGTTTTTAAAAAGGTAAAATCGTAACAATATACCCCTTCGTGCGCACATTTCTTCATCTTATTAACGGTTTCAAATCGAAAATAGTAAAATAAAACCAAACACGATCAATAACTGCACAAATTGCCAGCTCACTATACTGATTATTTTGCCAATTAAATTGAAGAAATACTTTATGAACTTCATCAAGGGCATCACCTTACTTGCGAAATTCCTAAAGTGAAATTTAATTTAATAATTTTAATTTTTTACGCCTTAGTACAATGGGTCAATTCGACCTCCGGGTACTGTACTTGTCTTTATTGATAAGTACACGTCCTCTAAGCTTACGCTTTACGTGTCTATAGATTTGATTTTAATTTTCTTTGATTTTCTTAGAAGACAGCATCAGTGTAGAAGGAAAGTTTAAAACTAATACAAAACAGAAAACTAAATATAAATCAAATTTAATCCAAAAGCAAAAGCAACTTTAACTACAGTTGAGAGTAACTAAATAGTAATGAAAATTTAATTTGAGACACCTAAGGAACTTAGCATAACAAAAGCTCCATTTCTATTCACTTGCCTTCTGTTGTGGAAATAAAAGGAAGAGATGAAAACACAAAAAAGATCAGTGAATACATATTGTTACGCAAAGCGAAACGACCTAATATCGTTTAACAATAAAAACGATAAACAAAAGCTACCAGCTACACCAACAAAAAGCCACACGATACAAACGCACACTAACACTAAGTATACAATGAACGTGTTGGTTATCTAAAGCTGCACACGAACCTGGTTGCGCCTAGTACGGCAACATAAGCAAAGTGCACAAACAACAATGTATTAGCAATAGAGTTCTCGAGAAGGCGCGAGCGAGAACCTTCCACATCGAGCACGTTCATCATACTGATTGATACGCGTGTGTGCGGACTATAAAAGGGCTGGACAAAGCAAGCAGCAGGCAGAGTTAATTCAGTCAGCCTTGTGTGAAGTCGCGTGTGAATAAAATAAGTCGTGGTTGTAAAGATCCAGTGAATACTTTTGTGAACTAATAAAGTGAATAAGCAGATTATTATTGTTGTATCGTTAAGTTCTATACGGTGGCACACAAAAGTAGTGTGAATAATAAAGACAGTTAAGAAAAACTAAAGACGCATTTGTTTTTACTTTGGTTACAATTAACGAACTCATTTAAACGTTTTTAAAAAGGTAAAAACGTAACAATATTCAATTACATTTAGTGTGTTTTTAGTGTTTTTACTTTTCATATACGAGGATATGATGGCTTTGTTTACAGTGTAAGAATGAATGTGAATGCATGTGTATGAGTAAGCACACGCTAGAATTTATGTCTGAATGTAGGTAATTCCTATATGTACGTACACACAAACTGAATTAAATTTATTAAATAAACCACAAAAGTTTGGCCACTAAAGAGTTGTTTAAAATATTTTTTGCGATGGCTATTGCATCTTTGAATTTCTCGGTAAATATAATTACACACTACGCAAGGAAACCGGAATTGAGATTGTTTTCATAAGTATTAAATGGACTTTTTCATAGCTTTCCAATGTACAGCTCTTAATAAATCCTTAATAAATTCAATGGTTGGCCTATATTGCGCGTCTTCCAACAGCGACCTACGAACTTTGACAGTTGATAACCAACTTGTTGAAGCTACAACTGTCAAATGAGTCATTTCTTCAATTTATTTCTTTTCTGCTAAGCCATCATGGCCGAATGCAATGTTAAATGCTTTAACAACACATGCAAATAATAAACTTGTTTTCGCATAATGAATGTGCAGTTTGACAAACGAACCGGGCACTTTGACCATTTTACGATCCCCATAACAGTAATACCGAGAAAACTAATCGCGATGTAATTGATAAATTTATATCCACTGGCCCAGTAAACGAACGAGCAGCACCTACGGCTACCAAAAGTTAAATCTGCCGAAAGAATTCCTGATACAAGTGAAAGTTTGCAGAATAATCCGAGACATAATTCGATCACAGCTTAGCGAATTTTTCTACGTGCCTTGTAAAGGGTCCGCCAAATAACTTTTTTAAATGCTTTAAAAAAACTACTGAATATTTTCTCAAATTTCTTTTTTTATTTGAAATCCTTCCGGTTAATAATGGAAAATAATTTCATTCAAATGGCTGCCTCGGCTGGCCATGCAGTAGCTTACACGATCATTCCAATTTTTAAGCACATTATCGATTGTGTGCAGCTGTATTTCACCAATGGCTTCACGAATATTGTTGTTTAAAGCGTCAATTGTCTCTGGCTTGTTGGCGTAACACTTATCTTTGACGGCAACCCACAAATAATAGTCCAACTGTGTCAATTCGCAGCTCCTAGGTGGCCAAACGACATCAGCTCTGTGGCTGATAATGTGATCTTCAAAAAAAGGGGCGCAAAACATCGAAAGTAGCTTTCCTGTTGAAACCAAATGTTGCCAATATCCTCCTCTTCAATTTTTGTGAACAAAAATTCGTTCAACATGGCCCGATAACGATCGCCATTGACTGTAAAGACCACTCCTTGCTCATTTTCGACAAAAATGGCCCAATTATGCCTCTGGACCAATATCCGCACCAAACAGTGACTTGTTTTGGGTGCGTCGGCTTTTCAATGTGCCCCAAATACGACAATTTTGCTTGTTTACATACCCGCCAAGATCAAAATGAGCTTCATCTGAAAAGATGATTTTGACATTCTGTAACATTACCATGATTTTCAAAGTAATGTCGCAATATTTTCCAGCGTTGTACAAGCGTATACACAACCATATTCGTTCAGCGGAAGGATAAAACTAATTATCTGTCAAATCAGACATGAGCTAAGTGTTAGCATTCATGAAATAAGCACTAGTTAAAAAAAAAGTTTGATGGTGGACCCGATAGTTATTACGTTACAAATTGAAATGACCAGGTGCTGAAGATAAAGAACCGCAGACAAATAAGTTTGCTTGCTGAATGGACTTTGGAGTAGTTGCCAACTACTACATTATTTTTATCGCAAACTGATCCTCAGCTATGAGGTTCATTTTTACGTGACCAAACAAAATTGTTGAACTTGGGGTCCAGGAGTATCCCATGCTTCCCAAAAAAGTCACTGTTTTGGTGTGAATTTGGAACTGGGAATGTCACCGGTCCTTATTTCTTTGTAAACAACATTGAGCTGGCCAACAATGTCGACGGCAAGCATTATAGGTCGATGACTGCCAATTTCTTTTGGCCAAAATTAAATGATCTGGTAACCTGTGCCTTTTGGTAGGCCTTTGTATAGGCAGCCTGATTTTTTTAGTGTTTTCTAGACGAAGGTTATGGCCATATATAAAACTGTGCAATTCTTGTTTGGTGATAGGATTATCACTAAAAATCTCTCTCTCTATATATATATATATATATATATATAAAGGGGTGGCTGTTGTTGAACTCTGGTTTTTTGTCAGCGTTGACGGAACTATACAAAATAAAGATGACTGCAATAGCGACATTTCTTTTGGTACGAAGATAGCTTCCTATAGGGTCTCTTTTATTACCGGATTGGATATTGATTTATAACATCACCAATGGACTTAACCTCCTTAAGTAGGCTCTTATACTTTAGGTAACATTTGATGCAGATTCCAATTCTTAATGTTACAAACCTTACACCACTTCCAAGTATATCGGATTGTATAGGGCATGAAAAGAAAACCAGAATGTAATCTTTTTCACTCATATTTTCGTTTTATTGAATTGTAAAACAATTTATAGGTCCCTACGTATTTATTGCCTTGCTCTAGCAAGTTTATTAAACATATTTTGGGGGGTGGTATATGGAGCAGCACTTAAAGATGTTATTGGCCTCAGGGATAACTTTATTGTTTCTGCTTCATTGCAGTAACTATTGTTACAAACATCAATAAGAAATCTTTAATAAGAAAAAGGTTAATAACTTAATAAAAAAAAAAACAACAACAAATTTGGTAATAAAAATACAATTTTAAGATTTTTTTAAAAATGTGTCATAAAATGAAAAATTATGTTTTTAATCTCTTTGACTTTCTTTAGAATTTCCGAAGAATTGTTGAAAAAGATGAGAATTTGCTGTTCAATGGCATTGATTTACTTGACTGCAAGGTCGTTGGTACTGTTAGCGACTGAATTCTGATGAAACTTTATTTATAAAGGCATGTCTTTTATTTTCTTTTTTCCAAGTAGGAGTTATTGCTTCTTTCAATTAGAAATTGGTCATGAGAATATCTTATTGTTATGTTTTTACCTTTCCTTGTTATTCCTCTGTTTACACCCTGTGTATAGACAATAACAATCACTAAGCAATTATACGCCAGATATTTGTAACGGAGATTTTCAAACCACGATTACTCTCTTCAAACCCACCGCGTCTTCACACAAAACTGACTGAACTTCGCCGGCTTTTGTATGACATTTGTCATCAGACTGTTCGATGAATGTTTTTGAAGGCGAATGTTCGTGGCTTTGTCTTCTCTAAATCTCTATAAATATAAACATCGTTATTATTGGTTGTGTATTTTGTTTACATTTATTCTTGTAGTGTTTGTTTTTGTATTTTTGTTTACTATTTTTTTATGCTGGTGCTTGTTTATAATTTTAATGTTAAGGGATGTAAAAGCAAACCACCAGTATCTAGAGTCGTCATTTTCGTAACAATATCATATCGCATAAGCCGTACTGAGAAGGTTGAATCAGTGGCTTGAAAATTTGCTTTAGTTGTCTATACAATATGTTCGTAAGACCCGAATGAAGAGAGGGTTTACATCCCTATACATACATAATTGGTCATTACAACCCTTAAGTCAGGATTACGACCTTGCTACTCACATCACTTATGATGTGTGTGTGTTAATTTTATAGATGAGTGGCGGAACCTACACTTTTAAGTCGACTCCGAATGACATATTTTTGAGAAACTTTTCATGTCAGTTTTATTTTACTCTCAGAGTTTTTGCCAGAAATCTGCTGATGTTATATGTATATTATATTCTTTAATTTAGTACATTAAAAGCCACTAAGCTTTGTATTTACTTTGCGTTTGTTACTGTTGGAAATTTATATTAGTAAAAGCAAGGAGTAAAGTATTATATCGTTAAGTTACTTTCGAATGCCAGTGAAGATTTTTCTGTATTTTATTCTTTTTTTAACCCCTAAAAAGCCAAACAATTACTATTACTATTACTCCTAAATAACCTCGTCGTTGAGAATAAATTAAATTTTAAAAATTCGAGTGTATGCAGCTTCTTCTATTTTTCTTCGTACGACTAACACTCAGGGGAAGGATGTTTGGAACTATGAAAATATGTTATGGGAAGAAGGAAAGTCTTTTATATCTTTACACCATAAGTAACAGGAAAGACCTCTGCAAGAATTGAGTTCCACATACGAATAGTCCGACTAAAAAACGTATTTTTAATGTAATGCAGTGTGAAATCCACTAGCCAATCCACCACATACTGATGTGCTGGTTGAGAAACGAGCGTTACATATTAATAAATGATTTCCGGGACAAAATCTTCTTATTTCGTTCCAGTAAAATCCTTTTGAAGTAGCGATAGAACAGTGAAACACAAACCACATTGCACCGATGCTACAATGATTTAATGGAGTTGGATACACTACCATCTTTAACGAGCTACTACGGCCTCTTATGTATACGTTCGAGAAACCTTAAAATAGGCGTTGAGGCACCGAACCATACATGAGAGTTGTATTCCATTCTCGGTCGGTTATAAATGGTGTAAATAGTAAGATCAGATGATAAGATCTTAAGAAGGAACTGAAAAATGAGTTGGTTCCAGCCAACATTACACTGATTTTTCATGCTCAGAATGTCAAGAGCTTCTGACTCCTTAATATTTTCACCACCCATAGATTAAGATAATGCATTTTGGGTATTAAAAACTTTTAATTTATTTATTTATATTTTCTGATGATTTTTTGACGATTTCAATAAACGTCTTTGAAGATTTGACGATTTTCCCTCAAATATTTGACGATTTGGTGTCTCATTTATCTGGCAGCTATGCCCCTCATGTATAAAATTATAACACACAACACAGTGTGAGTGAGTAGCTAGGTCGTAAGCCTAACGAATTGTATATGTATATATCCTCACTCAATTCCTTCATATTGAAGCATTAAATATTTGTATATTTTAGCGAAACTATGGAAAATTCTATTGCATTGGCTTGCAATAATAAGCGGCTAATATGGGAAAGTGTGGAAATGTGTAGTGTAGCAGCATTTTGTGTTTATTAGCCTGTTGAGTTATGTGTCCCAGTTGTGGTATATTTTACGAGCTAAGAGGCGGAACTTATTTCCATTTTACACTGTACAACATGGAATATATTCTATAAATAAAATTAGAATATGGTCTAGAGAGAGAGAAAGAGAGACAAAAATACGTCACATAAAAAACCACAAGTAAAAAAGCAACATTAATACACATAAATGACACAATTATTAGAAGAAAATTTTCTATGGCTACTGGCTCCTGTTTTCGGCGCTTAATTTTTTTATTACTGTTTTTTAATTAAAAATATTCCTCTCATTATTTTGTTATTTATGATATGCAATAATAATCATGGTAAATAATTACAAACAATACCATTAAATACTTATAATTGAGCGAGTAAAAAAAATTATAAAAAACTAAAAGGAAAAAATTCTCATAAAATAACGTTCTAACGCTGTGTAATAAATTTAAATGTAAACAAAAAATGTTCCTAAATAATTAAATTGGAAAGCTTGAAATGACTGAAATTCATAAAAAGGGTAATAAAGACGTCGAAATGTTTTAACACTTTTTATATGATTGCCCGCATTTGTGAAACTAAAGATCTCAATATCTCGCGTTATATGAAAATTAACCACAATGTCTGCTCATTCAGCTTATTGTGAGGGGAACTTGCAATTTTTATGGGCACTCATGCAAGGCGCATTGGTTTTGGACACTTGACACCCAATTTCTGAAGAAGATTGAGGGACGAAGAAGAGAAGAAGGCTGTTCTGTACTTCTTGGGTATATGAGCAGCACTACGCCGGCGAAGGAAAAGGCAACTTGGTGTCACACAAGAATATTTGTAATCTAAAATGTTTAATTATAAGCTTATCATAGTTCCGGGAATAGGAAAAATTGAAAACTGTGGCGTCACAATGGGCCTCATAGCCTATGTAAGTGTGTCTATACCACTTTATTTTTTTGTAGACAGCCATCTCTACCTATCTGCCTACCTTGGATTTTAAGGCGTTTCTAGCACTTTTGTTTTTAATATAAAGCCAATGAGGATTACCTTTGTCATCTCTATACAGGTACTGCTATAGTTTCTGGGCTTGAAGTCACCGTAGTCTAGTAGGTAGTGTGTTGGCTTATTAGACGTAAAGCCAGGAGTCGAGCCCCAGGCCAGACATCAAAACAAAATACAAAAAGTATTTCTTCGGCGACTTCCTCTCAGCAAATTTCTGGCAAAAACTCTGAGAGTAAATAAAATTGCCATGAAAGTTTCTCAAAAAAATCTGCCGTTTTGAGTCGACTTTAAACTGTAGGTCCCACCACTTATGTATAAAAATTAAGACAAACAACATAAGTGGTGTGAGAAACTAGGACGTCAATTCGACCTCCGGGTACTGTACTTGTCTTAATTGACAAGTACACGTCCTCTAACCTAATCTAACCTTCTGGGCTTAGGACTGCAAACATAAACACTAAGAACAACAACTGTGATAATACCTACTTCTGCCTCTGTAACAATTTATTTTTCTTCTTAAATGTACAGCCAGACTATGCAAAGTCCTTTGGAAAACCAAAACTACAACTAAAATAATCTACTTTTCCGGAATTTACGAATTTTCCGGAGCTCGCGAGTTCAGATTTTTAAATTTAAAATTGTTGTTTAAAAGTTTGTGGTTCTGTTATGGTTCCTTAAGAAAATTTTTGTTTAAATTTAAAATTGTTTGGCATTACATGTGGACTAAGAAGCATAATATAGATACACGTTTAACTGATGCATTTATGGTGCAGAAACTTTAAAATTTTATGCCATCAGTGCAGGCACATGAAAATGAATATGAAATAAATCCATGCAAATTCTTAAATGCGACACTATTCTGTATGTAAATCCTTACATTGAACAATCGTACGAAAGCAAAATAAAACGACACTAAAAAAAATACTAGAAAGCATTGAAGTAAAAAATGAATATGAAGAGTAAAAAGAACCCATGAAAAAGTGTTTAAAAATAAAATACTTCAAATGGAAACCAAAGCTGAAAATGTGATTTATTGCAGGATCACTACCAGTTCAATAATAACCACCAACAATATGAATTTTAAAGTCAGTCAAAATAGTAATGATACCAGTACTATCCACAGGCACCTAACGAAAGCTGTGGAAATTACACCAAAAGAAAAAATACTTCCCCTGGCCTTCAGTACAGTCTGTATATCAAGTAGTTAGCGGTCACTAGAAAAAAACCTAAACAAATTTTTTTTATTTTGAAAACCATTCACTTGTAAATAACACGCCCAGCAGTAGTTATTATTCTGCAAATTGTTCAAGTGATTGCAGATACTATTGAAATATTTATTAATTGAAATTCATAAACTTTTGTTTGTTTCCAGCGTACATTCCCAGCTAAAATGAAATGCAATGATAGAAAACAAATAAAACAAAATTAAATAAAAAAAAATATTTCAAACTGAATTCGTCTTAAGGCTTTAAAGTTATCCACAGACAGTTGAAAACGATTTAAAAAATGGTAAATTTTATACATGTTGTACATACATATGAGCAGTACATACATCCATTTGATGTACAAGACTGTTAAAAAAATCCACAAAAGTTTATAAAAAATCTGCTCAAACTTGGCCTTTGAAAATTTATGTTTTTTTTTCATCACACTGCTTTATTTAATGTCTGTGGTCATTTGGAATCAGAGTAAATGTATCAATGTTTGTTTGATGGTATCTGAGTGTATAGTGTTTCGATTTATTTTTTTGAATTTATTCTCAATTTCTAAAGCCTATATAATGTATGCTTTCATATGAAACGGCTATGGGAGTTTGTTTATAAAAAACAAATAAACCGAGTGCGACAATCACTCCATCACTCAATTTCTATGAAGCAGGCTCGAAACAACGGCTATTATTTTTACGTATTAATGGTGGTGAACATAAAGCCGAAGATAAAGCTAACGGATCATAACAAAGGGGCTTACCTCTTCGCACTGGATGACACATTGGGAATTATGGCCACCGAGTGAACTTTCCTGTGAACGGTAAACCATAACCTAGCTAGGTAATCTAACCTACACGTATATGCCAAAAAACAACAATTTTTGACCTGTGCCCCGTACAAAGCTTAGAACTAAGCTCGATTAACATTTAATAAGCTATACTGGACTATGTTTTTATACTTATTAAAGACAAATTGTGAGAAGAGGTAGGAATCAACAGTCAGCAAAATTCCCTACCACTACACCAAATACCTCGGACGGCGTTGTTTCTAGGCATCGATGGTTGGCAGCCCCATTATACTAGGACGTGCAACAGGAAAACAATCACCTGTTTAGCTGGAACAACAAAAACAGAGTACATACGAGTGCATACATTCATACAAACTTGCACACGTACATACATAACTGGTCATTACAACTCTTCAGTCAGGATCACAACCGTTATGCTGTGTGTATTAATTTTGTAAATGAGTGGCGATACTGTAAACTGTAGGTATCGCCAATTATGTACGAAATAACATACACAACATAAGATGGTGAGAAGCTGGGTTGTAATCCTGGCTAAAGGGCCAATTAAGTAAGAAAGTGAAGATCGTATAAATACCAGTAAACTACCTACTCCACGTCATTGCTTCCCGTCAAGAAATACCATCAACTATTATAATCCTGGCGTAACTGAACTCTATTAACCTAGCCAATTCCCATCAAATAATCTCAAATCCCCGTGGTCTTCGAGTCCAAATCGACAACGATCATCATCCTTACATAACCGAACTCTGCTGTCCTAGCAAAACCCCCTTAAGTAAACTCAAATCAGAATCTCCATGGAAAGGTGATTTACCCGATATTCAACTTAGTAAACAATGTATCCATGGAAAGTCGATTTACCCAACATACTCACCAACTTCTCCAACGCCTTATTACACTATACAACCATATGTGAGAACCATGAAATCATAAATACACAACATCATCATGAAGGCAAGAGTTCATCTCCTACATAAGGCACGCACTCATCATCTCATAACTAAGACACTCTAAAAGCATGTGCAGACATGTAGGGCCGTCCTATGGAAACCACATGTCCAGTTTTTTCAGATTTTTTTTACTCACAGCTTTCCTAAAAGATATCTGAGCCACGGGTTGAACCCCTACTTACTAGACTAAAGCGACTTTTTTACAGAGGACTTAAAAATTAACGCTGATATAGGCATTTACTTAGGGAATCATGTGAAACAGTGGTATAGGCACCCTAAAGTGTTTCTCATCACCAAGGCAGCTGGGGTTGAGAAGGTTCTGTCACAAGGCTCTTGGAAGGGGATTCTGTATGAAGCAATGAACTGGCAAGGTGGTGGTTAATTCAAATCTTCAACCAATTATAGTCTAGTCTCGACAGATTCAACGACGAGAAACTTCATAAGGTATTTAACGGTCAACGACTAGTTTGCGGAACATAGGTTCTATGATGGAGATCACATTCTCTGGCTCTGTTCTGCCATAACAAGATGCAAACTCAAGTTTCAATAATCTTGTGATGTCAGAATATCTGATACTGACAGTTTCCTGCCTGCCATAGGTTGGCTTGTAATATAACTTCGATTCTTACTCTTCTTCCCCATTTTAGTTTTCTCTTCTCCTTTATTTATGACGCTCCCTGATCTACTGTTAATTATTTCTTTTGTTTAGATTTTCTTGTCTTTTTTCATTTCACACTTGGCATCTCAATGCTGCCTATTTTAAGCCACTATTTTAATTGAAATTATTTCTTTAACGGTTTACAAATAATTATTCGAAAAAAATTTGATTTTTTAAATTTATTTCCATGTTTTAAAATTTTTTTCTTTATCTCTTCCAATAACATCAACTGTATGGTTACCACAACAATTGGGTTGACTACGCCATGTAAGATTCTTTATAATGTTGTATTGAATTATTTAAGATATGGTATGGTATACTTTCTCTCTGTTGGATACTTTTTAATTAACTTTTATTTCTTATATTTGATTTGAAATCTATAACGTCTACATGCCAATTTAAATATGCTGACTGCTGCTAAGAAACTATATGACCAGGTTGTTTAATGGGTGGGTGATGCTAAAAAGGCAAAATAGAATGCGAAAATATTTTGTTGACACAATTTTTAATTAAAATACATCTATTTATTGGAAGAAGTTTACATTTAATATGCTTTTTATTTCTTTTACAATAATTTTTAATTCTTTTTCCTTTTTCTTTTCTTGTCTAAACATTTCATACGACAGATATGATGAGAATTTTTTTCCAATAATTTTTATTTCAGTCTTTAAACTGTCGGGTTTTCATTCAATTTTGAAAGAGGAATCTTTAAATTTCAACGCAAAAAAGGCAGAGAATTTGTAGCTCGAAATTATGTCCCATGCATTTTCATTATATCTCAACTGGCCGCGTTATTTCGTAAAGCAGTTAATATATTAAGCCACTTATTACCGCACAAGACAGACGAAATTTTTCCGACTCCGTTGCCTGCTATGCCTTCCCTTTTATATGGCGACTTAAACAGTCTGATGAATGATCTTGAAATCGAATGTTCGTAGCTTCGCCTTCTCGAGATCTCTATAAGTGTAATATCATACATACATACATGATTGGTCATTACAATCAGGATTACGACCTAGTTTCTCACACCTACAGTTTAAAGTCGACTCCGAACGACAGATTTTTGAAAAACTTTTCATGGCAATTTTATAGAGTTTTTGCCAGAAATCTGCTGACAGGAAGTCGCCGAAGAAATACTTTTAGTATTTTTTTGATGTCTGGCCTGAGGCTCGAACCCTGGCGTTTTGTCTAATAAGTCTACCTACTAGACCACGGCGACTTCAAGTAAGTGTAATATCGTTGTTTCATTATCGTTGGTTGTGTATTTTGTTTAAATTTATTCTTGCAGTGTTGTTGTTGCATTTTTGTTTGCTTGTTTATCAAAACATATTTCAAAGTTTTAAAGAATTATTATGAACTGCCAACTAAGAACTGCATGGAATACAGGCTTTTCTGTGTATTTGCAACATAAGCCTTGAATTCATAATCACACCCTTTATGGGATTCACCCTATAGCCAAAGACTATTAAAAAATGTAATACCATAACAGAGCATTAAATTGAATACAACCATCTGCATTGCCTTTATCACTGCTAGCGTTTGTTGCACTTAGTTGTAGTACTCGGCTGTTACCTTACCCTTGGCTGTGGTTATTCACTCTATTAAGACCAATTAGTTCTGGTTGTTATTTGAAACTAATTGTCAGTGCAATTGCCGTAAATGTCGCACTAAACTATTGGCGCAGCAGTTTATGGTTACTTTATGAAAAATGATTTCAAATTGAAATACATTTAAAATGCAAATAAAAAGCGTTTGATATGGAATTTTATTGTCCTTAAGAGAGTGTAGTCCAAAAGAAAGAAAATAATTATAATAATGAAAGTTAAATAAGATTGCAAATCAATATAAAATATTACAATCCAAACAAAAACCCATAGTGTGGAAAAATTGTTTACACAGTGCTACCAAAACGGATCGATAAAAACTGTGAAATAAGTACTAGGGATCAGAGATCACCAATGAATCGTTTTTTCGCTACTCATAAGCACTCATGAAATGTTGAATATAAGTGAGTCCCCAATATTGAAATTAAACTACTCTGATTCTTTCCTTTGATTTTTAAGTACAGGTTGCAATGAGTATGCATACAACGTTGACATCAAACTCATACCATTCGAAATATGTTTGATTCACAAGCCTACTCATTCAGATTCATAACTTTAGAAAAATACTTATAATACTTATAAATGATTCTAGCTTTTGTTTTTAGTTTTCGTACACGAATTATACTTATTTGAGATTCTTGTAAATGTTGAGTGATGGAGAGTCGAAATCAACAACATAATACGTGTTGTTAAGTATGAATATGAGTATGATATTAAAGTAAGTATGAACGCGTATAAGTGTCAGAATTTATGATTCTACTCATTTTTTTGAATACTCATTGGTGATCAGGGATTGAACATTTAAAGTCTAAAAATTTTGTATCCCATATTTTCACTGCATTGGGGGTATTTTTTAGTGTCATTTATGATTTTAAACTTACGTTTATAGGTCTTCATTTTCAATATTTGTTTTGGTTTCCAGTACGATTATGTTTGAGTAAAAATAACTGATGCATGCACATATGTATTCCTCTCGAAAGCAATAACCCTTTATGTACGTGTATCCACATAAGCTAGAGTCTAATATTTATAGAAGCGTGTGCATGTGAATATACATGATATTGAACTGTGTGGTGTAAACCTTTATCGATATGTGTGTTACAGTGTTTCATCTTCATATTTTGGTCCTGTATGCCATACAACACAATGTTTTTCTAATCACTTGATTAAGTTGTCTGAAGACTGCAAATATTTCTGGCTTTTATTTTGTGTATTTCTTTTTCATTACTTATTTGCTGTCCACCATGTTTGTCTGGAAAATTTTGTATTCATTAGAAAAGGAAAATATTGACAGAGTTTATATGGAATAATAAGAGGATGTCCAATGAAGTCCTTTTTGTATGTGTTGAAAGCCAAAAGGCTAACGATGACATTTTTGGTCAGTTAAATAAGAATTTGCGACAACAATTTGATACAAACATACACATTACATGGGAGTCTGATAAAACAAACCATAACTGCATTGTACAATACGTCTTAGGTTGATTAACTCATGCCGAATAAGAAATTCTCTTGTTTGCTTTTATTTCACTCAATTTATGTCTTCCCTAACGTCTGCCAAGTTAAGATGTTTTGTCGTTGTTTGAAGGTCTATTTAACTGCTCATATACAGCCTTAATATGACCAACAATCTCTCTGCTCATTACTTAACTCTTGTAAATCTGTACACGGCTATATTTACATACACGAACATTAGCAGTCATTTGAAAGGGTGTGATGTCCTCCTCTAATTTAAATCACATTGCCATTCCTGTTAAACATGTATGTGTGCGTAGTTGAAAGGGGTTGCATATGAATGGAATGACATTGTAGTAGTAGCGATAATAATCATCATTATTATGTTATAAGTACGGCAACATGTACCTCTAGACTGTGGCAATAAATTTGCTGTTGTTCTACGCTACGTACCCTAAAACTGTGTCAATAAGTTGTCGTTACGAATACAAATTTTGTGACAACACAATGGGTGTGAAAATGGAATTAGCGACAGGTTATCACTATTAGTGTCTATTACCTAAGACATAACACTGAGCATAAGCGAATAACTTCATCCTTCTTGCTCTTTCTTCAATCCTGCAAATGATGTCCGAGCAAGGCTAATGCATTTTGCATGAGTAGCCAGAATGTGATGCCTAGTGCCTGCTGCTTCATAGTAAAAGCAAACTTTCCATCAGCCGTCTAACTAGCTTTAATGAGATATGAAGAGCTATTTTGCCGAAGCTGCTCATACACGTTGTTGCAATCGAACACCACATTGTCAATAATAAGTTTGCAGTTTCTAAATGGTATTCTTAAATTTCTCATTCGCAGTATATCTTCTTCAAGTCGACATACACCATCATTTTGTTCACTATAAGGCAGCCCTCGATAGCCTCATAAGGGATCGTGTTCTTGCCGCAATGTCTGAGCTCGGTATACCTGCGAAGCTGATAAGGTTATACATAATGACGTTGACCAATTCCTGCAGCTCCGTCAAGGTAGGAATAGATCACTCCGAACCTTTTGATACCGTGCGCTCTCTTCAACTTCGTCATGGAGAGTGTTCTGCGAAAGGTGGGAGTGCATCGCAATATTGCATGGCATGGCAATATTTTTCCAAAATGCGTCCAGTTTTTGTGCACGCTGACGAAATTGACATCACGTACCAAGCGATATGTTACTGCTGCCTTTAGTGCTAGCTTAGCAGACGGGAGTGTACTAAGATGGGTCTGGCAGTAAATGAGGGCAAAACAATGTATACTCGTATGTTATCGACATGTAGAGACGTGCGGCGTTTATCAAATTACGGCCAATAACTATACTTTTGATAAAGTCATGGAATTTATTTATCCTGTCTCCGCCGTTACTACCAAAAATGATGTCAGTCTGGATATCAAGCGCAGGAACACTCTTGTCAACATGTGCTACTATGGTCTCATTAGGCAATTGAGTATCAGAGACCTCTCTCGTACGACAAAACTAATGCTCTACAACACGCTCATCCTACCCGTGCTTCTTTATGGCGCAGAGGCATGGACCCTATTAAGCACTGATGCAGCAGCGAGCGAAAAGTCCTACGTAAGATCTTCGTTCCAGTGCAATGATTTCAGCATCCGATCCAACAGTGAGCTGTATAAGCTCCTCAACGACAACGTATTAATATCCAGCGGCTGAGCTGGCTCGGCCATGTCGTTCGAATGGAGGATGATGCTCCTGCGAGACGTGTATTTGATGCGGCGATCTACGGAAGTCGTCGAAGAGGACGATCTTGTATGCGTTGGAAGGACCAAATCGAGGAAGCCCTGTCATCGATTGGTGTGACCAACAGGCGCAGGCACGCAAGAAACAGAGGCGCATGGAAGGATGTGTTGTGGCAGGCTGAAATCCGTTAATCGGGTTGTGAAGTAAGTAAGTAAGTATATCTTCTTGGAATACCGCCATATAAGGTATCCATATGATATGCATGTAGTAAGGCACTAACATCTCGCAGAGAGACTCATGGAAGTCGAAATACCTTCTAGAGATCATAAAGACAGAATTCATTGGCTTGACAGCCGCCTGGCTAGGCGACATTTGAAAGTACAAGTGAGTAACAAATAATTTTCGATTTATTTCTGCACGGAATAATTGTCTTGAACTTCCCGGAGAAGTCATAGTGCGATAGCACGTAAACAATAATCTCGAGAGTTTCAAATTCTGTCGGTATTCGCGAATAACCTGTATTCTCGATCTGTCTCATATATCGCATGTACCCTAACCTGAGTCCTCTTGTCCCTAATAGGCATCACATAAACTGCCTGAAATTGTAACGACAATCCCCAGGCAGATGACCGCTGACATTAAAAAGAGTTTCTTGGCAAGTCTCATCATATTGCGATGTTGATGGTAGAGTTGTAGGCCGTCTAACAGTCGTTTTTGTTCACACTCATTGGACTACTCTTCTATTGTATTTGTTTTCACAACATTTCTTATTTAAAACTCCATTTGATTGACAATAATGCAGTTTGAACATTATGAACACTTAAGTGTCTAAATCTTGTAACAAGATTTGCTGTCAGCCAAAAGCTCTGTAACATTGAATACAATGTTAAATAAAAAGGACTTACATCAGACTGGCAGCATTCATCAATTTATACGACTTGTAATGCAGAAATTAAGGCAGCAGAGTATAGGTGTACGAATTTATAATTACTTCGTGTAGAGACAGAAACAGAAGCACACGTAGAAATATTTGATTTAACAGGATTAATAATGATGAGACGTTATGGATGTTTTAAATGCATTAGGCAGGAAATAAGCAACTTATTAATGATTTTTATTAAACTATCGTGATGGGAGAGAGATGCCAGCCAGTACTTATAGTTGTATCCAATTCCAATTTTGGCATGCCGTTTTTTGATGACTGCCAACATGCAATGTTTCAGACATGAAAAATGCTTAGACATTGAAAAATGACTTAATTACTCAATGCAATACAGACATACGCTATTAGCAATTACAATCCTCCAGTCAGGATTACAACCCAGCTTCTCACACCACCCACGTTGAGTGCCTAAATTTTATTCCAAGGCGTGTGGACTACAGTTTATAAGCGTTTTTTATGCAATTAATGAAAGGGTCCGCCAAATAACTTTTTTTTTCAAAATGCTTTAAAAAAAAACTACTGAATATTTTCTCAAATTTCTTTTTTATTTGAAAGTACAATCCTTCCGGTTAATAATGGAAAATAATTTCATTCAAATGGCTACCTCGGCTGGCCATGCAATAGCCAATAGCAATAGTATACATCGTTATTTCATTGTTGTTGTTTGTGTATTTTTGTTTTCCTTTATTTTTGCAGTGTTTGTTGTTGCATTTTTGTTTACTTGTTTATCCCTTTTTTATACTGGTTTTTTGTTAGTATATTTTTGTTTACTTGTTTATCATGTAAAGAAGTTTTTGTGGCTTTTGTTTATAATTTTAATGTTAAACGATTTATCGTATTTTTCGTATTGGCTGGGTGGGCAAAATAAATTTCAAAAACCGTTCAAATGGAGTTTAACAAGATACATAGACTAGCCTATGTTTTCTATAACCACGCCAAAGAGAACATGTCTTACTGCAGCTAGAGAATTCGTTTAGGACTTAAATACGCTGTACATGGTAGGAGTACCGGAATTTTAGAAATTATTACTTAAATAGCCGCTACAAACTTTTAGTCAGGATTGCAACACAGCCTATCACAACACCGATGTTGGTGTGTAAATTTTACCCATGAGTGGCGGGTCCCTCAATTTAAAATCGACTCCGAACGGCGGATTTAAAAAACTTTTCATAGGAGTTTTATTTACCTTCAGAATTTTTTCCAAAGGCTGCTGGGCAGAAGTCGCCCGAGAGAAAACATTTACAGAATTCGCTGTGTTTGAGTTGTCTAAGCGACGTTTAAACCATGAACGTTCCTCGTCTTATAAGCGAACACTCTACCTACTAGCCTACGTTCTCTTTCAATTTCCATTGTAAATTAATTTCATGAACGAAATCTCCATTTCCTTTAAGTAAGCGAACTGCTTTATCACACAAAATAAATTTGTTTTCCTTTTGTTTACAAACTTTTTTGCCATTATCCGCGAAACAGTTTTTTTTTACTCGTGTACTATTTATGAACTCCCTAACCAAGATGGTCTAATTTGAAGTAGAATTTAATGGCGGAAAACGTGTAATTATTCCTTATTTTTGTGTTTTAAAATGCTTTTGTTGACTAGCATTGCAGTTGAATTCCTTTTAGTTTCTCGTGCCGTTCGTTTTGGCTCCGAAAGTTTTTGTTCATTTAAATTTTAATGAATTTAATGCACTTTTGTAATGTGGGCAGCATAAGCTTCTTTACCACCCACCCCAATCACGCCCACATTTAAATTTTACTTTCAATTTTCGGTGTTTTTTCTTCACCTCTTTTGGTTGGGTTTTTTATTCCTCTGGTTTTTAAGCCTTTTTAATGGCCATTACTCATCATTTGCCCATTATAAGCCTTTTGAAGGAGAGTTTCTAAAGGAGTATACGTGTGAGTGTATTTGTGAGTGTATTTGTGAGTGTAAGATAATAAAATTAAGGCGATGAATGAAGTAGTAAAAGTTGTAAAATTTAACCCACTTACACACAAATCTATGAAAATATTATGGCTAAACGCTGCCAGCTGCAGCGTATTGTGGCTCCATGGACTTAATTTGGTTGCAAAAAAAATTTAAGTGACTGAAGAAGTTTTAAAACTATTCTTTAGCCATTCAAGTGCTTAAATGTGTATTATTGTTCGAGTTGGTTCATTCTTTTATTGCCAAGACTAGAATGTCTTACCATATTTCTAGCATTTTAGAATCCTAAAAGGGTGATAATTAATATCATGACACAAAATTGCTTTGGTTCGTAAAGAATTTGCTAGAAATGAAAATTTTGGAATATAAAAATTTCCTGGATGGATATAGATTTTTTGCGTTTTAATTGCTGCTTTTAAATAGTAGAAGAGCAATCGATTTTTCTTAGAGCACAGTTATCGATTCAATAACCTCTGAGCCTTAAATGAGTTGCCGTTGTCGGGTATTGGCTTATTAGATGTGAGGTCACGGTTTAAACCCCAGGCCCGACATCTCCAACCCAACGAAATATGATAAATTATTTCATCGTCGATTTGTTTTCTGATAGTCAAGAAAAATTGCCATGAAAAGTTTATTTAAAAATTTGTCATTTGGAGTCGACATTGAACTTAAGCTCCCGCCACTCATTTATAAAATTAATGCACACGACATAAGTGGTCGTAATCCTGACTGAAATGTTGTAATGACCAATTATGTTACGTATGTATGGTTGTGGATGCCGTAATTCATTTTCACGATTGAAAACCTTTCAATCAGCCGAAAACACAGTATAACGACAAGCTTTGTTGAGCTACTTTCATCATATCGCGATTTTTTGCGTGGAAACTGCACATGTGAGCCACTGTTTGCTTGTGGAGTTATACGATAAGCAGGCTCTACTAAAACCCCAGAGTACCGAGTGGTGTGTTCTTTTAGAGCTCGTAGTTTGCAATAAAAATAAATTTGTGTTCAGTTTTAATTAATTTCGTTATTGTTCGGAAAATTCTGTGTGCCACTGTTTACAACTTAATGTAAACAACAACAATTGCTTTGTTTCTTATTCTGCTTTACACTCGTTTGCGTAAACAATAACAATTGTTGGACCGATCTTTATAGCGGAGATCTTCAAACCACAATTATTCTCTTCACACGCAACGCGTCTTCACACAAGACTGACTGAATTTTTACTGTCTCCGTTGCCTGCATTGTCTTGCTTTTTATATCGCAGGGTAAACAGTCTGATGGATGCTCTTGAAGGAGAATAACTCTGCGTTCTCGAAATCTCTGTAAATGTAAACGCATGTAGTTGTTTCATTGTTATTTGTGTATTTTGTTTACATCATTTCTGGCAATGTCCGTTGTTGCTTCTTGTTTACTTTTTTTATACTGATATTGTTGCTATATTTTTGTTTATTCGTTGATCATGTAGTCCATTGTTTTTGTTTTTGTAGCTTTTGTTTATCATTTTAATGTTAAACGATGTAAAACCAACAATACGTCGACTTTGACTTCAAAGAGCATTCAGGACTGTCAAAAACGTTTAAAGACCATAAATTCGAAGCTTTACTTGATCTTGATTCGTGTTTAATATCAAGAGAACTTACACTCAAACAGCCATTGAAAACCGTGCTTACTTACCTTACTCAAATTGTCATTATAATGCTTTAGTCAGGATTACACCCTAGTTCCTGACGCCATCCATGTTTTGTGTTTTAATTTTATTCATGAGTGACTGGGCCAATAGTTTAACGTTGATTTCGAGCAACAGATTTGAGAAACTTTTCATGGGAATTTTAATTATTTTCAGCATTTTGGTTACATTTTTCATGTTTCGTTTTGTTCGAGCTGCATGAGCAAAGGTTTGAGTCACAAACTCTCTACAGACTGCATATTAGACTGCGGCGACTACACAATTGCAAAATATCATGTGTCATTCAAGTTAATTTCATGGATTACATTACAAACATAGTAGTTCTCTAGCTAATTATAGGTAAGTGGGACAGACTTCCACTAGAAGGTTTTAACTGTGTTCAAACTCGGTTTGAACACATAAATTATTTAACAGAAATAATTTTTATGTTAAATAACATAAGTGTGTCAATTACATTTAAATAAAAATTCCATAATTTCCCATGGGAATGCCTCCAAATACTTGCATAGAATTTCCATAATTTCCAAAGGAATGTCTCCAAAGACACTGTTAATTTAGTTGCTTTAGAGAAGCAGAAGTTTCATAGATAAACAACCTACCATCATAAGTCACTTCAAATCTTACAATACGATCAACAACATATATCTCAAGTGTTTAAAAATTGTGCAAACCTTTTATAAAATTAAAACCAAAACAAAAAACAATATTAAAAGAACAACCAAAATTAAAATAAAATAAAGTTAAAAAAAAAAAATATATATTGTACTTACTTAAAATCTATAAATTTATACTTACCTTAAACTGTATATATATAATTGAAAATCAAATTGTGCTAAAATAATAAATTAAATATATTAAATATGTATATAAATTAAAATCTATATATGTACTTACCTAAACCTTAACATGAATTTATACTGTGAACCAAATTGAATTGGAAAATAAAAGTGAATTTTATATTTACCTCAAACCTCTGTTAAAAGAAATTGACTTAAAAGAGTAACATTCTATACATCCATCCTGAAAAAAAAGGGTTTACCCAAAGCAAAAAAAAAGGTAAGAATTCTCTCAGAATTCTCAGAATTCTCAAAAGTAAAATAATATAATTTCTCTCTCTCTTTTTTTCCCCAATTACCCAATGATTATAATTGTTTGCGAGCAATTATAATAAACATCTCGTTCTCTTTGAAGGAGATTTAAAACAAATTGTTCATCCCCAATTTGTTCATGGTCCTTCTCCCGTTCTTTGGTAAAAAGCGAACCTCTTGAACACAAAATAAAATAAACAACGAGTGGGAAAAATTAACAAAAACAACTCTACACAACAAAAAATGAGGTAAAGAGATCAAGAAACTCATCACTACAACATTAAACAACAACAAAGCAGTAAGTCAAGTAAATTTTTTTAATATTCGTACATAAAAAAAATTGGAATTACAAAAAAAAAGTAAGTGATAGATAAATTTATTCTCACACATAATTAATATCGTGTAAATCGTAGAAAAGAAAAAAGAAAAGAGAGAAAAAACCCAAAGTGATTTAACCCGTGATTAAAGAAAAGAAAAAAATATGTAAAAAAAAAACCAAGCAAGGAAAGAAAAAAGAGTACTCAAAAAAGTTGTGTTATTGCGTTAAAAAATTAACCTTGAACATACTGAAAAAAGGTTAAAAGAAGCGTATGTACATATAGATGTCCATATGCTTACGACAAATTTACAAAAACACAACATATATAAAAAGTACATATATAAATACCGTTTTTTCTCTCATATAAGTACCCTGTATAAGTACCGTTTTACCCGTTTATCCCGTTTATCCCGTTTTTACTTTTATATATAAGAAAACATTTCTAGAATTCCAATATATGTATATCAAAAAATTTTTTAAACCCAATTATTTACGTATTATTACATATATTACACACTATATATTACATACATTACCCATTACACATTACACAAATATATAAAAAATATCAATTTCGCGATTACCATTTCCCGTTTTGTCTTGTATACAATGCAGAAATTTCTGTTCTGTATATGCGAGTGAAAAAATATATAAAAAACATCATTTGAAAGATCCCCCTGTTAAAAAAAAAAAAAATTACAAAAAAGTGCAAGTGATCCCGTCTGCTTTAGTCTCTATCACCACTCTCTTAATCACACATAAGAGAAGTGTGTTTGATTTGCTGATTTGCAAATCTCTTTGTTACAAAATTCCAACAAGAGAATAGCAGACTACACAATATTGGAACAACAAAAGGAAGAATAACAGGAAAAGGCATAAGGACAAAACGCAAAGCAGATATATAAAGGAATGATATTTATAATCAATATCAAATATCAAATTTTCGAAAGTTAATTACCAACCTGATTAATTATTTCATTTAATGCTTTTTTATATAAAATAAATAAATAAAATTTCACCCCATCACTCCTTAATTGTTTAAATTTAAATTTTAGACACATATGTTGAAAAAATAAATAATTAATTTCATTCATTTATACCACTGGTGTTTATTTTTAACAAAACACATACAGTCCACTACGAAGATAAACAAACAGAAATAATTTAACCCATTAAGGTGAACAACACTGAAAAAAAAAAAATGAAAAAGGAAAAATTACAAAATTAAATTAAAATTTAATTACAAATTAATTCTTAACATTTTAGAAATTAAAATTAAATTAAAATTTAATACCAAATTATTTCTTCATATTTGGAACTCGAAAAAAAAATAAAAAAATTAGGAATATTTTTAAATTTTTTAATTCTAAAAAAAATTTTTTTTTCTTACGAAACTTGGAAAAATTTAATGTCTCCTATATAATTTTTCGGGTGATATACAAAATTTATAATTAAATAAATACATTCTCATATCTCATTCTGAATTTATATCCCAATTATATACGAGAACTTACATGGCAATTTATTAAAATCCCAAATTTCTTTTCTATATTCTATTTTTTCTATTTTTAAACTAGATAACAGGTATCTAGTGCTACTTCCTCGTAGCCCCTAACCCCTATTTATAGAATATAGAAAAGAATTTCTACTACCTCAAATTAGCACTTAGAGTTTTTCTTAATTTTTTTTTTGCGCTAGATAAAAGGTATCTAGTACTACTTCCCAGTAGCCCAAATCTCTTAAGTGCTAACTTCTCTTGGATTACAATATCCAGTATTGCCCTCTTATATATTCTCGTTAAAATTTGCTAGATAGCAGTTCTAGTACTACCTCTCGGTAGCCCTAATCTCTTGGATTACAATATCCTATTACCCACTTTTATATACACTCTCTTTGGAATTTGGCTGGATAGCAGTTCCAGCCCTACTTCTCGATAGCCCAAATCTCAAATTATAAACGAGTCGTATCTCAATATACGAATATAACACTTAAATCACAACACACTGCTTTATGTCATTTAAATTTTTAATCCCATATTGAAAAAATGTCCATCTCATCTCATAGCGAAGTAAACAGCTCTCCGAGAGAGAGTTTCTTATTCCATTGCGATCATTTGATCCAATTTTGCCAATACTTCCAACGAACTCCCAAGGACGAGCACTCGGAATTGGTTCTAGGAGTCAAATTGAAACACTTGGACTCGAGATGGGCAAAACTCGAAAGTTCCTATGAGAACGTAATGTTATCCCATAACGGAACAGTAACCTCGGAATTTAAGGAAGAGGCGAAGAAAAATTATGAAGCGTGTGAGGATGCCTACTGCATTTGCACTTCACAGATTCTCAAGTTCGGAATTAAGAATTCTATTTCAATAAAAATATAAAAGTATCTTCGAATTCTAAACACAATTTGTATTTTTCTCAAAATACTAACATTCCTAACCAACTCACTCTCACTACTTTCAGCTTAAACATTCTCTAATATTTAAATTTTCTCATCTAGAATTAATCGCAAATTTATAATTACCCGGCGAAACCACGAACCCAAGAGACGATATGGAGGCAAACCTCGTTATACTAGGACACGACCAGATCCGGAGATTTACGAGTGCAAAATATGCAGAAAATTCCACGCACTAAGGTTCTGCCATCGGTTTCACAAAATGTCGGTTCAGAAAAGACAGGAGGTAGTCGACCAGCATAACTATTGTGAGAACTGCCTAGCAAGGAGCCATGACCTACGTTCCTGCAATTCATTGGATACGTGCAAAAAATGCGATCGGTTCCACCATACATTACTGCATCCAACCCCTAAAAGGCAAAAGGGAAATAAAAAGGTTAAAAGGAAACCAGCAACAGCAGAAACATCACCATCAACTTTGTCGGCCGCACCAGATACTAAGATAATAGTTGAAGCTATTAAATCCTTAGCGCAAGTACTTTGTACCACACCTGAAGACAAGAGATCATCTTGAGTTTAACCCCAAGGCCGGCGCCATGTTCAAACTCGGTTTGAACACATAAATTATTTAACAGAAATAATTTTTATGTTAAATAACATAAGTGTGTCAATTACATTTAAATAAAAATTCCATAATTTCCCATGGGAATGCCTCCAAATACTTGCATAGAATTTCCATAATTTCCAAAGGAATGTCTCCAAAGACACTGTTAATTTAGTTGCTTTAGAGAAGCAGAAGTTTCATAGATAAACAACCTACCATCATAAGTCACTTCAAATCTTACAATACGATCAACAACATATATCTCAAGTGTTTAAAAATTGTGCAAACCTTTTATAAAATTAAAACCAAAACAAAAAACAATATTAAAAGAACAACCAAAATTAAAATAAAATAAAGTTAAAAAAAAAAAATATATATTGTACTTACTTAAAATCTATAAATTTATACTTACCTTAAACTGTATATATATAATTGAAAATCAAATTGTGCTAAAATAATAAATTAAATATATTAAATATGTATATAAATTAAAATCTATATATGTACTTACCTAAACCTTAACATGAATTTATACTGTGAACCAAATTGAATTGGAAAATAAAAGTGAATTTTATATTTACCTCAAACCTCTGTTAAAAGAAATTGACTTAAAAGAGTAACATTCTATACATCCATCCTGAAAAAAAAGGGTTTACCCAAAGCAAAAAAAAAGGTAAGAATTCTCTCAGAATTCTCAGAATTCTCAAAAGTAAAATAATATAATTTCTCTCTCTCTTTTTTTCCCCAATTACCCAATGATTATAATTGTTTGCGAGCAATTATAATAAACATCTCGTTCTCTTTGAAGGAGATTTAAAACAAATTGTTCATCCCCAATTTGTTCATGGTCCTTCTCCCGTTCTTTGGTAAAAAGCGAACCTCTTGAACACAAAATAAAATAAACAACGAGTGGGAAAAATTAACAAAAACAACTCTACACAACAAAAAATGAGGTAAAGAGATCAAGAAACTCATCACTACAACATTAAACAACAACAAAGCAGTAAGTCAAGTAAATTTTTTTAATATTCGTACATAAAAAAAATTGGAATTACAAAAAAAAAGTAAGTGATAGATAAATTTATTCTCACACATAATTAATATCGTGTAAATCGTAGAAAAGAAAAAAGAAAAGAGAGAAAAAACCCAAAGTGATTTAACCCGTGATTAAAGAAAAGAAAAAAAATATGTAAAAAAAAAACCAAGCAAGGAAAGAAAAAAGAGTACTCAAAAAAGTTGTGTTATTGCGTTAAAAAATTAACCTTGAACATACTGAAAAAAGGTTAAAAGAAGCGTATGTACATATAGATGTCCATATGCTTACGACAAATTTACAAAAACACAACATATATAAAAAGTACATATATAAATACCGTTTTTTCTCTCATATAAGTACCCTGTATAAGTACCGTTTTACCCGTTTATCCCGTTTATCCCGTTTTTACTTTTATATATAAGAAAACATTTCTAGAATTCCAATATATGTATATCAAAAAATTTTTTAAACCCAATTATTTACGTATTATTACATATATTACACACTATATATTACATACATTACCCATTACACATTACACAAATATATAAAAAATATCAATTTCGCGATTACCATTTCCCGTTTTGTCTTGTATACAATGCAGAAATTTCTGTTCTGTATATGCGAGTGAAAAAATATATAAAAAACATCATTTGAAAGATCCCCCTGTTAAAAAAAAAAAAAATTACAAAAAAGTGCAAGTGATCCCGTCTGCTTTAGTCTCTATCACCACTCTCTTAATCACACATAAGAGAAGTGTGTTTGATTTGCTGATTTGCAAATCTCTTTGTTACAAAATTCCAACAAGAGAATAGCAGACTACACAATATTGGAACAACAAAAGGAAGAATAACAGGAAAAGGCATAAGGACAAAACGCAAAGCAGATATATAAAGGAATGATATTTATAATCAATATCAAATATCAAATTTTCGAAAGTTAATTACCAACCTGATTAATTATTTCATTTAATGCTTTTTTATATAAAATAAATAAATAAAATTTCACCCCATCACTCCTTAATTGTTTAAATTTAAATTTTAGACACATATGTTGAAAAAATAAATAATTAATTTCATTCATTTATACCACTGGTGTTTATTTTTAACAAAACACATACAGTCCACTACGAAGATAAACAAACAGAAATAATTTAACCCATTAAGGTGAACAACACTGAAAAAAAAAAAATGAAAAAGGAAAAATTACAAAATTAAATTAAAATTTAATTACAAATTAATTCTTAACATTTTAGAAATTAAAATTAAATTAAAATTTAATACCAAATTATTTCTTCATATTTGGAACTCGAAAAAAAAATAAAAAAATTAGGAATATTTTTAAATTTTTTAATTCTAAAAAAATTTTTTTTTTCTTACGAAACTTGGAAAAATTTAATGTCTCCTATATAATTTTTCGGGTGATATACAAAATTTATAATTAAATAAATACATTCTCATATCTCATTCTGAATTTATATCCCAATTATATACGAGAACTTACATGGCAATTTATTAAAATCCCAAATTTCTTTTCTATATTCTATTTTTTCTATTTTTAAACTAGATAACAGGTATCTAGTGCTACTTCCTCGTAGCCCCTAACCCCTATTTATAGAATATAGAAAAGAATTTCTACTACCTCAAATTAGCACTTAGAGTTTTTCTTAATTTTTTTTTTGCGCTAGATAAAAGGTATCTAGTACTACTTCCCAGTAGCCCAAATCTCTTAAGTGCTAACTTCTCTTGGATTACAATATCCAGTATTGCCCTCTTATATATTCTCGTTAAAATTTGCTAGATAGCAGTTCTAGTACTACCTCTCGGTAGCCCTAATCTCTTGGATTACAATATCCTATTACCCACTTTTATATACACTCTCTTTGGAATTTGGCTGGATAGCAGTTCCAGCCCTACTTCTCGATAGCCCAAATCTCAAATTATAAACGAGTCGTATCTCAATATACGAATATAACACTTAAATCACAACACACTGCTTTATGTCATTTAAATTTTTAATCCCATATTGAAAAAATGTCCATCTCATCTCATAGCGAAGTAAACAGCTCTCCGAGAGAGAGTTTCTTATTCCATTGCGATCATTTGATCCAATTTTGCCAATACTTCCAACGAACTCCCAAGGACGAGCACTCGGAATTGGTTCTAGGAGTCAAATTGAAACACTTGGACTCGAGATGGGCAAAACTCGAAAGTTCCTATGAGAACGTAATGTTATCCCATAACGGAACAGTAACCTCGGAATTTAAGGAAGAGGCGAAGAAAAATTATGAAGCGTGTGAGGATGCCTACTGCATTTGCACTTCACAGATTCTCAAGTTCGGAATTAAGAATTCTATTTCAATAAAAATATAAAAGTATCTTCGAATTCTAAACACAATTTGTATTTTTCTCAAAATACTAACATTCCTAACCAACTCACTCTCACTACTTTCAGCTTAAACATTCTCTAATATTTAAATTTTCTCATCTAGAATTAATCGCAAATTTATAATTACCCGGCGAAACCACGAACCCAAGAGACGATATGGAGGCAAACCTCGTTATACTAGGACACGACCAGATCCGGAGATTTACGAGTGCAAAATATGCAGAAAATTCCACGCACTAAGGTTCTGCCATCGGTTTCACAAAATGTCGGTTCAGAAAAGACAGGAGGTAGTCGACCAGCATAACTATTGTGAGAACTGCCTAGCAAGGAGCCATGACCTACGTTCCTGCAATTCATTGGATACGTGCAAAAAATGCGATCGGTTCCACCATACATTACTGCATCCAACCCCTAAAAGGCAAAAGGGAAATAAAAAGGTTAAAAGGAAACCAGCAACAGCAGAAACATCACCATCAACTTTGTCGGCCGCACCAGATACTAAGATAATAGTTGAAGCTATTAAATCCTTAGCGCAAGTACTTTGTACCACACCTGAAGACAAGAGATCATCTTGAGTTTAACCCCAAGGCCGGCGCCATGTTCAAACTCGGTTTGAACACATAAATTATTTAACAGAAATAATTTTTATGTTAAATAACATAAGTGTGTCAATTACATTTAAATAAAAATTCCATAATTTCCCATGGGAATGCCTCCAAATACTTGCATAGAATTTCCATAATTTCCAAAGGAATGTCTCCAAAGACACTGTTAATTTAGTTGCTTTAGAGAAGCAGAAGTTTCATAGATAAACAACCTACCATCATAAGTCACTTCAAATCTTACAATACGATCAACAACATATATCTCAAGTGTTTAAAAATTGTGCAAACCTTTTATAAAATTAAAAACAAAACAAAAAACAATATTAAAAGAACAACCAAAATTAAAATAAAATAAAGTTAAAAAAAAAAAATTATATATTGTACTTACCTAAAATCTATAAATTTATACTTACCTTAAACTGTATATATATAATTGAAAATCAAATTGTGCTAAAATAATAAATTAAATATATTAAATATGTATATAAATTAAAATCTATATATGTACTTACCTAAACCTTAACATGAATTTATACTGTGAACCAAATTGAATTGGAAAATAAAAGTGAATTTTATATTTACCTCAAACCTCTGTTAAAAGAAATTGACTTAAAAGAGTAACATTCTATACATCCATTCTGAAAAAAAAGGGTTTACCCAAAGCAAAAAAAAAGGTAAGAATTCTCTCAGAATTCTCAGAATTCTCAAAAGTAAAATAATATAATTTCTCTCTCTCTTTTTTTCCCCAATTACCCAATGATTATAATTGTTTGCGAGCAATTATAATAAACATCTCGTTCTCTTTGAAGGAGATTTAAAACAAATTGTTCATCCCCAATTTGTTCAAACTGTCTCTGGCGAATTTCTACCGCAAGTTAATCGTCTTACGGAAATACATAGTCCTCTTACCTAAGTGAGCATGTCCATTAAGTAAATATATTAATGGACTTATTAATAATAATAGTACCTATCCTCAGGAGTCATGGCGTAATTGGTAGGAAAGTGGTAATATTTCGCTTATCTGCAAATGACTTCTGTAGAACTTTTAGATGGGATGCGAAAAAAGTGAATATTGTTACGTTTTTACATTTTAAAAACGTTTAAAATATGAGCTCGTAGATTGCAAATAAAATAAAAATAAATTATTATTATAATTCGCACAATTCTGTGTGCCCCTGTTCATATATAATTATTAACTTGATGTAAACAACAACAATTGCTTTTTTAGTTATTCCTCTGTTTATACAGTTTGCATAAACAATAACAATTACCAGACAATTATTCGGCAGATCTTTGTAACGGAGATATTGAAACCACGATTACTCTATTCAAACGCACCGCGTCTTCACACAAGACTGACTGAACTTCACTCACTCCGGGCCTTATTTGCCTTGGCTTTTATATGGCAGAGTAAACAATCCGATGAATGTTCTTGAAGGCTAATGTTCATGATTTTGCCGTCTCGAAATCTCTATTAATGTAAACATCGTTGTCTACGTTTATTATTGTAGTGTTGTTTGTGTATTCTTGTTTACATGTGTACAATTTTTTATGCTTGCGTTTGTTGTTATATTAAGCAGTACGATAATTTGTAAACAAGTTTGTTTACTGCATTGTTTTGTTTTTGTAGCTTTTGTTTATAATTTTAATGTTAAACGATGTAAAAGCAAAATACCAGTATCTAGATTTTTAATTTTCGAAACAAGATTTTACTGTTTTTGTTCTTTTTTTTTTCTCACACCGTTCTTCTCCTAGAAAATCTCAACATCTCTCTCAATCAAAAAAAAAAAAAAAAAAAAAAATAAAAAATTGATGGATTAAATAACGATGGAGCACCTTTTTCCCACGAGCATTCCTATAGTCATGCTTTACCATCAGGGATGAAGTATTTATGGGCCAAGTTAGAAAATTTTTGTGTGAGTTTAATAGGAATATTAAATATTAAAAAACTTTACCCTTTTTATACACTCCATTATATTAAAGGGTATGCAGGGATACTGCGGTATGATATTTTTATATAGAAAACAGCATTCTTGTAATAACTTTATATACAGTGAGCGTCAAAAGAAACTGTACATTAAAAATCATACATTAATAAATTACAGTTATTTTTATTTTATTTCTTTGCAGTTTTTAAAATTAAAACAAAAAATATTACAAAAACAATTCGAAATAGTGCCTGCTTTTTCAGGCACACTCCTTAAATGGTAAAAATTGAGTTTGGTGATTGTTAGAATTTTATATATAGAGTACAGTTTCTTTTGGCGCTCACTGTATGTACACCATGAACCAGTCTCAGCATACACCCTTAAATATACGATGGCGTATAAATCCATACATATTTAAGTTGGGGTGTACCACTATGATTGAAGTTCAACCATATTTGTAGCAAATAAATCTTTACACATTTTTGTAAAACCATTTTATAAAAAGGTAACACATATACACATATATATAAACACACATATGTGTATGTATGTTTTTCAAAACCATCAATTTAGCCGTTGATCCTATTTTAACGGCTAAAAACATGTTTGGTTTGGTTGGCTATGCATACAAAATAGTTCGTTGACTGCCATCAATCTTCATTTTATGAAAACTTGTTTGAATTTCTCTAAACTACACGCGTTAAAGCTAAGCCACACATGTACAATTGTTGGTGGCTATATATATGTGTGTTTATGTACTTGTATGTGTGTGTTTAGGATGTGGTTAAGTTTGGCGTATTAAGAGTGTGTAATGTGTGCTCATTGCTTCAGGCAAATACCACTTTTAGGTTTATTTAGGGATAGACACTGAACCAGTTTCCAGTGGTCCATAAATGCCCTCTCCTTCATTTGCCCTAGAATCGCTGAATAGTTATTAAAACTGTTAAGAATATTTTTACAGTGTTAGTTACGCTTTAACTACATACAAAAGTGATTATAATGGTGCACTAGGTCTGTCAAAGGACAAATGGGGGAAACAAAATTATTCAATTTAAAGGTAATAACCAAAGCCACTATAGTCTAGTAAATACTATTTTGGCTTATTTGATGAGAGCCTACGGTTCAAATCCGAGCTCAGACATATCTAACAAAACGAAACATGAAGAAAATATTTCTTTCGGCGACTTTCTCTAAGCAAATTTCTGGCAAAAACTCTGGAAATAAATAAAATGGCCATGAAAATGGCGAAGTCGTCTTAAAACTGTAGGTACCGCCAGTAGTGGATGAAATTAACACACGCAACGTAAGTGATGTGAAAAGTTAGGTTGTAATCCTGACTGAAGGCTTGTAATGGCCAATTATGTATGTATGTATGTGGTTGTTCATAAATCTCTATGCTATTGCCTCCCGGGTCACTGTAGAGTTGATGTTAATGAAAATGATCATTGAATGGTAATGGGATGTAGTCGCCATAATCTAGTAGGTAGTGTGCTGACCATGATTCAAATCGTAACTCAACAACACGAAATGTAAAATGTATTTCATCGGCGACTTCCTCTCAGCAAATTTCTGGCAAAAACTTTGGCAACAAAATAAAATTACTATGAAAAACTTTCTCAAAAATCTGGCGTCCGGAGTGGACTTTAAATTGTAGGTCCCGCCAGTCATGGATGAAATTAACACATACAACATGCATGGTGTAAGAAGCTAGGTTGTAATCCTGGCTAAATGGTAATGACCAATGTGGCTTCTCATGAAGCTGTATTGTCGGTAGAGTTGCATGAACATGAAATGGCGATGAATGGACCTGCTTTGTTATTGTGGGACTAATTTGGCAAAAGTCAGATCGAAGCTGCGTCAGGCTCCAATGAAAATCCTCAATACGTGTCACCTTCTGAGTAAGGCGGTGTTGAGGCTCTGTCTGGCGAAGAATGAAATTACGAGACGCATTTTATGCAATTGTATTGCTTTGTCTAGGGCCAGATTTTACAGCTACAACCGTAGTCAATTATATTCGATGAGTATCAGATCTGCTGCCAGTGGAGATTTACTGGAGCTAATTTGTGATGGCTATTTGCACATGACTTCGAATGAAAGAACATTTATGTTTCCTGCATACATTTTAGTAGGTAGTGTGCGACCTTATTAGAGGCAAAGCAGTGCTTCAAACCCCAGCTCAGACTTTCCCTCAGCAGCTTTCTGGCAAAAATACTGAGGTCTCACCACTCATGTATAAAATTAAAACACACAATATGAGTGGTGAGCGAAGCTAGGTTGTAATTCTGACTAAAAAGTTGTTATGAACAATTAATTAATTAAATTAATTAATCACATCATCTAGAACAGGAGCTGCATTGGTTATTATACATGTGGTCCATTACTTGTGGCTTGCCCTTCAGTAAGTAAGTAAGTAATGGGTGATTTTTTAAGAGTTATAGGAAAATTTTTCAAAAAAAAGACATAAAATTCAGAAAAATGCATGAAATCTTTATTTGAATCGGTAGAACGGTCCATATAATTTAGTGTTTGGGGATTATTTCATGCAAATGCTGACCGCGACTGCGCCTCAAATGGTCCATACGCTTAGTCCAATTTTAGCATACTCTTTCCAACATTTCGACCGGTATCTCACGAATAAATCCTTCAATATTGTCTTCCAAAGCGTCAATTTAAGCGGGCTTGTCTGTATAGACATGAGCTTGAACATAGCCCCACAAAAAATTGTCTAAAAGCGTTAAATCGCACGATCTAGGCAGCCAATTGACCGGTTCCCAACGTGAAATAAAATGTTCACCGAAATTGGATATCATCTCACGGTAGCGCTCACCATTCACAGTTACGTTACGATTCGCAGCATCTTTGAAGAAGTATGGTCCAATGATGACACCAGCCCATAAACCGCACCAAACTGTGACTTTTTCTGGATGCATTGGTAGCTTTTCCAATGCTTCTGGCTGACCTTCACTCCAAAATCGACAATTCTGTTTATTAACGTATTCATGAGCCAAAAATGAGCTTCGTCGCTGAACACAACTTTTCGATAAAGAAGTGGATCTTCGGCCAACTTTCCAAGAGCCCATTCACCAAAAATTCTGCGTTGCCGTTCGGCTTTAATTTTTGCACCATCTGTATATTGAAACGCTTCACACCTAAATCCTTCCGCAAAATTGTCCACGTTGTCGAGTAACAGAGGCCCAATTGCTGCGAACGGCGACGATTTGAAAATTGATGGTCATCATTAACACTGGCCGATACAGCTGCGATATTTTCTTCAGTTTGCACTCTATGTAAGTGTGTTGGTGGTTTAATGTCCAACAAAGTAAGTTTGGTGCGAAATTTAGTCACAATAGCCCGAATAGCCGCTTCAATGGGTCGATTAAACTGACCATAAAATGGAAGAAGCGCGCGATGAACTTTCTTAACAGAGCACGCATTTTGATAATAAAATTCAATGATTTGCAAGCTTTGTTCGTTTGTAAGACGATTCATGGTTAAATTATAGACCAAACTGAAGATGTTTGACCGTGAAACAAAACATGAAATAGGCGTGAGCTGTTTAAACCAGTGTTGCCAAAAAGATAATAGCTAAAAAATCACCGGTTACATATCAATTTACAAATTAATTGCTGCAACAGTCTATAATAGATATACACACATATATCTTGTATATACAGTGAGCGTCAAAAGAAACTATACATTAAAAAAATAATTAATAATTTAATTTAATTTTCATTTAATAATTTACCGTTATTTTTCTTTTAAAATTGTTTCATTGCGAGTTTTTAAAAATCAAACAACAAAAAAACCGAAAAATTTAAAAATTTTTTCAGTCACAGTGGTAAAAGTTGAGATTGTTAGAATTTTATCTTTAGTGTACAGTTTCTTTTGACGCTCACTGTGTACGTTTAAATTCCATTTAACTGTGGTTTAACTGAGCAATAAGGTTTTCCAAACTACCATCGCTAAAAAGATAATCAAAGGCAAGGTGGTGGTAGTTACAAATTCTTTTCGGTCTGCGAAAATTTTGTTAAACGTTAGCCAAAATGCTTTGCTTTGCTTTGATCTGATTGCGGTTGGCTGTTGCATTGTTGTCGACAGAGTTATTCTCAGTGATAAAGACATTGCAAGCCTAATAGAAAAACGGGAAATGATTTTGTTTTTTTTAAAACAAAGGAAAGGAAAAAGGCGATTTCAATAGCAAATCGGAAGAAGAAAAACCTCTAAATAGTGTAAAACAAACTGTTGGCATAGAACCACAGCACATATAGAACACAACGCTTAGATTTGAAATTTAGCGTTAATTTATCGCATTAAAGCGTAGACAAATCGTTGATTGATTTGTTTGGCAAATCTTTACACAAAATAGAAGGCAGAGGTGCACATAAGAGTATGAGGTTTTTAGAGTAGAATGTGTTTTAAGCGGCCTGTATTTGAGTCCTACCATGTCCTATTGAAACGAATTTCTAATTTAAAATTTTTAATTTATTTTGGGTACATGTGCAAGTAAACTATTGTAGATAAGGCACTTGTGTCTTTATTAAGGCTCATGTACGTTTGGGAGAGTGGAATAGAAGGACGGATCCAGAAGTGTGAAGTGAGTGAAAACGGACAAAAATATTGTGCTGATCCTTATTTGGACTTCTACATCGAAGAGTTCATTCTTCATCCCAATTACACAAATAATGGGAGTCATGTGACACATGGTATTGCTATTGTACTCTTGGATTGTTACGCTAATTTCACAGAATTCATAAAGCCTGTATGTTTGCCTATCTACCCGCTGCTGCATTTTAAAATGTACGATAACTCACAGATGATTGCTATTGGTTTTGGTAAAACGGCAACGGGTTACTCTTCTGATATAAAACAGAGAGTTTACCTGTCAGTTGTGAATTTAGATGTGTGCAGCTGCAGGACTGGGTTGGCTTTACTATACACTCACTTGTATGCAGACAAGAAAGGTGCAGGTATTTGTGCGGGTGATTTTTGTGGTCCATTGGTATATCAGCAGAGGGTTGATTTTCATGATGTTTGTGTGTTGGTTGGCATTACATCGACAGGTTCTGCGAAATGCCATCAAGTTGGGAGGTGAGATATTTTTACCAGAGTTGGTCCATTCATGTTACTCGATGTTAATACACTGCACAACGTCTATGTCGTTGAGGAGCTCATACAGCTCACTGTTGGATCGGATACTGAAATCACCGTCAACTTGCACTGGACCGAAGGTCTTACGTATGACTTTTCTCTCGAACACTCTCAAGGCTGCTGCATCAGTGCTTAATAGGGTTTATGCCGCTTCGCCGTAAAGAAGCGCGGGTAGGATGAGTGTCTTGTAGAGTATTAGTTTTATCGTACGAGAGAGGTCTCTCCTACTCAACTGCCTATTGAGACCATATCAGCACCTGTTGGCAAGAGTGATCCTGCGCTTGATCTCCAGACTGACATCAAGATAAATAAATTCCTTGACTGTTTCAAAAGTATAGTTATCGGCCGTAACCTGAGATCCAATACGCCGTGCGTCTGTACTTGTCGATAACATATAATTTAAATTTGAACATTTAAATTGATCGCTTGAACTCAAATGTTCCATTGTTTCCAGCTAATGATGATACCTATCACTTATCAAATCTTCTCTACTTTATCTACTCTCAGACTGAAAATGTAATACAATTCTCATATCGCGATTAGTGTCTCTAAGTATATTTAAAGACTTTTTGATCACCTATAGAAGATGATAAAAGTGTTTATAAATGGCAGAAGTGTAGTAACTCTGTGTGTACGTTGGATGCGTCTTTTCAATACAGCATATGCTTGGCTTGTGGAGGCACAAATCATTAAAGAGAGTTTTTATTCTTTAGCTACACTACCCCCTTTTTAGTAGCCGCAGCAGTCTAGTACGTAGTGTGTTGGCTTATTAGACGTGAGTCTAATATTATCTCAGCAGATTTTTGGCAAAAGCTCTGAGAGTAAATAAAAAATTGCCATTATATCATCATAAAATAATTACAAGGAACTAATAAATGGAGTTTTACTAACGTCTCTTTCTGCTCGTTTTCGGTTTCGGTCTCACTTCTAATGTGAGTGGCTAGATCGAATGTTGTTGGCGAAATCAGAGACCGTAAGACAGCCTCTAGCGCTAGTTATGCTGTTTTTATGTTTTTATGCCTTTGCGCGGTCATACATAATAGGTTCCTAAGCGTGCTTCTATGTATTCAGCCGGCTCTAATACCGCACCGGATACAGAAATCATCCTACAGATAACAAAAGAAACGAATCACCCGCTTCGAAACGTTTAAATGGCTGCAAAGCCAGCTGTACCACTGTCATACATCAGTCGGCTAATAAGAGTACGCCCAAGATGCAAATAAGTAATAATAATAATGACGGTAATAGTTTAACGAACCATTGGCCACTCTCTCGCATACAAGTTTTACTCTCTATATCTTTCTCTTTTTCTTCAGCTTCTTATTAGCACAGCTTAACACAGTAACCGACATTTTTAAAGATTTTCTTTATTATTCATGCTAATTTTCATTCGTTTATGATAATTTCATCACTCTTTTAGACTTACTATTACGTAATTAGTCTAAAGTTGGCAACGCTGTACATCAGAATAATTTTATTTTTGGTTTTTTAAACAACATTCGACATGTTTTCTGTGAAAACCAATCCAAAAATAAATTTTTTTACTCAAAAATGAAGTATAGTGTCGCCAACTTTATTTAGAAAATTATTTTATAGTCAAAATTGGTTTCAAAAAATTATATCGTACGTCTTTTGAACATATTTTTAGCTAAACTTTGCTTTAAAATTCGTTCGGCTTTAAGTTGCATTGCCAAACTTCTTTAAAATACACACAAAATACAGAAATTCACTCAAAAAAAAAAAAGAAAAAAAAACCACGGAAGGAAAGTGCATGAAAAATTTGTGCATTTTTTTTTTATAAAAAATACACTCAATGACAAAATTATTAAAAATTTTCGCCAAATTTATGAAAATAGTCTGCGTAAGAATATTAAAATCTAGTGTCCACAAACATCACCACCTCCTTTCTCCTTCTCTCATTCAAACAACTAATTTGAAAGGTGAACCTCAACAAAATATTTGTTATAAACTGTCGAAGCTTGATAGTTTCTGGTAAAAGATACGATACATTGGAAAAGGAAGTCTAAGTTACAATAAATTAAAATTGAACACAGAAAATGATTATAAATCCACCATACCATCCAAGGGAAATGTAATAGTGTAAGAAAAATGATGTTTAACGACTCAAGCAGCAGTATTTGTCCCAGGAACACTTGGGAATAAAGTTACTAAAAGCAAACGCTGTAACATGACCATGCTATGTATGTGGATACATACGTATATAATTGGTCAATATAACCCTTTAATCAGGATTACAACCTAGCTTCTCATACCACTTATGCCGTGTGTGTTAATTTTATACGTGAGGGCTGGGACCTACAGTTTAAAGTCAAAACCGAATGACAGATTTTTGAGAAACTTTTTCACGGTAATTTTATTTACTCTCAGAGTTTTTGCTGACAGCAAGTGGCCAAAGAAATATTTTTTAAATTTCGTTCGTGGTATCTGACCTTGGGTTCGAACCGAGGCCTTATGTCTAATAAGATAACACACAACCTACAAGATTACCGCAACTTAACGTCTGTCTAAGTTCTGTGGCCAATTCTGTTGTTAGCTGCGGTGAAGGTAATTAATAACCAAGATTTATAACCGTATTTAATATGCTGATGTTGGTATACGTATTCCGTTTATTTATTTTGTTTACATAAGAAAAAATTTATTTCCTTAACAACTTGGGTACTCCATGCGCTAAAATTGTTCTTTATTATGCGACACAAGTCGAGCCAAGTAAAGCGTAAAGCATTGTTTATTACACAGTCTCATAAGACCAATATGACTGGGGGGTTAATTTAAAAGTGCCTTTTAGAAGACCACGCGTAAATTAAGTCAAATTGTTTTAATTAATAAATGGCCAATTTAAATAAAGTCCTTAGAAATGTTTGTAATTTGAAAAGAACACATATTTTTTAAGGTGGCGTAAAATATTAAACAAAAGTCCTGTGAAATATGTTTTTTGTTGTTGCTTAAATATTTTTTTGTTAATTTATCAGCATTACCTTGGAAATACCGGTTGCCATGCTAAAATTTTAATTAAAAATTTTTGAAATGCTTAAGTAAAATATTATTGAAGTTTGTTATTGAAATGTTAAACAACCTTCAAACAAAGGTATGTCTCAGTTTGCCGGAGAAAGAATTGAAATTTTTCTTTAAATATTTGATTTGTCTGTGGCAACTGAAAATTTTAATCACTTAACATGGCAAATTAGTGCTCACACCAGAGATCAGCAATGAGTATTCAAAAACATGAGCAGAATCGAATCATACTCATAATTTCATACTTATTTTAATATCATGGAACCTCTACTCATATTCAAGGTATGAAGTACTCCTCCTTTTCATACTTAACAACACGTATGATGTTTGACGTACGTATGCCGACTCTCCATAACTTAAAATTTACAAGAATCACAAAATAAGTATGATTTGCGTACGAACGCTACAATAATAAGGTTGTGTGTTTGTTCTGCTTGCTTCTATGTCTTTTTTGCTTAAGTGTCGGTTTCTTTTTTATATAAAGGCAACAACAACTAAGACTGTCAATCGAATCATTTGTAAGTATTATAAGTATTTTTCTAAAGTTATGAATTTGAATGAGTAGGCTTATGAATCAAACATATTTCGAATGGTATGAGTCTGATGTCAACGTCGCACTCATACTCATTGTAACCTGTTTCTATAATTCAATGTTGTAGTGAATACGAATGAGTCAGAGTAGTTAAATTTCAATATTGTTGACTCACTTATATTCAAAACTTCATGAGTGCTTATGAATAGCGAAAAAATGATTCATTGCTAATGTCTGCTCTACACTGTACAGTCAATAGTTTTTTTGATGGCTGAAGGAACATTTATAGTGACTATTTGGGACCTGGGATATATAAAAGAGTAAGTACCCAGTGGTCTATTAAGTAGTGTGTTGGCTTATTAAACGTTGGGCCATGCTTCATAGCCCAGGTTGGACGTCTCCAATAACGAAATTAAACATAAAAAATTTTTCTTCGGCGGCTTCCTCCCAGCAGATTTCTGGCAAAAACTAGGAGAGTAAATTAAATTGCCATGAAAAAGCTTTCAAAAAATCTGTCATTCGACTTTAAGATGCAGGTCTCGCCATTTATGGATAAAATATACGTACTTAACATAAGTGATGTGAGAAGCCAGGTTGTAATCCTAACTGAGGGCCAATTGTGTATGTATGTTGCACACATTGAACCCATAATGTATAATAGGTCTTTCAAAGGAATAAGAAATTTTGATAATCGCACCCACACTTTATTTTATTTTAATTTTAATTTTAAAGTTAAGAAGCCATTTATGAAAGATCCGTTATTGGGACTAATGGTGGAGTAATTGTGTACTTCTCTTTCTGAAATAGTGTTGCAATCTTATTGTTCTTAATATTCTTTCAATGCTTTTCATATGATTGTCTATTTTAATACGTCGAAGACCTTCTTGTGATTTGCGATTATTAAATATAGAGGAGTACACCATGCTATTGTTACGAAAATGAAAAATCTAGATACTGTTGTTTTGCTTTTACATCGTTTAGCATTAAAATTATAAACAAAAGCTACAAAAACAAAACAATGCAGTGAACAACCCTGTTTACAAATTATCGTACTGCTTAATATAACAACAAACGCCAGAATAAAAAAATGGTAAACAAGTAAACAAAAATACAACAACAAACAACAGCATAAAAAATCGTAAACAAAAATATAACAACAAAACTACAATAATAAATCTAAACAACGATGTTTACATTTATACAGATTTCGAGAAGGCGATGTCATTAACGTTTCCTTCAAGAACATTCATCAGACTGTTTACTTTGCCATATAAAAGGCAAGGCAAAGTAGGCGACTGGGTTAGTGAAGTTCAGTCTGTCTTGTGTGAAGACATGGTGAGTTTGAAGAGAGTAATCGTGGTTTGAAGATCGCCGTTATAAAGAATAATTGCCTGGTAATTGTTATGGTTTATGCGAAGGGTATAGACAGCTGTACCACTGTCATACATCAGTCGGCTAATAAGAGTACGCCCAAGATGCAAATAAGTAATAATAATAATGACGGTAATAGTTTAACGAACCATTGGCCACTCTCTCGCATACAAGTTTTACTCTCTATATCTTTCTCTTTTTCTTCAGCTTCTTATTAGCACAGCTTAACACAGTAACCGACATTTTTAAAGATTTTCTTTATTATTCATGCTAATTTTCATTCGTTTATGATAATTTCATCACTCTTTTAGACTTACTATTACGTAATTAGTCTAAAGTTGGCAACGCTGTACATCAGAATAATTTTATTTTTGGTTTTTTAAACAACATTCGACATGTTTTCTGTGAAAACCAATCCAAAAATAAATTTTTTTACTCAAAAATGAAGTATAGTGTCGCCAACTTTATTTAGAAAATTATTTTATAGTCAAAATTGGTTTCAAAAAATTATATCGTACGTCTTTTGAACATATTTTTAGCTAAACTTTGCTTTAAAATTCGTTCGGCTTTAAGTTGCATTGCCAAACTTCTTTAAAATACACACAAAATACAGAAATTCACTCAAAAAAAAACAAAAAAAAAAAAAAAAAAACCACGGAAGGAAAGTGCATGAAAAATTTGTGCATTTTTTTTTTATAAAAAATACACTCAATGACAAAATTATTAAAAATTTTCGCCAAATTTATGACAATAGTCTGCGTAAGAATATTAAAATCTAGTGTCCACAAACATCACCACCTCCTTTCTCCTTCTCTCATTCAAACAACTAATTTGAAAGGTGAACCTCAACAAAATATTTGTTATAAACTGTCGAAGCTTGATAGTTTCTGGTAAAAGATACGATACATTGGAAAAGGAAGTCTAAGTTACAATAAATTAAAATTGAACACAGAAAATGATTATAAATCCACCATACCATCCAAGGGAAATGTAATAGTGTAAGAAAAATGATGTTTAACGACTCAAGCAGCAGTATTTGTCCCAGGAACACTTGGGAATAAAGTTACTAAAAGCAAACGCTGTAACATGACCATGCTATGTATGTGGATACATACGTATATAATTGGTCAATATAACCCTTTAATCAGGATTACAACCTAGCTTCTCATACCACTTATGCCGTGTGTGTTAATTTTATACGTGAGGGCTGGGACCTACAGTTTAAAGTCAAAACCGAATGACAGATTTTTGAGAAACTTTTTCACGGTAATTTTATTTACTCTCAGAGTTTTTGCTGACAGCAAGTGGCCAAAGAAATATTTTTTAAATTTCGTTCGTGGTATCTGACCTTGGGTTCGAACCGAGGCCTTATGTCTAATAAGATAACACACAACCTACAAGATTACCGCAACTTAACGTCTGTCTAAGTTCTGTGGCCAATTCTGTTGTTAGCTGCGGTGAAGGTAATTAATAACCAAGATTTATAACCGTATTTAATATGCTGATGTTGGTATACGTATTCCGTTTATTTATTTTGTTTACATAAGAAAAAATTTATTTCCTTAACAACTTGGGTACTCCATGCGCTAAAATTGTTCTTTATTATGCGACACAAGTCGAGCCAAGTAAAGCGTAAAGCATTGTTTATTACACAGTCTCATAAGACCAATATGACTGGGGGGTTAATTTAAAAGTGCCTTTTAGAAGACCACGCGTAAATTAAGTCAAATTGTTTTAATTAATAAATGGCCAATTTAAATAAAGTCCTTAGAAATGTTTGTAATTTGAAAAGAACACATATTTTTTAAGGTGGCGTAAAATATTAAACAAAAGTCCTGTGAAATATGTTTTTTGTTGTTGCTTAAATATTTTTTTGTTAATTTATCAGCATTACCTTGGAAATACCGGTTGCCATGCTAAAATTTTAATTAAAAATTTTTGAAATGCTTAAGTAAAATATTATTGAAGTTTGTTATTGAAATGTTAAACAACCTTCAAACAAAGGTATGTCTCAGTTTGCCGGAGAAAGAATTGAAATTTTTCTTTAAATATTTGATTTGTCTGTGGCAACTGAAAATTTTAATCACTTAACATGGCAAATTAGTGCTCACACCAGAGATCAGCAATGAGTATTCAAAAACATGAGCAGAATCGAATCATACTCATAATTTCATACTTATTTTAATATCATGGAACCTCTACTCATATTCAAGGTATGAAGTACTCCTCCTTTTCATACTTAACAACACGTATGATGTTTGACGTACGTATGCCGACTCTCCATAACTTAAAATTTACAAGAATCACAAAATAAGTATGATTTGCGTACGAACGCTACAATAATAAGGTTGTGTGTTTGTTCTGCTTGCTTCTATGTCTTTTTTGCTTAAGTGTCGGTTTCTTTTTTATATAAAGGCAACAACAACTAAGACTGTCAATCGAATCATTTGTAAGTATTATAAGTATTTTTCTAAAGTTATGAATTTGAATGAGTAGGCTTATGAATCAAACATATTTCGAATGGTATGAGTCTGATGTCAACGTCGCACTCATACTCATTGTAACCTGTTTCTATAATTCAATGTTGTAGTGAATACGAATGAGTCAGAGTAGTTAAATTTCAATATTGTTGACTCACTTATATTCAAAACTTCATGAGTGCTTATGAATAGCGAAAAAATGATTCATTGCTAATGTCTGCTCTACACTGTACAGTCAATAGTTTTTTTGATGGCTGAAGGAACATTTATAGTGACTATTTGGGACCTGGGATATATAAAAGAGTAAGTACCCAGTGGTCTATTAAGTAGTGTGTTGGCTTATTAAACGTTGGGCCATGCTTCATAGCCCAGGTTGGACGTCTCCAATAACGAAATTAAACATAAAAAATTTTTCTTCGGCGGCTTCCTCCCAGCAGATTTCTGGCAAAAACTAGGAGAGTAAATTAAATTGCCATGAAAAAGCTTTCAAAAAATCTGTCATTCGACTTTAAGATGCAGGTCTCGCCATTTATGGATAAAATATACGTACTTAACATAAGTGATGTGAGAAGCCAGGTTGTAATCCTAACTGAGGGCCAATTGTGTATGTATGTTGCACACATTGAACCCATAATGTATAATAGGTCTTTCAAAGGAATAAGAAATTTTGATAATCGCACCCACACTTTATTTTATTTTAATTTTAATTTTAAAGTTAAGAAGCCATTTATGAAAGATCCGTTATTGGGACTAATGGTGGAGTAATTGTGTACTTCTCTTTCTGAAATAGTGTTGCAATCTTATTGTTCTTAATATTCTTTCAATGCTTTTCATATGATTGTCTATTTTAATACGTCGAAGACCTTCTTGTGATTTGCGATTATTAAATATAGAGGAGTACACCATGCTATTGTTACGAAAATGAAAAATCTAGATACTGTTGTTTTGCTTTTACATCGTTTAGCATTAAAATTATAAACAAAAGCTACAAAAACAAAACAATGCAGTGAACAACCCTGTTTACAAATTATCGTACTGCTTAATATAACAACAAACGCCAGAATAAAAAAATGGTAAACAAGTAAACAAAAATACAACAACAAACAACAGCATAAAAAATCGTAAACAAAAATATAACAACAAAACTACAATAATAAATCTAAACAACGATGTTTACATTTATACTGATTTCGAGAAGGCGATGTCATTAACGTTTCCTTCAAGAACATTCATCAGACTGTTTACTTTGCCATATAAAAGGCAAGGCAAAGTAGGCGACTGGGTTAGTGAAGTTCAGTCTGTCTTGTGTGAAGACATGGTGAGTTTGAAGAGAGTAATCTTGGTTTGAAGATCGCCGTTATAAAGAATAATTGCCTGGTAATTGTTATGGTTTATGCGAAGGGTATAGACAGAGGAATAACAAAAGAAGGCAATTGCTGTTGTTTACATAAAGTTATGAACAGCGACACACAAAATTGTGTGAATAATAAAGAATTTGAAATAAAACTAAACCCAAATTTATTTTTATTATATTTGCGACCTACGAGCTCATATTTTAAACGTTTTTAAAAGATAAAAACGTAATAAAATTTTGCATATTGCAACATAGAGTGTCTCACATATTCCGCTCTTACCGACTGTATATCTGCAACTAATACATAAACCGTATCGCTATGGTGAAAAATCTTCTTATAACCACTTGGTGTAACTCTAATGTATTATAATGAGTTTCTAGCAATTATTGCCATGATTCTGAAGACGTGGTGGCAGTATCCTGAAAATAAGTCTTATTGTTTCCTCCTTTTTATTTTAAGAAAAGGGGTAAAGTTAAACCTACAATATACCGCAAAGCGAAACCAATAAATTATTGTAACAGAAAAAAAATTCTTTGAAAAAATATTATGTACATTATTGGAATTGTATTCATTAAGAAAAGGAAATTATATCTGCGCTGTATTATTGGCAATTAACGCCAATGAAGGTGTTAAAAGAGGACATATTTTGTAAAATTCCTGAAAATTTTTTTCAATCTTTGCTTCATTTGTATTTCGTTTTTTAGCCTCAATTGCTTTGTGGTGAAATCAACCGGAAAAGCCTCATCCTATGTATATGCAAATTTCTAAAATTTTATTAAATACAGTTGCAGGCGTACTTTGGAGATTTATAAAATTAAACTCAACCAAATTTATTTATTAAGTAGTCTACCAGGCACAGATGAATATGTTTTTTAGCATAACCCCTGCCATTCAGCCTGACTTAAGCGCCAGAGTCATTAAAAATTTGACATTTCGATTACACTTCCCCCAGACAGGCCTTTGCACGAAGTTATGTGTTTACATAGTAGGTTGTTCAAACGAATTTTATATTTCCAACATCAATAAGATTTTACTCCAATAATTACAATTACCTTCAGGCATATGAAGGCCAAACTTTTGCAAATTTTAGCAATGAGAAGAGAACAAACACTCGTATATAATTATTGCGTAGAAAGAAAAAAGTTTTGTGATTACTCTTATCACTCTTAAGGCTTTGCTTCATTTTGCTTAATGAGATGCACTCTCTATCATCCTTTTTTTTGCATATCAACTAAACCATTTCCACTCAGATTGATTATTAGGGGTTTGTGCTCAGGTTTCTTTGAAGTAAAAGCCGTAGTTGCACAGAAATCAAAGGCAAAGTATTCAACAGATTTGCTCCGTACGACTTTGCAATGTACACATGGTTGCACCAATAGCCTAGTTGGTAGTGTGCTAAAATTAATGAGTCGAGGCCGTGGGTTCGATTTCCACCAAAGACTCTGGGTGGTAACTGTCTGATTGGTTTTATTGGAATTAAAAAAAAATTTGATGCTGATTGTGGATATTCTTTCGTTCACAGGCGTGAACCCAGAGACAAGATGGTGAAGTCTCTTGTTAACCACAAATCTGCATCTGAATTCGAGCTTATCCACATGGAAGCTGTAATACACATCGCAAGATGCAAGCCTTTTGCATCCTTGTCCTATCCATCGCATTTCCTGTATGGCAGTGATGTCCGTCCTACATTTCATTAGGGCATCCGCAAGCTGGGCTGAAGGGTCTGGACGTTGCAAGTGCCTATTCGTATATCATAGTCGTTTAAACGTTTGCCGTTTTCGTCAACTTTTGAGGGGATCTTTATAGAGGCTTGTGTTTGGGTTTTCATTGGATGACATTTTACGTGGTGGGCTCCAAGCCAAATTTAACGTCCAGGGGATTGAATTTCTCTGGGCGCATTAGTTAACATCTAGCGGATGTTAGTATGCCATCCTGAAAGGGCCACGAGTGAGCTGCGTGTCAACTTGAATACAGCAGGACAAGGATCGCCCTGGAGGTCGCGACGTTGACCACAGTCAGAAACTTTACCTTGTTTGCATGCATCCCATCCCTCCTCAGCTCCTGAGTGTTAGTCTCAAAAAAAATCAAAAAAAAAAACACACTACTAAAGAGCCCCTTAAAAGTATGCGCAATTTTTGGTCTTTTACGGCTCAAAGAAGGCTCATCTGAGGTGATTAAAAGTGAAATAATTTAAAAGCAAAAAAGACAAGTAGCCGTAGTCTAGTAGGCAGTGTGTTGGCTTATTAGACGTGAGTCTTCGGTTCAAACCCCAGGTCAGACATCTCCAACAAAACGAAATATGAAAAAAATTTCTTCAACGACTGCCTCTCTGCAGTTTTCTGGCAAAAACTCTGCCATGAAAAGTTTCTCAAAAATCTGTCGTTCGGAATCGACTTGAAACTGTAGGCCCCGCTACTCATGTATTAAATTAACACACACGGCATAAGTGATGTGAAAAGCTCAGTCGAAATTCTGATCGAAGGGTTGTAATGACTAATAATGTATAAATACTCATCGTAATCCTGTAAGCAGTGTCCATTAGCATTACCGTAGGAAATGGTGTCTTTTACTGGAATTAATATTTTAAGAAACGTTAAGAAAATTACTACAAGAAGAATATCTTCTGCAAAAACAGCTCATTTAAATGCTTTTTGTGATATTAAAAAATACCATAAGCATTTACAAACAGTCCTTTACATTGTTGTTGCAACCCTAAGATGCATTCCATTTTATAATTACTTATCTGAGCAGAAAAAACAAAAAGACCAAAATGATTACCAAAAATATATTGTATCATATGCTTGCAATCTGCTGCATTAAGTTGGTTGAAATTGTTAAGAAAAAGGACTCAAAATTATAACCTTTTGATGCCATATGCTGGTATTAACTTAATCATCATTGTCTTAAGCCCTGATAGTGTAAGATGTGGGCTTCAGAGTGTTCAAAAATGTTCCTCTCTGTCATATTAGAGTAAACACTGTTTAGTTGTTAATAATTTTCAAAGCAATCCTTCATCTACTGGACCTGAACATTTCCCTCCGACTGTCGGAGCGTGTTGTAGCGTGTTTCAGACAGACTTAATGGCCATTTACCGGGTCGCTAAATGTATCCTTGCCAACGGTGCTCCTTTCACTCGCGTTTCGATTTTCTCTGATAGTCAGGCCACCATAAGATCTCTGCAGAACGTTGTGAATAATTCCAGGGTGGTTAGGCAATGTCGCCGCTGGCTCGACCTTCTTCAGTGTGTCACTGGTCTGGGTCCGTAGATACAGTAACATTCCGGGAAACTGCAGGGCCGACGAGTTCGTCAGGGCTGGTGAACGCCTTCCAGAATCCTCTTTAATCGACTTAGGTATACCACTTACCGCGAAAATTCTTTCGAGACGCCAACCCGTTCTAGGTCAATGAGGAATCCTGCTCCACCGCTAGACTCACTTGGCCATCGATGGATAGAAGACGCACCAACCAGTTACTCGGACTTGGTAGTAACATCATCTCAATCACTGTGGCCATGCTTACAGGTCATTGTGGTATGGGTAGGCATGCGGAAAAGATGCAGCCATCATTTAACGACTTCTGCCATGGGTGCAGATCCGCTGAGGAAGAGGAGACTGTTATTCACTTTCTTTGTCAACGCCCATCTCTTGCAAGGTGAATATTTATGTTATTTGTTCTCCATATCATGTCAGCTTGACGAAGCTATCAGCTATTGATGTCAAGGAAATTGCTTCGTTTATCAAACTTTCGGCCTGGTTTTCCAGCGTGGGGTGGTCGTGCTTTAAATATGCAGCCCCTGAGCTGACCAAATTCTTCTTCTTCCCGAGTTTGGTAGAACTTCGTCAGTACAGTGACTGCGTTCACCATTGGCGTCACAACGGACTGCAATGCGTGCTCAAGTGAGCTTTTAGGTATCAAAGCTAACACTCCAACCTAACCTAATCGTTCATTTATGCAGCGAAAACTTTTAATTTTAAAGGTCAGCATCACTGCATACAGTACGCAGCGTACATCATGAATTACTCATTTTTAGGTGCACCAAATTGATTGTTTAAATAATCCTATCGAACCGATTTTGGTTTCGATATTACAAGATCTCTCGCCGTGAACGCTCTCGGTAAAGGCTTACTTAATTGGTCATTACAACGCTTTAGTCAGGATAATAATCTAGCTTCTGATACCACTCATGTTGTATGTGTTAATTTTATCCATGAGTGTGGGAACCGACAGTTTATAGTCGACTCCGAACGAGAGAACTCTGAACGACAGAAGACTGCTGAAAGGAAGTTGCCGAAAGAAATATTTTTTCTTTCATATTTCGTTTCGTTCGATCAGCAATGAGTATTCAGAAAGATAAGTAGAACAGAATCATACCCATAATTTCTTATACTTACATGCATTCATACTTATTTTAATATTATACTCATATTAAAAGTTTGAAGTACTCATCATATTCATTCTTAACAACACGTATGATGTTGTTGTTTTCGACTCTCCATAACTCACCAAATAGAAGAATCATTAAATAAGTATGATTCGCGTACGAACCCTAAAATACTCACTAGAAGGTTGTGTGTTTGTTGTGTTGTCTTTGTCTTTTTCTTTTTTGTAAATGCAACAACAACTAAGACTGTACATTTTGATGAATAAATCGAGTCACTCGAGTCATTTATAAGTATTATAAGAATTTTTCTAAAGTTTTGAACCTAACTGAATAGACTTATGAATCAAACATATTTCGAATGGTATGAGTTTGATTTCAACGTTGTACTCATACTAATTGCAGCCTGTACTTATAAATAAACATTGTTGGGAGTACGAATGAATCAGAGTAGTTAGATTTCAATATTGTTGACTCACTTATATTCGAAATTTCATGAGCGCTTATGAGTAACGAAAAAACTATTCATTGCTGATCTCTGGTTTGAACCGTGGTCTCACGTCACCACACTACCAACTAGACTACAGTGACATCAAACTTAGCTGCAAAGATGTTTATAGTGATGCCGCTGTTTGATTACTACCTCCAAGCTTGTCTTCTAATTTGCAACGTATATGTTGCCTTCGCTTATAATGTTTTTTTGTACCACATTCTGCTAAGCGCTGATCGATTTTGCTTAGAATGCTGGCTTAAAACCTCTTCTTAAATTCCCATCTTAAACTGTACCTAACAATTCAAAAGTAAATTAAAAACAAAACCACAACAAAGCAACGTAAAAACTATTAGCGTGTCCCAGCAAAAAAACAAAACCAACAAAAAGCGTAGAAAGAAAAGAGAAATTCTAAAGGATTCTTTTGTCGGGAAAGTAAACAAATTCCGAAAACTGCGAATGGAAAGAAAGGAATCCTCTAACAATGAAGATTTTTTTTGCAGCTATGGTGCAATGATTAGTGGAGAAGAGATTGTGAAAAAATTCGAAATATCCATGCAAAAGCGACTTTTTCTTGTTTCTTTAATTGAATAGCGAGATTAAGTCTTTAATGTAGCTGCGATATAAATCTCAATGGAAAACTATGCAGAGGTTTGCACATAGCCAAACATTTTCTAGCAAATGCTTATTTGGCTTTCCATACATACATAACATAATTGGCCATTACAACCCTTCAGTCAGGATTACGGCCTAGTTTCTCACACCACCCATGTTGTGTGTGTTCATTTTATACATGAGTGGCGGGACCTACAGTTTAAAGTCGACTCTGAACGACAGATTTTTGAGAAACTTTTCATGGCAATTTTTTATTTACTATCAGAGTTTATGCCAGAAATCTGCTGAGAGGAAGTCGCCGAAGAAATATTTTTTTATATTTTCGTTTTGATGTCTGACCTGGGGTTTGAACCGTGGCCTTACGTCTAATAAGCCAACGCACTACCTACTAGACTACGGCGACTTCAATACTTTTTTATTAACACAAGCCAGGAAATGCATTTCAGGAATGTCCCATCGATCCAGTAGATCCAGTAGATCGATGGGACATTAGTCCCTTTAGGAACGGTTTGACAGCATCAGCGTGCACACTAATGTTCATGCTGTTACTGAAAGTACTTGCCCTTAGCTGCTATATGGATTGTATCTACATAAGATTTGCTTCGAGCTTGGATGAATGCATAACTGACCATAGTTTTAAAACATTACAACAGACAGGAAGTCACTCGGGTGTTAAACTCCGAGCGGTAATCAGAATGAATGTCAGGAATTCATTTAATTCGATGAATCAGTACAACTTTGGCATAGCGAAACAAAGTATCATGTCAGGGAATACATTATCACAGGTGGCGTCCCAGATTGCTTTGTACTTGTACCACATTATGGAATGCAATGTACGACGACTTATGCTTACCGACTGTGTATTGATAGTGGGCTATGAGAACCACATTTTATTTGTGGTTGTAGACAAAAAGGCTTGATATTACGGAAGACTTAGTCGTCGCCACAACAGAAACCAGAAGAGCGCTTACAAATTATTAGAGAATGTTGGCAAAGAATGAAAGCGCAATATAAGGATAGACAGGTGACTGCTTTTATTCCCTGTATCAAAATGTGAATTATTAGACCAGGAGACAAACTGAATCATTACCTCAAAGTTTTCGGTAGTAACACAATGCGCCTAAACTGAATCTGTTGAAATCTGTTTATGTCCGGAGATTACAAAATACCATCCCCGGCAATTAATCGAACAACCAATAGAGGGCGCTATAATATTTATTTAAGATTTCTTTTTTGTTTTTTTATAACATTAAACTGTAATTTAATTAAAGCTTAGGTATTTTTTTAACATTATCCTGTAATTCGTTTAATTTGGGCCTCTTGTTTGTATAAGCTGCCACCTGTGCAACTCGATTAGCAACAAAAGTTTTCAACGAACTGGGTGGTTTTTGAAGCCAAACTAAAACTATGGTAGAATCCGTCCACCCATAGAACTTTGTTTTCGTTGCGTCAAATTTCAAATTTGCCTTCACAGCTTACATCAACTCAGTTAATAAGACAGCCCCGCAAAGTTCCAGCATAGGTAAGGAAATTGTCTTTAAAGGAGCGACTCTCGACTTAGCCAACAACAGATGGGTCTGAATACCACCCAAAATCATCCTCAAGAAGAATGTCTATATACGCCCCGTATGCTTTCTCCGAAACATCAGTGAACTCATAAACCTCGACAGTACAATCGGGACGAAAACCCGATAGAGGTATTTTTATATCATTAATGAAACTGTATTCATTAAGAAATTGCTTCCATTTCGCTCGGCTCTCCGGGGTCAAAAATTCATCGCAATCAGTCTTCTCACTCCATATTTTCTTGATTTGATTTGATCTTGACATTGATTTTTGCATGAGCATCTTTGCAGCAGGATTCGTAAAATTCTCCTTGATCTCGATTGCCGTTGTCGTAAAGAAAAACTGATCAGACTTGGCATTCCATCGTACGCCCAGGGTTTTGATCGAGCTGATATCTTCAAATTCCAAAAATTCTTCCTTCAACAAGAAGGATCAGAAGGCAACATTTGAAAAGTTATCCTGTAGTTTGAGACCCACTCCCTCATTGAGAACCCAGTGGAAATCAACGCCGATCTTAATTAGTCACGAGATTCTATCGCTCCAAAAACATCATGAGCCCCAGCTAACGCTTCATCTATAAAATCAATGCCCTTGTAACGTTCGAGTGCAACAGATTAATCGAAGAACATCGAATATTGGACGAGGATTTTGGCTGTATACCAAGCGTTGAAAATTTGATTACCAGGGTAAAGCGGCACCAAATGGTAAGCCAGTCAACTGTGTGCAGGAGCTGCAGCAACCAGGAGCAACAATGATATTGCGGGAAAAGCGATAATCGTGTAGAGATAATTTGAAGTGTAACGAACGTAATATTTAAGCTTAACACTCTAATACCTAATCATCACTTAATGGGTGATAATGAATGTAAGTTAAACACACACAATTGATTTATAGCTGGTTAAAATACGCTTGGAGAAATATCAGCAGATCCATTGAAGGGCTCAAGACAAGATATCTAACTTGATGCATTCAAGTCTTTGTAAAATTCGATTGTTCTTCTCAATTCTATTGTTACGAAAATGGAAAAATCGTCGTAGTCTAGTAGGTAGTGTGTTGGCTTATTAGATGTAAAGTTAGGGTTCGAGCCCCAAGGCCAGACATCAAAACAAAATACAAAAAGTATTACTTCGGCGACTTCCTCTCAGCAGATTTCTGGCAAAAACTTTGAGAGTAAATAAAAATTGCCATGACAAGTTTCTCAAAAAATCTGTCGTTCGGAGTCGGCTCTAAACTGTACGTACCGGCATTCATGTATAAAATTAACACACACAACATAAGTGGTGTGAGAAACTAGGTCGTAATCCTGACTGAAGGGTTGTAATGACCAATTATGTATGTACGTATGTAATTGAATTATTTAGGAATTGATGCATTCAGGACTTAATTTAGATCCCGTAGATATACTCAGTAGGCACAGTTTTATTGCAGATTCTGCGAATAAAATTTTCTTCTGCATTGAGGTTCATTTCTTACTTGGTGGTTACGTCAATAGACAGAATTGTCTTATAAAAGGCAGAGGGAACTCACAAGTAATTGTGCAGAAGCGGTTGCATCCGGAAAAAAGTGACTGTTAGATGCGCATTATTGTCTAGAGCTGTCATTCGAATGTATTCTTTCGAACATAACAGTTAGTTCAGAGCGTTATGGCCGTATGGTAAGAGAGTCTTTTAGCAACGGATTTGCTTTTTTAAATAATTCAATTAGAAATGAAAAATCAAATAAATTCATTGACATTTAAGAATTTAGAAAAAAAAATTCTTTTTCTTTAACCACTCACTTCGATTGGGTACAACAACATTGGAATTGTTATTTCCTATATTTAATTTTTCATCGCTGCTATTGTTGAGTGTAATACATTGAATATCAAACATTGTCAGTTGCAATGCCAACAACATCATCAGCATCGGCTGTATCATTTACTTCATCATCATCAGAATGAATGAACGTTGCCTGTATGCCATTAACAACAGCTGGTAGTGTATAGCTGGAGTATTGTTATATGTTTGCCACAAGAAAACAACAACAAAAACAAAACAAAATTAATTCTATTTCAATGTATTTTGGAAATAAGGATTTAAATGCTTCTGAGGCATGATAACGATGATGATGATGATGATGATATTAATGGCCAGAAGGATGTTGGCACTGGTGAAGGTAATGGTAGGAGAAATAATGAAAAGTTTTTCGAAATTTGCTAGTTTATTTTCGAAGGCAATGATAATAACGTTGCCAATGTTTTGTGTGTGTTTTTAGAACTGTTTTATGCCGCTGCTTTTGTAATTTGATGTTGAAGAAGAGCAAATGACCGACCTACTTATGAATGTATATACAACAATAACAACAACAATAACAACAACGTAAAGGGCTTAAAATTAAATGTTTTGGTAGAACATTTTGGTAAAAGTGAGGGTCCAAATATTTTATACGGCAATGTATGGCTCTCCACTAAAAGGAGTTTAAAATACATGTGAGCTGAACGTTTACGTTCCAATAAAAACACAGTAGAGTCACAGCAAACTTGTCTCGTACAAATGAATCCCTTGCACTGCACGTTTATATTCCCATAGAGAGACAGTAGAGTCACAGCAAACTTGCCTCGAACAATTGAATCCTTTGATCCTATGTTTGTAAATAGAGAAGCATTTGATTTACATCATCAGTTTCTTTTGAATAAAATCATTCCAGGGACCCTATATATTATATTTTTAACGTGGTGAAAAGATGTATTGCAACCATATAATCTATTTTCAGTATAATTATAATAAATATAATAATATTTTCAGTATAATTATAAAATTCCCTGTTTCTCTTCTTTTCAAGTATTTCTTCACGGCATGCAGTATAAAGGCAAAATAAATGACTTTCCCAAAAATTTTGTCGTCTTTAAACCTTAGGTCCTGCTATTCATTGACAAAATTAACACACATAACATGGATGGTGTGGTGAACTAGGTTGCAGTCCTGACTAAATTGTTATAGACTCTGCCTTGTATTGTTTATTATCGGCTTACTTTCAGCAGTCTTCTGGCGAAGTAAATAAGAAGTTTCTCAAAAACCTTTTTGTCGTTCGAAATCGTCTTTAAGCTCTATGTTTTGCCGTTCATTAATAAAATTAAGACACACAACATGGATGATATAAAAACTAGGTTGTAGTCCTAGCTAAGGTGTTGTAAACTCTGCCTCATATTGTTCATTTCTATCTGCATAAAATGTAAACTGATGTAAAAATAAACCTCATGAACTATAGTGCCAGGAGGTAGGTGGTCGGTAGAATTGCTTGTCAAGGTTTTTGAATCAATGCACCTAGGCGATATAGCGGCATTTGTACAATTTTTTCTTTGTTTCTGGAACCATTCGGACTTTTCGATGAAGCTGTTCAAACTTGTATCAATGCATGACAGTTCGTACAGATCTTCCATACAGTAGGCACCCAGATACCTCTTTCTCCTTCCACATAGTGCCGAGCATGTACACAATAGTTGAAGAACAGTCTCATCCCGTTGTGTCAGAAAGTTGTGTAAAAATTATACCCAAAAAGCTTTCCTAGTTGTTTCTATCTTCCATTGTTACCGAGGTTCCTAATAGCCTTCATCTTCTTTTCATACGTGAGACAATAATCTATGGAGCAGGGTTGCATACAATACAACTTCACCAGTGTTTCTTTGGTCTCTATTCTTTAAGCAAGGATTCAAACCCAACAAAACCTCTAAAATTTTGTTTAAAACCGTTTCAGATAATTAAACAGACATCACTTGATGCCACCATCAACAAAAAAAAAAACCGCTGAACTCAATATCCTTTAAAAAAACGAATTTATTAAAACAATTTTGAATAGAAAGATAAACAAAAGAGAGGCAAAAACAGAAACAAAAGAAGACAAATGGCAGTAAAATTAGTCATTGTTGGGCAATGGAAAGTTAAATAATAAACATCACAGATACAAGAATGGAGTGTGGAAGTGGAATGCCGTAACAAAATATCAAAACAATTAAAATTTGGCAAAAAAAAGATGTCAAAAACAATAACATGGAAATAAAGAATGTTAAAAAGAATTTGTTTTTCTTCCTTTTACTAGGAAAGAATGAAGGAAACAAACTTTCAAATCATTTATTTTCTGCCAAAGCTAATCAGATATAAAACAGGGGGTCCTAATTTAAATGGAGGGAAAACGGTGTTGGTTTACAATTTGAAAAATAAAATAGCGCCGGAAAAGTTCGTCCAGAAAATGTCTTCTTTTAATGGCTCTAAAATGTAAAATCCCGGGCGATGTTAATTATTACAAGCAAAACTTATAAAAAAAATTATAGAGATGTGACGAGGCTTATGCACATCACAATTTATACATTACCAGAAATATGTATCTCTCATGTGGGCGAAAGTGTGTTGGTTAATCCGAATTTATTGATCCTTAGAAATTCTCAAAAATTTGGCTCATTATGTGGAAATTTTCATTTCGCTCCATTTATCTGAAGCTCCATTTATCTGAAGTCCAGATCAGGCAAAAACTATAGCCAGTTGAAAATTAACAACGACGTACATATACTGATTAAGTGCTAGAGCATACACATATACATAATTGGTCCTTACACCCCTTTAGTCAGGGTTAAGCATCTAGCTTCTCACACCACTTTACTTGTGTGTGTTAATTTTATACAGACGGTACCTACAGTTCAAAGTCGACTCTAAACGAGTTATAGCAATTTGATTTACTCCTAGAGTTGTTGCCAGAAATCTGTTGTGAGTCAATCGCCGAAAAAATATTTTTAATATTTTATTGTAGATCTCTGAAATGGTGTTTGAACCGTGGCTTAACATCTAATAAGCCAACACACTACCTACTAGTATACGGCGGCTATAAGTTCTAGAGTAACTGGCTTAAAATGTTAATTTATCCAACATAGTTTTCTTCAGGAACAAAATTCACTTCTCCCTTGGAGGTTACGTCAACAAATAAAATTGTCGCATAAGGGGCATGGACAAACAAGAAGTGATTATGGAAACCCATTGCCGCCGGACTTAATAGCTTGGCTTCCTAACTGACAGTTTAGGGCAATCTCGATTGGTAGGTTAAACCTGCGAAATCCTAAGAACGTAACGGTTTATTTTCTGCCCCTAAATGGATATTTCCTACGGGGTGTTTATTTTTGTGTAACACTGTCTACTGAGGAGGTATGTGCGTCGATGAGGCTCGTCCTTGCGCGTTTCCTGGAAAATCTACGAATTAGAGGAAAATAAACCCTCCGTCTGTCATTTAATGCATCACTGGTTAGCACCCCACAACACTGCCTAGTTCCCGCAATGCAAATCCCATTTTTACAAGTACACTACACTGTTCTTGCTTTACGTTTAAACCTAAATATAGTGTAGTGTACTATGAATGAACTATCTTAAGTGAGATTGAAGGACCATAACATACAGAGAGTCTATATGGCTTAGGTCAAGCAACTCTTCCTAATGATGTGCATCAACTCTGTAACCTAACAGTCTTAGTGGGGTTTTCGCTTGTCATAAGTAACGTTAGAATGACAGGTCAGTTCTCATGGCTTATAGAAAATGATTGTGCTATGACATGACAAAGTTAGCAGTCTTAGCGCTTTTATATATCGAAAACATTGGTAGCACTGAGTGTACAGTATATTTTAGTGAAATATATATCGTAACTACTTTGTGGAAGAGCAATAGATTCGATGCTAGATCAGAGAGATAATCTGAACAAGTTGGGGTGCTCTCCCTTCTCTGGTGGAATCTTGTGATGAATGGACGGAAGTGGGATGACGTAGTTCTTGCAATCTCAGAGAAAAGTTTTAGTCTCTATTGCAGATATTTGATCCAACTTTCTCTGAGGAAGATCAGAAAGTGCGCATAACTTGAATAGAGTTTCTGTATAGACGTTTAACCAGAAATGCCAGTCTCGTGTACGAATTCAATTCAATTTTCCATTGCTATTTAGCTTTTGCAAGTACCTTAATTTTGGTGGGACCAAAGGTCTTCATGTCCAGGAATTCATATCAGTTAACTTTATTTTATCATTAGGTTGAATAACGAAAAGAAGTTAAAGGTGACTTTAAAGTTCAATTTAGCTAAAGTTAACTTTAACTAAACCCAACTTTAACGGGAATTTGTAATAATAAGTTGCCCTTAGACTTTCTCTGTTGAGTTTTCCTAAGTCGCAGATTTTATTTCGACGATTTTGTTTACTCACATATCATTCAAAACTTATGTGTTACAAACCGCTCTAAAGCCAATTTTGCAAACACACTTCGATGTCTATTGCCGTCCTTGGTAATTTGACAAAAGAGATTTCATAAATGAAAACTAATTTGACAGATGTGTTCTCAACTAAAAGACAGTTTCGAACTGTCATAGTTTGCAATTCTTTGTTGGAAAATCAGATATAAGTTCATCTTCATAAAGTCTTCTATAATTTTTAAGTTAAAAGGTATACCGATACCATGATCGATTATTTTCAATGTTTGTCGACCATTGAATACAAAATGTTAGTAGACTGAAAATGTTTTCTTGCATTCAACATTTCATTGTCATGTCAACATGTATTAAATGGAATTAAAGCCTCGCATTACATTGTGTACGCTGTCAAGTAAAATCAAATTAATTTTGTTTTTCTTATTGTTTTATACTTTTTTATAATAACAATTTTAATGTTTTTTTTTTGTTTTGTTTACAGATTTATGTAATTAAAAATAAACAAATAATGTATAAAATGCAAATAAATGCACCTGCAAAAAAAATTAAATTATCTACTAAACGGACCCAAGAAAACCCCTGCAGTTAAAATGCCAACCAATCAACCTCTTTCGTGTTCAAGACCATTATACCTAACGCTTACTTTGTAATACATCTTTCGGTTATTAATTACAGACTTAAATCTCATCACTGGCTGGCTATTCGCGACTGCCTCGCAACGTGGTTCTTTGCTCTATTATCTTACTGCTTTATTTCACGTCTGGTAACTTTGCCATCTATGGCTATCAGAAAGGTAACATCTTGTTCAGAAGTATTGTCGTTCTTAAAGAACATTACCGTAGCTCGTATAGCCGGCATTTGCTCTCGAAAGACTCCGCAGTGATCCGACAAAATATGTAAAAGGATCGTTAAGGAGCTGTGTCACATCATTTTTCTATTCTCTTCTATTTAGAAAGGAAATTCAGTACTTTCCAGAAACATATTGTGGCGTCGTGTAATCAATATTTCTGTTGTTTCTCAATTTCTTCAGTATATCCACATTCGATACGTGCCATTCCCCAATAACTAAATCGCAGACGTAGGTGTCGTACACAGCGTAGCAGTAATAATATTGCTGGGGGATCTTTGTATCTGCCTTAGCTTTATATCGGCCTTACTTCTCCTGCTCTAGGATTTCCTGACTTTCTCCACAACACTTTATTAATAGCAAAGAGTACAGTGCAAGACTCTTATTCAGTACGGTCAGCATCCATTACAGTTTTCTGTCTAAAATAAACCGCAGGAAGTGCGTTCCATTATTACAACCTTGCTTCGCACACTACTCATGTTGCGATTGTTAATTTTATTCATGAGTGGCGGTATCTACTGTTTAACGTCGACTACGAACGACAGATTTGAGAAACTTTTCAAGGCAATATTATTCACTCTCAGACTTCTTGCCAGAAATCTGCTGCGAACAAACCGCCGAAGAAATATTTCTTCATATTTCGTTTTGCTGGAGATGTTGGACTTTGGGTTTGAACCGAGGCCTTACATCTAATAATCCAACACGCCACCTACTAGACTACTCATTTCCCACGTAATTGTTTGTGTAATTCTATGTACTGTATAATGTGTGTATTTTGTTGTTTGTCTTGTTTATTTATAACAATAATAATTTGGGAACTTATGGTGAAGTATGATTCACATTTATATACAATTATTTTTGTGTAGAGCTGTTAGATGTGCCACCTGGGTTTCAACAGGATACCTAGCTCAACTGAATAAGCACTTCCAGACTGTTCTTTACTACTTTTTTTTAATATGTTTATTTGATATGTTTATATGATTTGATATTCAGATGGCGGCTTAAATGTCCGATAGTATTGTTTTATTCCGCCATTTGCCCTTCATTTCCATTACTTCTTTCATTATATATTGGGATAACCAGAATTTTTCTCAAGAATTTAAATATTTCGCTTTGGAACCAAACACTTCCACACTTCTCCCATTATTCTTCGTCAATCCAACTCTATTCCACAGAATATGTGCAGCCTCTATTTAGCACTAGCAACTTATTCTTCTTGTTCAGTCCTTCTTCGAAGATTTCCTGAAACCATAAGATTTCCTGCTGGCTCTATCTAGGCAACAGCTAGGGAGGGAGTTATCAGCCACTTGATTTGACGCTGCTTCGTACTGAATATCGTGTTATACTTGCCTCAAATTATCTACACAGCTATGGTCATTTCTACGATTGGGCTTAAATCCAACAGCTTTCATGTAGCGCTACAGTAGTACATGTTGTTTCTGCTGCAATTATATATAACCATGCCAGTGTCTGTATCGTATACAACTCCATCTCATCCCTTTCCAAAAGTGTTCTGCCTGCCCAAACACTACACCCCTAAATATTTTGCTTCCATTTTCCATGATATTGTTACGTTTTTTACCTTTTTCAATTAAATTCTTTATTGTTCACACAATTCTGTGTGCCACTGTTCACAACTTAATGTAAACAACAACAATTGCTTTGTTTGTTATTCCTCTTTTGCGAATGACTCCGACTTCTGGAAATCTCTATAAATCTAAACATGTTGTTTACATTATTGTTGTTTGTGTATTTTGTTTATATTTAAGTTAACGGTGGTGTTGGCTCAGTCAGTGGAATAAATTCTGCACAGTAAGCTATTCTTTGTTTTTCACCGTGCACCTGTGTCCGATCAAGTTACACGGTGGGAAACAAAATTATAGTTAGCGGTATGCACCTGTGTCGGATCAGGTTGCAGTATGTGAAAATATTATTCCTGCTGGGTCAACATCTACAGCAAACATGTGGTGGTGCAACGCGATCGTGAGATGGGATGAGCATGTTTGGTTGAGGACAAACAGATCAGTTTGGGTTATGCAGTCGGAGTTTACGGTTCGTGAAGATTTAAATAATTAATTGTATACTTAAAATATTTGATATTTGATATTTGATATTTGATATTAATAATCTGTTCATTATATTAAACTAATTGTGCGAATAAATTATATTTGTGTTAATCAATGATCTGTTCATTATATTAAATTGTTTGTGCGAATAAATTAATTTTAAAGTAAAAAAATTGTGTTTTATTCGGTGGTTCAGTTGGTCGAACCGCCTCAATATATTTTTTTAAATTATCGGTTCAAGGTCCTTTAACTGGCGCCCGAGCAGGGACCCGCCTAAATATCAAACGGCGGTGTCCTAAAAATAATAATAAAAAAGAAGTCCTGAGATTCCTACGGGACCCTCCAGGACCAAATAATATTAATAAAAAAATAACGTTTTACGATTCCTACGGGACCCTCCAAAAACGCATAATCATATAAATAATAAAATAAATTGCTTCTCCTCCTTCGCCAAATTGGTATTCCTGGTGGTAAAAATTGCCACGGAAGGTTACCAAAGCGAAAGTGCAGTAATCCGTACCTTAGTAGGTATCCGCGATTATTAAAGCGGATTTCCAAAAGGGAACATTACGGACCTTCCGAGAGGAGCCAAGGGATTTTGAACCGATCGCGTCGATAGGTGCAACCCAAACTCTGAACTTATTTTTTCCCTCTCCGTGAATAATTTTATTTTAAAATTTAAAAAGTGAGGTTCAAATAAAAAAATTATTAATTATACAAAAATATATAAGAGAATATATTATTTAAAAAAATATATATATATGTTTAAAAGAGGAAAAAAATAAAGTGAAAAGTAAATTCAAAAGAAAAAGAAAAATTTGAAAAAAGAAAATAAAAAAAAATATTAAAATAAAAAGTGAAGAGTAAAAGAAAGAATATAAACGTAATTATAAAAAGAAAGTATATTATTTTAAAGAAAATCTATGTTTGAAGAAAAAATAAAAAAAATTTGATAAAAGAAAATAAAGGAAAATATTAAAATAAAAAAATAATTACAAAAGAGAATATATTATTTAAAAAGAAAATCTATGTTTGAAGAAAGAAATAAAGTGAAAAATAGTTAAAAAATAAAAATAAAAATATGTATTAAAGAAAATTGAGAGAAAATATTTGAAAAAGAAAATATAAGAGCATTAGAAAAGAAAAGAAGAAATTAAGAGAAATAAAAAAAAAATAATAAAAAAAAAAGAAAAAATTATAAAATTTAAAAAGAAAATAAGAATTATTTACGGTGAAGTGAGTGCTATAGTGGACATCCCCTAAAAATAAAAAACAACACAAAAGACGATTCGAAGGTAAGTGAATTTTTCTATTTTTTCATCCTTGTCGGTACTTGCTAATAATAATATGGAGGAGCTTAGATCAACTGTAACCACCTTGACTGGTGCCATGAACCGTTTCATGGAGCAGGTTAAGGGAGTGGAAACTAGAATAGGAAATATTGAGGCGATTTTAAGTAACAACGCCTTAGGCCAGGTGATTAGTAGATTAGAATTTTTTGAAAATAGTCAGGCTGCTGCCGTAGGTGCTGTGGTTTCAGAGGAAGGACCCCTTCAACGACCACGAACTGAGGACGATTTGAAGGATATAAGCCGACTCCCTGACTGCGTGAAAGAATTACGATTTTTCGATGGTACTCCAACTCAATACATATCGTGGATACACTCATTGGAGACTATTCTTAAGGATTTCGAAATCGTAAGACAAAAACCCATTTATCGAGCCATTGTCCAAAGCATACGCCAGAAAGTGGTGGGTGCTGCGGACACAGCATTGATTTCATACAACGTGTTTGACGACGATTGGAATGAAATCAAAAAGATTCTGTCCCTCCACTACGCCGATAAGAGAGACATTCAAACCTTGGAACATCAGTTAAACCAGCTTTCTCAAGGTTCTTCAAAAATGGACGAATTCTATGCTTCGGTGAATCATCAGTTATCACTAATCATTAATAAACTAAAGACTGAATCCTATAGTCAGGAAACTGTGAGGGCACTTATAGAGACTTATAGGAATAGGGCTTTGGATGTATTTGTGCGTGGTTTGAGTACAGATTTGTCGCGGATGATTATTATTCAGAAACCGAAAACCCTTCCAGAGGCATACTCCGCTTGCTTGGAGTTGCAAAATTTAACTATGAGAAATAACATCCTACATATTAAGGGTAATAATAGAATCACTGTTCCAACCTCGATTGGAACAGCAGATAGGCAATTTCCTCCTCGACCACCAAAGTCCTACCCAATACGTCAAAATAACTACTGGCAGCCTAGGAATTATAAACAAAATTGGCGAAGTGGTTATAAACCTCAAAATTTTCGTGAGGAGTTTTATGACTCTAAATTGAGGCCACCAATTCCTCCTCGTTATCCTGTGACCAAAAGTGAACCAATGGATGTTGATAAAACGATTCAATCACGTCGAATTAATTATATCAACAATCCGAGATCTATGGTTAAAAGGAATCAACCCGAAGAATATATTTCAAACAAACAACCACGATTGTATCATATCGAAGCCCAGGAGGAAAATGCCAGTGGGGCACAAGATGAAATTGCCCAGCCAGATATAGTCGATGAAGTAAATTTTATGGGGGTCAGCCGTCAAGCTTACCTTACATAGAATACAAGACTCCGAATAACAAAGTGTTGGAATTCCTGATTAACACAGGCTCAAAAAAGAACTTCTGAAGTGCTCTTTTGTCTAAGGGTTCCACACTTTTAACCAACCCAATATTGGTTCGATCAGCGGGAGGAGATATCTTAATTAATGAAAAAGTGGAAGGTCAGTTCTTTAAGTTTGCAGGAATAGATCTACCAATATCTTTCTATATATTGCCTGGACTTAAAACTTTTGATGGTATAATTGGTGATGATACCCTTAAGCAACTAGGTGCTATAGTTGATCGTAGAGAAAATATTCTTATTTTGGAAAACAATATTCACATTCCTCTTAAAGAAAAAGTTTCTGTTGAAATAAACTATGTTATTGATGACGAATTCCCTGATGATATTAGGATTAGGTTAGATAAGCTAATAGATAAATATAAATCCTTGTTCGGACCATTAGATGGTAGTGAACTAGCATCAACGAATGTCCAGGCAGAAATTAGAACTAGTACGGAGGAACCGATTTACACAAAAAGTTATCCTTACCCAGTCTGCATGAGGGAAGAAGTAGAGAGGCAAATAGGAGAGCTGCTCTCAGAAGGAATTATACGACCTTCCAAAAGCCCATATAATTCTCCAATTTGGGTAGTGCCCAAGAAACCTAAACCCAGTGGTGAAAAACAATACAGAATGGTTGTTGATTTCAAGCGCCTGAATTCTGTAACTATTTCAGATATTTATCCAATTCCAGATATTACATCGACTCTTGCTAGCTTAGGGAATGCCAAATATTTTACGACAATTGATCGCACATCAGGTTTCCATCAAATAGCCATGAATCCAAAAGATATTCCGAAAACGGCATTTTCGACGGCAAATGGTAAATTTGAATATTTAAGACTTCCTTTCGGTTTAAAAAATGCTCCGGCTATATTTCAGAGAATGATAGATGATGTCCTTCGCGAGTACATAGGAAAAATTTGTTTTGTCTACATTGATGATATCATTGTGATCGGAAAAAATGTCGAAGATCATTTAAAGAATGTGGACACAATATTCGCTAGGCTTCGTGAGGCCAATTTAAAAGTCAATCTCGATAAGACGCATTTTATGAAAACCGAGGTAGAATTTCTTGGATACATCGTTGGTTCAGAGGGAATCAAACCAGACCCCACCAAAGTCAAATCTATTGAGAACCTGTTACCACCCACAAACCTCTCACAAATTTAACCAGGGGGGAATACGCTCAAGTGAAAGCTAGCCAGTCAAGGAAAGTTCCAATTACCTTAACCGATTATTGACGACAGCGGAGATTTTATCTTTCCCAGATTTTGAAAAGCCTTTTAATTTGACAACAGATGCCTCTAATACGGCATTGGGTGCTGTACTGTCACAAGGTGAAATTGGAAAGGATAAGCCAATAGCTTATATTTCTCGTTCGCTCAACAAAACTGAAGAGGGGTATTCTACTAATGAAAAAGAGATGTTAGCCATCGTGTGGGCTTTGGATAATCTTAGAAATTATTTATATGGTGCTAGGAAGATCCGAATATATACGGATCATCAACCCTTAACCTTTGCATTAGGTAATAGAAATTTTAACGCAAAATTAAAAAGGTGGAAGGCACGCATAGAGGAGTATAATCACGAATTGATTTATAGGCCTGGTAAATCAAATCACGTGGCTGACGCTCTCTCAAGACTAAAAACCATATCTAACCATTTATATTACTCTGCTACTGACACAGCTAGTGAAGGAATGCCTGTTGATTTGGAAAATACTATAACTGCCACCGAAGGCAATGGGAGTGATATGGGCGATACCTTAACTGCATCTGAGGGTCGAGAAGATGACGGACTTTCGCCAGGAGCAACAGTCCATAGTGCCGAACAGGACTCCTCTGATTTAATACCACACGTAGAAGTTGCAATCAATGTCTTTAGGAATCAAATTATAATCGGAATCGGAATAGACATGGTAGCGGTTGAGGAACCACACCGTGGGTTTACTAGACACTTTGTGTCAGCGAGAGAATGGACTGAAGATGCGCTTACTTCAATATTAAAAGAGAAACTTAGACCAAATATTCTGAATGGTATCAAGATACCCGAAAAACTGCTCGGCAGCTTACAAGAGATTTATATTGATCATTTTTCTAGATATAAGATTAGGATTACGCAAAAAATGGTAACGGATATTACATCGAAGGAACGTCAATTCCAGATAATTGAAACTGAACACAGACGAGCACATCGTAATGCTAGGGAAAATAAAGAACAAATTTTAGAGCAATTCTATTTTCCACATATGAATGCTTGCATTAAGAAATATGTCGCTAGCTGTGATGTTTGTAATCGATGTAAATATGACAGAATATCCAGATTTATCGGTAAAAGAATTAATTGAGATATGTGTCGACAGATACAATAATACCATACATTCGGTAACAAAGAAAAGACCCCGAGACTTGTTTTTTAATAAGTTTGGAGAGATAAGTTATGAAAAGCTATTGTCCACACAGAGGAAAGTAAATAGAGATCTTAGACACTTACTGAAGAGAAATATGACAATCCGAAATGCAAGGTTGAATAAAAAAAGGCAAAGTCCGAAGAATTATAGGAAGGGTGACAGAATTTATGTTTCTATTAAAACTATTAAGGGAAAGAATAAGGCGCTGTATAAAAAGGAAATAGTTGAAAGAAATAATAGGGCAACAGTACTGACAAGGAGTGGAAGAAAGATTCACAAAGAGCATATTAAAAATCTAAAAAAAAAAATCCAAAAAATTTTTTTTAAAACTTAACTAATTTCACTTCTACGTAAATGTTTCTTAAATTAAAAAATTTTTAAAATAAAAATAATAATTTGAATTTGCAGAATTAATTATTAAACAAATGAAAATATTTATAATAGATAAGTATATCCCTTGAACAAATGGGCTCAAAATTTAAGCGGAAAGCATGTATTTATGCTGGGGTTCAACTCCCCATGGGTCCCATGAGAACTAAGGGAATACGGAAAAAATAAGAAATAATAATAAGAAAAAATAATAAGAGAAAAATATGAAAAAAATGAAAAGATTTATAATAGATAAGTATATCCCTTGAACAAATGGGCTCAAAATTTAAGCGGAAAGCATGTATTTATGCTGGGGTTCAACTCCCCATGGGTCCCATGAGAACTAAGGGAATACGGAAAAAATAAGAAATAAAAATAAGAAAAAATAATAAGAGAAAAATATGAAAAAAAGAGGAAGAAATAATATTAAAAAATTTAAAAAAGGAATTATCTTTTAACAAAAATATGAAAAATTATAGATTAAATAAAAGTATATGCTATATATATATATATACAAAAAAAAAAAAAAAGAAAAAAAAAAAGTGGCTCTGCCAGAATTTTACTAACCTTTACTATTTTACAAAAAATATGGCTCTGCCAGAATTTTACTAACCTCTACTATTTTACAAAAAATATGGCTTTGCCAGAATTTTAATAAATTTTAACACTTTACAGACAATATGATTTTCCTGTTAACCGTACTTCTTATATCTCACATGGGCATTCTCACCCCACACGCAGCACAAATTTTTCGTTATGATACTTCTATTGTAACACCAAGAGCTGGAAACGCGTGGACAATAAATGGAAATATGAAATTGATTCATGTTATTAATTTGGAGGACTACACCATAATTGCCAATAATGTATCAACGATAGTTCAAAAACATCTACCACCTAGTCAGACAAGGATCTTGCACAGGTGCAAGAGAGACTGACTGAGCTTAAAGGTATAAGTAACAAAAAGAAAAGATCAATTGATTGGATTGGTTCTGCATGGAAGTGGGTAGCTGGGAACCCAGATGCCACCGACTGGAATGAAGTTTTGAAAACACAAAACGCCATAATCACAAATAACAATGAGCAATATAAAATCAATACGCAGCTTCTGAATGCGACAAACGAAGTTGTCCAGAGGACTAATGAACTTGTTTCTAGAATGAATGAAATTGGTAAGGGTAATGAGGCCGAGAGAATTGAACAGGGAACGATAAATCAGGTGCTCGTTCTGAAAGACGCCATCGACGACATAGTAAGGGCGAGTCAAATGGCTAAGAGTGGGATCATCAACACGAACCTTTTGGATAGAACCGAAATTGAAGAAATTATTACGGAAATGGAAACCTTACCATACTCTAATGCGATTGAAGCCATCGAATATGGAGAACCTACAATCTACACTAATGGTACTTTGTTGTTATATATTGTTTCCATACCAAAGTTGAAAAAGGACTTTTATCATCGGCTTATTGTGAGACCCGCAATCAAGTCTAATAAACAGATTGAATTGCAATTTAATGAAATCCTGATCAGTCAGAATGAAACTTTGGAGTAAGGAGTCCCTGTCTATATATAAATAACATAACAGTATGTCGAAAATCCTCCCTTATCCAGTTATCAGAAGAGAGCTGTGTACCACGTCTGCTGAAAGGTGGAACTGCCAATTGTCAATATAGGACAGTAAAAGCGCAGATTGTCGAGATGATTACCTCCGATATGGTCTTCCTAACCAACTTCATAGGAGTCATTTCTACCCGGGATCATAGTGAATTGCTGAACGGTACCTACCTGATACACCTTTTTAATGAAACGATATTGCTTGGGAATGAAACATTCTCTAGTACATCCATATCCACAATCCAGCCATTACCTCCTGTTCTGACTAGTGTCACAAACGAAAGATTATTGGTGGACATTGATCAGGTCCACAATATCAGCCTAAACAATATCGATAGAATCCACTACCTGAAAATAAGGTCAAATCTGTCTCTTGGAGGCCACATTGGTATAATAATTATGATGAGCGTTTGCTTGGGGATACTGTGGTATAAGATAACCAGACGTCTCAACCTGCCAGCACTAGAAGTCCCTCCAACAGTTGGTACCTCGCTTCAACCATCCATAATGGCCTGCGGGACGCAGACATTTGAGGAGGGAGGAGTTAACGGTGGTGTTGGCTCAGTCAGTGGAATAAATTCTGCACAGTAAGCTATTCTTTGTTTTTCACCGAGCACCTGTGTCCGATCAAGTTACACGGTGGGAAACAAAATTATAGTTAGCGGTATGCACCTGTGTCGGATCAGGTTGCAGTATGTGAAAATATTATTTCTGCTGGGTCAACATCTACAGCAAACATGTGGTGGTGCAACGCGATCGTGAGATGGGATGAGCATGTTTGGTTGAGGACAAACAGATCAGTTTGGGTTGTGCAGTCGGAGTTTACGGTTCGTGAAGATTTAAATAATTAATTGTATACTTAAAATATTTGATATTTGATATTAATAATCTGTTCATTATATTAAACTAATTGTGCGAATAAATTATATTTGTGTTAATCAATGATCTGTTCATTATATTAAATTGTTTGTGCGAATAAATTAAATTTAAAGTAAAAAAATTGTGTTTTATTCGGTGGTTCAGTTGGTCGAACCGCCTTAATATATTTTTTTTAAATTATCGGTTCAAGGTCCTTTAACTTTTATTCTTGCAGTGCTTGTTGTTTCATTTTTGTTTACTTGTTTATGACTTTTTATGCTGATGTTTGTTGTTGTATTTTAGTTTACTTATTATTCTTCTTATGTACTGGTGTTTTGTTGGTATATTTTTGTTTACTTGTTTATCATGGAAACAAGTTTATTGCTTTTTGTAGCTTTTGTTTACAATTTTAATGTTAAACGATGTAAAAGCAAAACACCATTTAAATTTTCGTAACTATATTATCTTATCCAGGATTCACATGTTTTCATTTAGGAAATTTTCTCTTTGACGTAAGTGATGCTACTGTTACTGTTTTATCCCTCCCCACTAACATGCTTCATTGACTTATAACCTCAACACCTCTTTGAATGATGTTAAGTGTGGTTTCAGATTTGTCCTTGATTCCCCTGTACAACAAGTATGACTGAAGCGCCAGTATGTATTAATCTACTATGCGTGAAACCGGCACTACATGCTACAAACACCTGAAATTTTGTTTGCTGAGGTTTTTAGTAAGGATTGCAGTAATGCATTTTATTTTTCCAAGTATTTTGTTGTTGCTTTTAATCTACCCTGATAAGTTTTTCTATTAAAATCTTCATTTGCAAACATTTAAATTATTTCCAATTGTGGTAGTCAGTAGTTTTTCCAGCTTATATTTTCAATTAAAATCTTTAACCTCCGTATATTTCGGCACAAAAAAAAAATTATTTACGCTTACGGCTGATATTTAAGTGCGAGCTTATTAAACTTTGCATGCACATGCAATACATATGTGTATGAAAGTATGTGAGAATTTATTTAATTGGCCACAGGACCTGCTTGCCAAAACATTAAACGATAACATTGCACTGCAAGCTATGACTGGTAGCGTCTGACTTTCGCTACAGGAACTGTTTATTGAATTGAATTTTAATGCGGGAATTAAATTGTTAAACATTCAGAGAATTTAATATTTTTCATTAAAGTGTTCGTTTGGCAATAATTAAGGACGTTTTTTATATTTAAACGCAGACTATTTAACTGAGGATGGATTTAGGAAACCAAGAAGAAAATTTTAATGAGCACTTCCTCAGGAGTCGAGCTTGTTCTCACAAGCTGCGTTTAACAGAATCATGTTTATAAGCTCAGACTATGATTTGTGACAACTGAGCTGACCAGCTACTCGGTATAAGAAGGAAATGGCAATCACCAGACTCTAATATTTAACATGGATATTCGCTGTCAACTTTAGGAAAATTATGACTTCAGAATTGGCAAAGGTTAAGGAAATGAAGTTATTACAAATACACATGCCTCCTCGGTGTTCCCTGTCCTGTCCTGAAAAAGGGAGACCTTACGATATGCGCCAACTACAGGGTATAACCCTTTTCTCTTTCGCATATTCTTACGGGCGTATTGTGTGAACGAATGAAATCATTCGTTAAAACCCTGATTGAACCTTACAATGCGGCTTCAGACCTGGCAAATCCATCATAGTACAGATATTCCCACTACGTCAAATCCTGGATAAGAGCCACGAAAAGCAAGTGCCTGAGCTCGGTGTACCTCCGAAGCTGATAAGGCTATGCAGAATAACGTTGAGCAATTCCTGCAGCTCCGTCAAGGTAAGAATGGACCTCTCCGAAGCTTTTGATATCGTGCCAGGTTTCAGACAAGGTGATCATGCGACCTCTCAAGTTCGTCTTGGAGAGTGTTCTGCTTAAGGTGGGAGTGCATCGCAATGGCACTATTTTTCAAAGAAGCGTCCAGTTGCTTGCGTACGCTGACGACATCGTACCAAGCGAGATGTTACTGCTGCCTTTAGTGCTAAGATGGGTCTGCCAGTAAATGAGGGCAAACCGAAGTATGTTTGTATGTATGTTATCGACAAGTAGAGACGTGCGGTGTATTGGATATCAAATAACGATCTATGACTATACTTTCGATATAGTCAAGGAATTTATCTTGGCTCCGCCCTTATGATGTCAGTCTGGAGATCAGGCGCAGGATCACTCTTGCCAACAGGTGCTATTATGGTCTCAATATGCAATTGAGTAGCAGAGACCTCTCTCGTACAACAAAACTAATACAAGACGCTCATCCTATCAGTGCTATTTAGCACTGATGCAGCAGCTTTGAGAGTATTCGGGAGAAAAGTACTACGTAATATTTTCGATCCAGTGTGAGTTGACGATGATTTCCACATCCAATCCAACAGTGGGCTGTATGTGCTCCTCAACGACATCGACGTTGTGCAGCGTATGCTGGCTCGGCCATGGCGTTCAAATGGAGGAGGATGCTCGGGCGAGACGGATATTTGACGCGGCGATCTCCGGAAGTTGGCGAAGAGGACGACCTTGTTTGCGTTGGAAGAACCAAATCGAGGAAGCCCTGTCATCGATTGGTGTGATCAATTGGCGTAGGCGCGCAAGAAGTAGAGGCGCCTGTTACGGCAGGCCGAAATTCGTTAATTGGTTTGTTAATTGTCAATTGAGTAAGTAAGTAATTAAGTAACTAATACACATGCATAAACACATCCGTAAGCATTAAAATCCTGTAACAAAATTAAGCAAATAATGAGCATTCACATGCCATGCCATAACACATCATTGTTTCACTTTCTTAAAGTTTACTGTCGTTATGAGAATTTCGCCTCAATTTCCTTAAGTTTCCTTACTAGTGTTATTGAATTTCATTTTCAATTGTGTGTGTTATTACTGTTGTTTTCTTGTATTACACCACAGCTATGATGAAACTAGTTCGTCAGGTGAATACACGACAAGTTGACTTTTAAGTCATGCGCATTTAGTTCTTTTCTAAGGAATAATGAATATATCCTTATGGTCAGAAATTTTTAACCCGGTGTTATTGAAATATGTCGCCAATTTCTGCAAAGACGACCTTGATGCTCTGATACGTTTTCAGTCATATTGACACAGATTCTCAAAGGAGTTCACAGTGGTTCTGGAAAGTTTAATGATTGTACCATATCTGGGAAATTCATACGCCCTGCAATTTTCAGGTGACCATATGATGTGAAAATTTTATCGCTCTACCCTCTTGTTTAGAACATCACATTAACCAAAGACCATTATAAAGGTGTTCAGATCCCAGACCCCCGCTTGGCTATCAGGAAGTATGGTAACATTTTGTTCAGAAATATTATCGTCCTTAAAGATCATTACCGTAGCTCGTAGAGCCCCCAATTGCTATTGAAAGACTCGTTAAGAAGCTGTGTCACATCATTTTCATATTCTCTTCTATTTAGAAAGGACGTTCAGAACTTTCTTAAATGATATTGTTACGTTTTTACCTTTTAAAAACGTTTAAAATATGAGCTCGTAAGTTACAAATAAAATAAAAATAAATGTGTGTTTGTATTCGCACAATTCTGTGTGCTATAGTTCACAACTTTATGTAAACAACAACAATTACTTTGTTTGTTATTCCTCTGTGTATACCCTTTGCAAAAACAATAACAAGTGCAAAGTGATTACATTTATTCTTGTAGTGTTGTTTGTGTATTTTTGTTTACTTGTTTGCCATTTTTTATGCTGGTGTTTTCTGTTATATTAAGAAGTACGATAATTTGTAAACATGTTTGTTTGCTGCAATGTTTTGTTTTTGTAGCTTTTGTTTATAATTTTAATGTTAAGCGTATCTAGATTTTCCATTTTCGTAACAATTTTGCGGCGTCATGTGATCAATATTCCTGTTGTTCCCAATTTCGTCAGGATACTTAGAATACCGGCATTCGATATGTGCCATTCCCCAGTAACTGCGTCACAGATATAGGTGCATTATGCCAAACAACAATAATAATAATGCAGAGAGATGTTAGTATCGGCCTTATGAAGTTGAGGTTAGTTCTTTGGCACAAGGATTCCCTGACTACTGTGACATACTAATTCAGCAACCATATTTTTTCCACAACACTTTATTAATCGCAAAGAGTACAGTGCAAGACTCTTGTTCAGTACGTTCAGCATCCATTACAGTTTTCTGTCTGAAATAAGCCGCAGACAGTGCGTTCCATTATTACAAACTTGCTTCGCACACTACTCATGTTGCGGTTGTTAATTTTATTCATACATACGTGGCGGGACCTACTGTTTAATGTCGACTGCGAACGGCAGATTCGAAAAACTTTTCATGGCAATTTTATTTACTCTCAGAGTTCTTGTCAGAAGACTGCAGAGAGGAAATCGAAGAAAACCAGGAGTTGAACCACGGGCCAACAAACTACCTACTAGACTACGATGTCTTTGAAAGTCAACTCACCAAATAACAACACATTTAAGCCAGCAGACCATTCAGAACATACCAAATATGCTGATTGGGTCCCAGAGCAACAGGCTTTCGTAGCAATCTTTTGGCAAGAAGTATGAAACTAAATGAAATCCGTCCGTTAAGTTCAACGTGCATGTCGATGTATAAAATTAACACACACAGCATGTGTAATGTGAGAAGATTGGTTGTTGTCCCGACTAAAGGGTTGAAATGACTAAATTGACTAAGGGTAGGGTTGCCAGAATCCAATTCGCAAAAAGCTGGACATTGGGTTTGAAAAAGCTGGACAAAACAAAAAAAGCTGGACATGTTATCAGCATATATAGATATGTATTATTATTTAAAAATAATACAATTAAATAAATTCATTGCATTCTTTAAAATTTATTAAACCAAACTTAACTTTTTTCGGTTCAGTCCGTCACATACATATTTGCATATGCATATAAAATTAAATATTAAAAACGAAACAATACAAAATGAGAATTCAGTCTAGTTTGATTTTGTTTATACTAGTTTGTACTTTGGTAAAAAAAATTGTAATAAGTTAATGATTTGACAAAGATAACATGAAAACTATTGCCCAAGTTATTGCAGTTTACTAAAAAAAATTTCTATATAGCTGGACAAATTAAATTTTAGCTTGAAACTGAACAAGCATCAAAAAAGCTGGACAATCCAGCCAAGTCTAGCCAGGCTGGCAACCCTAACTAAGGGTCATTATTAAAACTTGCCATTAAATAAAGGAGGATTTTAACGGGCAGATAAATTGGTTTTCATTATTATAAGTTAATAATAAGGTAGAAGTGGGCGTTAAGCTAAACGGAGGATTATCCCACCAGTAACTTTTAAAGTTAAGTTTATGTTTGAACCTGCCATATTATATATAATTTTCAATATGGCAAATTCAAATGTAAACAAAATCAGCAAATACAGCAAAAGAAAGAAACCCGTCGTTGGCTCTGCTTTAAAAAAACTTGTTTAATTGAGCAGTGTTATCGACATTGCTACGACACTGCCATATTTTTGAATAAGTAAACTTTATTTTATCTGTAAGTTATAATAACAAAAAGAAGTTAAAGGTGAGTTTAAAGTTTACTTTAGCTAAAGTTAGCTTTAACTGAACCGAACTTTAACGTGAAGTTGTAATAATGGCCGTAAGTAAGTTAGTTCAGATCCCTATGGTTATATGGTAACCGAGTTTTTTTAGTCTACAATTGAAGACTGATTGAGCGCTGTGTGATTTTAATAAGACGATAGCATGAGCGACAAAATATGTTCAATTTTGGCTGCATTGCAGTTCCCAGAATAAGTAGTTCTCCCGACTTCAAATGTCTACTATTATCATGAGGTTTGACGCAACTTGAAGCCCGTAGACTTTTTTGGTGTTGCATCACAAATCGTGTCTACAGTAAATATCGTGGCTTTGTTAAATTTTTGTCGAAATATCGCTTGAAATGTACGAAAAAGTGGTTGAGAGCTACTTCAAGAAGACCGCCTGCTGCAGCCAATCTAGAGCGACATTGTGTTTCATTTACAAGAGCACTTGAGTAGAAAATGTAAATTTAAATTCAATAAAATCTTCTTCTCTATAACACCGACGTAAATATTTTAATTTTTCATTTAATTTCTTAATGAAACCCAAGTAGAAGTGCAAGCTGGCCATTTGCAGTTGAAAGCTACGAACTGTATACAATTGTACTCCATTAAAATTATTATTTTTTTAAGTGAAATTGCAGTTCCATTCTACTATGTTTACGGCCTTCAGTATATTTCCATGCTTTTTGACTTGGAAACGATTTTCTTTCTGAAAATATTAAAAATTCCTTCACGCTTGTTTGTTCTTCATCTTTAAGGAAAACAGCAGTTTTGTTGGAATTGCATTAAAACTCTTAACAGAAACTTTTCTTTAATGATTATTTTCTTAAAGGAAAATGATACCCTGTTCTGAAAGTTTATTTTGCTTATTTTGCAAACTTGGCTTCGTTCGGCAACACATTAAAATTAATTTTAATTTTATGCAGCCTTATGCCTTGTGTTTGTTCACATTTACTTTAAAATGTCATTTGTATTCAAAAACGAAAAAAGGAGGATTCCTTGGACTCTACCATTTTCTTTACGTTTACTTTTATCCTTTTTAATGCTTTTCAAAAAAGTTTGTATTGGCAAATATTAAATGGAAATACTTTTTCTTCTCCTTTGATTTATATTTCAACCATTTATTCGTTGTTTTCACAACAACCAACAACTATGTACGTAAATATGCCATCTTATGGATATTTTATTGGTTGTTATTGTAATTTTTAATTAAATATTTAACATTTTCCAAAAAAGATTATTTCTGTTTACAGTTCGCATTGCTACAGTATTTGTATTTCATTCATGCCTTTATAAACATGCATAAATACTTAATGAACCAGCAAACAATTCATCAAAGCATTCGCGATTTTTTAATAGCATTCGCTAGTTTTTGTGTAAAGGGGTATGCGAGGTTTGTGTGCAAAATTTAAAGAAAGATTTTTATTTACGCATTAAAATCTATTTTAAAGCTGCCAAAGTTCTCTAGCTCAAGTTCTGTTCTCAGGCAAAACTTCCAGTTTTCCAGGGATGTCATCAGCTTTGGTAACAGGAAAATATAGCAGGGGGTGTTTTGTAACGAATTTGGAATCTGAATAATAATTAAGTACAGGTTTTCTAGAATTGCGCAAACAAAGAACATTTATGTAAGTACACCTGTTGCCCTAACCTTAACTTTCTTACTTACTTAATTGGCCCTTTAATCAGGATTACAGACTATCTTCCCACACCACCCATACAGTGTGTGTTAATTTTATCCATGAGCGGCGTGACCTACAGTTTAAAGTCAACTTTTCATTGCAATTTCATCCTCTCTTTACTACTGAAAAGAAGTCGCCAAACATATATTTTCTCCCATCGCTTGTTTTGTTCTAGATACCTGAGCCTGGCGTTTGAATCACGGGCTTGCGTCTAATAAGCAAACACACTACCTACTAGACTCCGGCGACTTTATGAATGCAATAGCAACTCAATAAAGCCCATATAAACTAGGCCCTGGCAATATAATTAACAAAGGCGGCTCGGCTATATGTAGCGAAAGCAATTCCATGTATAACTATCCAAAATGAGTCAAAATTGGAGCATAAGGGAGTAATGCCTATACATAGGAGTATGGTCGACATATTCTGTTTATAGCATCGAGGGGATCATTTAGTGGGTGATTTTTTAACCGTTTGGGGTTTAAAAATAGATAAGGTGCAGAGAACATTTAAAGGAGAATGAAATATTTATTTGGGGTGGTAAAGTAGGGGCCTACATTCACTTTTTAAATTTCCTTTGATTTAAATGTCTTTGTAGGTGTGTGCTAACATAACATAACATAACATAATTGGTCATTACAACCCTTTAGTCAGGATTACATCCCAGCTTCTCACACCACTTACGTAGCGTGTGTTAATTTTATACATGAGTGGCGGGACCTACAGTTTAAATTCGACTCCGAGTAACAGATTTTTGAGAAACTTTTTCATGGCGGCAATTTTATTTACTCTCCGAGTTTTTGTCAGAAATCTGCCGAGAGGAAGTCGCCGAAGAAATATTTTCTCAAATTTTGTTGTGCTGGAGATGTTTGGCCCAGTGCTTGAACCGTGGCTTCACATCTACAAATTTATGAGAAACGGTTGAGAGTAAATCGCCTAAAGAAATATTTTTATTTTTACAGGTTTCGTTTTATTGTAGCTGGGGTTTGCACTATGGACTCGCATCTAATAAGCAAACACAGCACTGACTAGACTATTACAACTTGCGAGAGAGCAAAACCCTGAAATTTAATTGATTCCATAGTGCTATTGAACTATCCCATGATAGTGCTATTCAGACAGAAATGATGACAGCCACGTAGACATTTAGACACTGACATGTGACATAAAGGCAATCTCCGAATAGGGTCGTATGAATAGGGTCAATTTCAATGCGTAAAAGACCCAGTGTTGTTTCTTAACACACAAGCGCAGCAATAATATTGCATCATCTGTATCTATGGCGGGTGTAAACATTAGGGAGTCAGAAACTCTTGATGTTCTGGACATGAAAATTCAATGTGATTTTCGATGAAACGGGTACATTACTCAAGAGTAGAGAGAAGCATTCAAGTGCCTCGGTTTCTTAAGGCCGTCCAAGAAATACTTCACTTCATCTGATCTTTTTACACATTTACAAACGTGAATGGAATACAACTCTCATGTATTGGCCGGTGCCTCGTAGTCTATTTTGAGGCTTTCCGACCCCGTACAGAAGAGGGCGGTAGTACTTTTTAATGACGGTACATTATCCAACTATTTATGGGTTGTGTTTCACGGTTCTATCGCTACTGCAACAGATTTTGCTCAGGCGAATTAAGGGGATTTGTTCCCGAGAATCATGTATTGCCTTTCTCGGTGAATACATCCGTTTGTGGTCGATTGGCCTGTGGGTCGCACACTGCATTACAGACAAAAGTCGTTCTTTACTCAAACTATGCGTATATAGAACTCCCTTCATTTAGAGGTCTTTTCTGCCGCTTATAACATAAAAAGATTCAAATCGAATGTTCACAAACACTACTCCCTGTTTCCTCCTACACATAACATATTTTCCTAGTTCCAATACAATGCACTGCATGAGTAGGGATTATCCCTTCAGTGTAGGTCGTACAAAAACAAAATGATTTGACAGTAGAAAGGCTAGGCTTTTGCTGTAATTTAGTGATCATAAATTATGATTCATAATTTGGTTGATCCCATTAACAGATACTTATTACCACGCATGATTTCTAATGTGTGAGATATTCCGGTAAGTATTTCTATACGAACACGAGAACGCCACTTTGCAGTATCATATAGAGAATTTTGAATTATTTCAGGACTTTAGAAGATATCGAGAGCTTCTCGTATTTGGGTGTCACCTCAACATTTTGCTGGGTCGCATAGCAGACTTGCATGCGTTTCTTAATTTATTTATGAACGTATAACGTTTGTATGTAGGTATGTGTATATCATTCGGCAGCCTGTAAAAGTATTCGAAATAAATTTGACAGTTTTTAAGTTAATAAATAAAGTTTTTCTTTCATTTCACCTTCTTCTCCATTCTTCCCTTCACTTATAACTCCCAATAAACTTTCATTTCCTTTTTCTCTTTCATTTGCATTTCTTTTCATATTTTTATGATTTTCTCTTCTTTTCCTTTTTTCTTACAAATTTTCCTTTTAAATTATTTATTTGAAGGCAAATAACAATGAAATGTTGTTTGCGCAAACACTGTTCAAGACTTCTGTTGCAAGACTTCTGCTGCAAGACTTCTGTTACAAGACTTTATTGCGGTACATTTTTCAAAGGCAAATTGTGTGGAGTTTACACCTACATCTGCATGTTGGTGCTATTGTTTAAACGCATATTTTTCTTTAAAAATTTAATTGTGATGACCAGAAGGTGTTGGGTATGAAAACCAGTCAAACCATGTGTATCTGATGGAGAAATTTATGAATAATTTTCTCTCGTTTTTTTGTTTTTTTTTGTTAAATTTTAATAAAGTTGTCAGCATTTAATATTTATAATGCCAGTATTGTAGACGTTACAGTAACTGTGATGGCAAGACAGCAAATATTGATGCCCAGTAGGTGGAAGTATACATATTTCTACTGTTCCATGCAAGCTGTATCCAGTCACTGCATATTAGGTTGATGCAAAACATGAAACATTAATATGGCAAGGAATTGTTTATTACAAGTATGAAACACAGGCCAAGGAAAATAAATAAAACGGCTCAACGAGAAAGAGAAAAAACAATATTTTCTCAACATTCTCTATAAGAGCGTTCTGATGACTAATGTTGTGTGTTGGATTGGATAAACACAGAACCATAACTTCCATTACAGATTATCAATTAAAAGGAGGCCATCCGCGATATCACTGCTCTGTTTAGCACTGACATAGGTGACTAATATATGCACAGAGTCATAAAGTCCATTACAGTTCACATATATTACATATTTGATCATTACAACCCTTTAGTCAGGATTACGACCTAGTTTCTCACACCACTTATGTTGTGTGCTTTAATTTTTATACATGAGTGGCGGGACCTACCGTTTAAACCAATTTTCTTTACTCTCAGAGTTTTTGCCAGAAGACTGCTGAGACCAAGACGCCGTAGGAATATTTTTTTTTGGTTTCATTGGAGATGTCTGACCTGCGGTTCGAACCGATGTGCTACGATATTCTACAACAGTAGACAATATCATGAGGAGAGTCTTTTAATACAAGTTTTTTAGTTGATAAACTGTAATGAAATGAAGTCGCTGTCCTCTAGTAGGTAGTGTGTTGTCCTATTAGAAGTGAGGCCTCGGTTCAAACCCCAGGTCAGGCAGCTCCAACTGAACGAAATATGAAGATATATTTCTTCGGCGATTTCTTCTCAGCAGATTTCTGGCGAAAACTCTAAGAGAAAATAAAACAGTCATGAAAAGTTTCTCAAAATTCTATCGTACGGAGTCGACTTTAAATTTTAGCTGCCGCCACTCATATGAAATTAACACACATAACATGAGAAGCTAGGTTGTAATCCTAACTAAAGCGTTATAATGGTCAATTATGTATGTATGTGTATGTGTAAAATATTATTGAGAATTTTTATGTTTAAAAGACTTATTGAAATATATGTCACGGCTGCTTTGGATGCAGCGCATGACTTTTCCATGACTGCTGCGCATAAATCAGCATGAATTTAACCGATGGCTTGGATTATGTAGGCTTTGAGGAGAGCTGTGCATACACCTGCGACTTAAGAAAATCTCACAAGAAAAATTTTAACTTGTAAAATCACATCATCTCGCCGGCCAGTACACATCACCTCTACGTGAGATAATCATACACTTAAATCGCTCGTGTAGAATATTCAATGTGGCACGAGCTGTATGACACGTAGCGACATTTTGTTTAAAGCACATATTATCAAATCGTTCAAGTCAGGCCAAAAGAAGTTGATAATCAGTGTCTTGTTCGCCGTTGGCAGTGATGACCTGTCTTTCCATCACTATTCCGCTATTTAAACTCTTGAGTGGATAGGAGATTAGAACTCTGCTTATATCTCCAAAGCATTATTGTTCGCTGCTTTTAATATTTATTTTGTTTTATTTGCTTCACAAAAACACTTTGTTTTGAAAAGTTTTCCTCATTTTTCTGCTTTTAATTCGAAACCATTTGGATTCACTCGACTCTGGTATTTATTTTAGAGGATGGCCAGTAATTTTTCAATTCAAGATGACAATGGAATTTGAAAGTTTTGAAACAAGTTTGCACAACAAGATGCACGCATATCGTGTTGTCATGATGAAGCACTAAAAAATAGTTCCTCTCCACAAAACTAAGTTGTTTAATTATTTTGTTTTATAACGTTACCATGGTCAAAAGAATGTGGATGTGAATGTTGATGTAGATGACCAAGGAGACGTTGATAAGAATCCAATATTTTCCTTTCATTTCATCTGCGAAACTTTTTTTTAATAGTTTTTCTTCAAACTGACTGTCTGGCTGTTTGACTAACTGACAGCCAAGACTATGGAAAGTATTGAGTTGTGTTGTATTGACTTGATGACTAAATGACACTCCGCTATAGAATTTTACAAAACTTTTGCTTTTGATGCGGGCAATAGTAATTTGTGTTCGTTTGTTTTGTATAGAAACCCAGCGATTTCTTTATTGTATTCCTGATAACGTTGTTAATTTGTTTGTCAATTGTGATGTTTTGTGTCCACTTAGCTGCCAGAGAGTCAGTCAATTAGTTGAATACCCCTTATAAAACAGAGCAATACACACAACTCTTTAGAATTCATGGATTTCTTTTTGGGTGCTTAAAAGAGGGCATAAAGCATAAGAAAATAATTACAATAGCCCGGCGGAGATCGACAACATTATTCTCTGTACGATAGCAACATAAACGCTTAATTTAAGACAACCTTAAATCTTTCATGAAAGTTAGGCGAACCCTGCTTAGAGGCTAGTGGGTCTAGCTATCACACAGCAATATCCAAAGAAAGATCAACAAGTCCCTTTGCATTTATAAAACTCATAGGAGCTCTTGTGATGGACTCAGAGAATTAAAATGGTAACATTGTATTATATAGGGTCTTACAACAGCAACTTCTGAAGATAGACAATTGATAACGGGCATTTTATTGAAGTTGCGCCTGTCAAATTAGTTCAGTCCGTTTTGCCAAATAACAATGGATATATGTTCGATGAATGGGTTCTGGATCAGTGAACAACGGACCCCTATTTTCATCGAAAAATCATCTTCAGCAACTAGGTACCTTCGAGAATGATTGGGTAAGTGGAGAAACAATACACAATCCACATGAGGTCCAATAGCATCCACTTTTTTAGGTGGAGATTGTGCTGGCGGCGTCATCGATTCAAATTTCTTTGATAAACTCTTAACGGCATGTCCTATGATGACGGTGTCGATGATTACCAACATCTTTTAGCCAGAATTGAATTATCTCAACACCAACCACAGGTAGTTCCAACTGGACGACGCCACTTACCGTGATCGAGCAATTTGGATCCAATTACACTACATATTTCTCGTGGAGTTTTCTTAAGTTGCAGGTATATGCGAAAAAGGCACAAACCACAAACCTTGAAGAATTTCGATCGAAAAGTTGGCATCGAAATCTTGGCTTTATTTGCTGAAAACTCCACGGAATTGAGAAATTCGAATCGTCCGCCACTGTGTCATCAACAGGAGCATTACATTCGGCAGGGTGTACATTGTGATAATACACAGATTCTTGAGGTGAGAATAATGGAAGAGACTTTTTATTCCAATGTATACGTCCTTTCAAAATTCTGTCAACTTCTAGAACTTGACTGTTGAGTTGTTGTGGTTATTCTTTCTTTATTAACTTTTGTGCTCCTTTCTTCAGAATTTTTGTAATGAAATAAAATTTTCAATTTAAAATTGCTTATTTGATTCTCGTTATATGGTCTTTCGTAAAATACAGCACTTAAGCATATTTAACGCACCCTCCGCACTTCACTTTTAAAACATCTTACGTTAGTATGATTTCTAACCCAAAAAACGAAAACAAATGGCTACAGCCATATTAAATGTTAAATGTGGGTACGAGTGAAAGGGTATTACTGGGGCTTGAAGGAAAATGTTTACGATATTTCTCTTGCTGCAACTAAATAGAGGATGACTGTGTAAGTTGACTGGCTCAAGTTTTACTCCAAGTCCAAGTATGGTGAAATACTTTTAGTTGTTGTTGTTGTAATAAAACTAAAATATGGAGAAAATGGAAAAGAAACGAAATTTCTATCACCTAAAATATGGACAAAAAATGTTGCATTTAAATAAATATTATGATGGAACAGTTTCTAGGCGTGCCATCTCATTCCATTACCAGCTCAGCTCAGTTCCTGCATTCTCTCAGGGAAATATAATGAAACTAAAAACATGCTGTATTTCATTTTAATATTTTTTTTTAGAATGCCATGAATCCTGTTATAGAATTTTGTCATTTTAATGTGCCACCATAATTACGAATATTCCATAGAAAATATTACAAAAAACAGAGAAGAGAAATCACTGAAAGGAAAGGAATCCTATGTTTTGAAATAATGTTGGGTGCAGCAGCAATTGTGGGGTTTCATTTAATTTTTCTTTTTGTTTGTTTGAATATTTACAAATAATTGAAACGTCCATAAATATAATGAAAATACTCTTCCGCATCTTTAAGTTTTGGGCCACTAGAAGCAGAGCCAAATAATGATGTGTGCACGAACGAAATGACCAACGTACAGATTTAATCAAATTAATGAAAATACAAAAATATTTGTGTCATCACAACATAAATAGAACGAATGCAAAAATAATAGCATTTGGAAATTATTGTCTATTCTTTGCTTTAGAAAATAAGTAGAAAATATTAGAGAATTGAATAGAAAGCTTAGAGCAATATTTTGAAAATTTAAATAAAAATCTAAAAATTTAATTAAATTTAAAATAAAATCTTAAAATTTCTTCTAACAATAGCCAAAAACCAAGATTTATTATCCCAGTAGAATTTTTACACTCCAACAATATATGTATATAGAGAGGGACATTGCGGATTTTGGTGTTATAAAGAAATCGTTACCCATTCTTGCATTTCTTCTGCATTCAACTTGTTTCACAATGAACTGTAACATGATAAGGTTAAATTAAATGTGATATGTGACGTCATCACACAGAAAAATATTACGTGTAATTCATTCAAAACGCTCGTGTAAAATATAAAATGCGGCATAAGCTGAGTGACACGTAGCGCCATTTTGTTGAAACCACATATTATCAACCTGGCCAACGTTGTTCTTAAAGAAATATGAATCGATGACACCTCCGGCCTAAAACACACTCCTAACAATGACTTTTTCGGAATGTATTGAACACTCTCGAATTTTATGTGAATTGAAATAGTCGGAAATTAGAAAATTTTGTTAATTTTAACGTCCCATTCATACCGATTTGAGCTTCATCGCTGAAGATGACTTTTCGATGAAAATAAGGGCTTATTCAGCGAACACACGTAGTAGTCTGTGGTTCATTGCTGTGCTTCCTTAGTAATTTGGCGCAGCTGATTTCATAAATGGGAACTAATTTGCCAGATGAGCCTTCAACAAAATGGCCGTCAAAATGGCTGTTCAAAATCAAAAATCCGACCCTAAGCCCGAGCGACCCAGGAATACAACTTTTGAAAGTGAATCATCCGATTACGAAACCACACATCATCGCCCCGGAATTTTGCAAAGAAGCGAGAATTTTTTGATTACATTGACTCCAAGTGGAGACAAAGGGTCACAATAAACTCTTCTATCTGCTTTGCACAATTAAATCCACTTCTGAGCACACTGTTCCAATTTGTATCTTCCCCAAGAATAAGCTGATTTAGACCTTTACGGCCATGATCTATATGGCTTGGGGTCTTCTCTAGCTTATTATCGTACCAACTCAATATTCTTTTTGCATTCGATATTACTCTTGTCGCCGTTCTCTAGTAGGTAATGTGTTGGCTTATGAGAACTGAGGCCACGGTACAAATTCCAGGGCAGATATCTACAACAAAATGAAATACGAAATAATATTTCTTTCGGCGACTTCTTCTCAGCAGATTCCGGGCAAAAACTCTGTAGGTAAGATTTTTTGAGAAACTTTTCATGGCAACTTTTATTTACTCCCAGAATTTTTGCCAGAAATTTGTTGGAGATGTGTGACCTGAGTTTTGAACCAACACACTACCTAATAGATGACGCGACTTGCCATTTACACCACCTATATCCTTGTCTTGTCGACTACGTACAAAAGAGGGCCAAGATGCTTATTAATGACAGTAGCTCCAGCTCTACCGATGCATTATAACAACATTGCAATGTGGCTTGTGTTTCGCTATTCTTCTCCTAATTTAATAGCATGCGCTCGCGGGAAATAAAGGCAGCTGTTACCATATTTTGCATATTTTAATGTAATACACACCTGTCATGTAGAGCATATTCGTTTGTGGTCGATTGACCCTTGCCTTAACTATCATTCTGCAAAGGGTTTTTCCTTTAATATAATAACCCCGCAAACACTACCCCTCTTTTTTCCCACACATAAAATATTTTCCAATTCCTAATACAATGCACAGAGTTTTGATCTTAAAAAAAAACGTAACGTTAACACTTAAGCCAATTCGCTATTCATATTGTGCTATAAGCCATTTATACTCCTTTTATACCCAGCAATATCCTTGAAACTAACACTGGATAGTATGATCAATGATATCATAAATTGGGCTGTCATTACGCTTTTGCGTTGCTGCAGACCCACAGCTCCTGCAGAAGTCTTTTGTTGGAATTCCATGTCGCCTATTAAAAGGACCGTGGCCCTTAAGAATAGCTATTGTACGATGGCTGGCCGTGTGATTTAAGGACAGAAGTTAGTCAGTCCTCTTCGTATCCATACCTGCTTAGCAGAATCTGGTAATATTGTACATGTCTTCCAGCTGCCAACGATATTGAACCGTGTAAAACGCGTGGATAATATCCAAATTAACCGTATTAACCTAATCTATGTCTGTAAAAAGTCGGAGATTATCAGCTCCGTACCGGCTGTGGTCAGCTAATCAGCAATGCAGTTTCCAATGATATTCCTGTGTCAAGGGACCTATATAAGAGTTATCTTTGAATGATCAGCAATTTCCTTGAAAAATCCTCACCATTCATGGAGAAGGACGGACATTGAAATTACGTTCCTTTGGGATCAGCATAGAAAACCTGGCTTTATTTGTTCTGGGGGTTGGACTCAATGTGGATGACGGCACAAGTCGTAAAATAGGCCCAACTGCTGAAAATGCCATGGTATTAACAAATAGTCAGTCTCATTAACAGGAGTGATACTTTCGGCAGTGCATACATTGTGTTGGTACACTGATCTGACCACCATAATTATCCTAGAGGTGTGCAATGCAGTGCAGCCCTTGCGCTGACCAACTTCTTCATTTTCCCTGATTTCGGTGGAACTTGGTTAGTACAGGGACTGAGTTCACCCGTGGTATCACAACGGGCCGCTATGCGTGCTCAAGTGAGCTTTGTGATATCAGAGCTACTACTCCGACCTAACCTAACCTGAGTACAATGCAAGAGACTATTTATTCCAACATATACGTCCTCTCCATGTACAGTCAACTTCTAGAACTTGATTGTTGAGTTGTTGCGGTTATTCTTCCTTTATTAACTTTTGTGCTCTTTTCTTCAGAATTTTTGTAATGAAATAAAATTTTCAATTTAAAATTTCTTATTCGACTTTCGTTAAATGATTTTCCGGAAAATTTCCCTACTTTTACATTTGTAGTAAAATACAGCACTTAAGCAAATTTAATGCACCCACCGCACTTCTCTTTTAAAACATCTTAACCGTAGATCGAGCCTTAAAAAACCTCATAATTCTAGCTTATGTATCACTTTTGATACATACATACTTGAAGTACATAGAATTGTCACGATTATTGATAGATTTTGTTAAAAAAATTTAATATTTTGATTTATTTCAATTCATTTTAATAAAACTATTTTATATTATTACATTTTATTATCACTTTTATTAAATTTACGTCAACATTTTTGACATGATGTACAGTCACACAGATAATTATACGTAACCCCCCCCCCCCCCCTAAAAATCATTTTTTAAAAATGATAATATATGGACAAGTCAACTGATTTTTGAGCCAAATTTTTTGTTTTCCGTCACAGCCGAACAAATTATATTTGTTCTCATCACTAAGTATTACATTCGCCCAAAAATCAGTTGACTTGTCCATATATTATTGGGAGAATTCCAATCGTGGCTCAACACTCGGCTGCGGAAACCGTTCTTTCACAAAACACTTCGAGCTGTTTCGGAATGCACAATAACATTGTGATCACTTTTCGAGGTATTTCGTATTTCTACGGCTGTAATCTTCGGATTTTTACCCACAATACCTTTTATATACCGGGCTACCCTTCGAGAAATTTTATACGAAATATACGTCGTACGTATAATTTTCTGTGGTGCCATATTGGTTTTAAGCAAACTGCAGTCACAAATTCATAGATTTTGGGAATCTTTTTTCTTTATTTAAGTAAATGTGTTGTTATGTCAGCTTGGTTTTATTTTTTTCTAAATGGTAATAATTTGACACCTATCATCTTTGCTTTGTGGCGATTTATAAGTTTCTAATTGTTTGGATGGGACAGCTTATTGTCACTCGCATCAGTAACGCTCCCAATCGAGGGCTAGTAGAAACCTGATAGTACAAACCATTGTTATATTTCGCTAGAAACATTTGTTGTCGACGTCATACATACATACATAACTGGCCATTACAACCCTTCAGTCAGGATTACGGCCTAGCTTCTCACACCACTCATGTTGTGTGCGTTAATTTTATACGTGAGTGGCGGGACCTACAGTTTAACGTCGACTCCGAACGACAGATTTTTTGAGAAACTTTTCATGGCAATTGTATTTAGCCTCAGAGTTTTTGCCAGAAATCTGCTGAGAGGAAGTCGCCGAAGAAATATTTTTTTTTCATATTTCATTTTTGATGTCTGACCTGGGATACGAACCCGGGCTTTACGAATAGTAAGCCAACACACTACCTACTACACCACGGCGACTTCGCGTGATGTAAAAAAGTTTCCAGTTGCAATAGAACATTGATTAGGTCAATAATAATGCTCTTGATTCCTCTCTGGTTTCCCGGATACAGGTTTCCCCCAATACGGCTGTAAGTAGTTGATACACACGTAGCATGTATTTGAATCTAAAACTGCCAATTCGATTTCGGTGGACCACGAAATTTATAACGACCATAAAATTTAATTAGTTACTAATCTATAGCGACAAAATTATTGGGATTATTAAAAGCTGAAAGATTATCAGTTCAGTTTTCGAAAACGCATATTAAGGATGTAAATTTATCATCATTTCCGAGTAGCACATTAACAATGGCAATGTTATCTCATACAAACATAGTTGACCGAAATATTGTCATCTGTAATATCTATGAAATAAATCATAGGATTAAACACTTTTTTCTAATGTTTGTCTGTCACGTGATATAAATATGAGCAGAGCAGTAAGAAAGACTGTACAACATTTCAGGAAACATCTGCTAGCTATCTGCTTGAAAATTGGTAATATTTGCTCTCCCCAAAATACTAAAGGCATTCGGTTCTCTGTCGCCGTGGTCTAGTAGGTAGTGTGTTGACTGATTAGACGAAAAGCCAGGGTTCGAGCCCCAGGCCAGACATCAAAATAAAATACAAAAAGTGTTTCTTTGGCGACTTCCTCTCAGCAGATTTCTGGCAAAAACTCTGAGAGTAAATAAAATTGCCATGAAAAGTTTCTGAAAAAATTTGTCGTTAGGAGTCGACTTTAAACTGTAGGTCCCATCACTCATGTATAAAATTAACACACGCAACATCAGTGGTGTGGGATACTAGGTCGTAATCCTGACTGAAGGGTTGTAATGACCAATTATGTATGTATGTATGTATATATTCGGCTCTCTGTTCCAAGTAGTACTGTCTTTGGCGATAAATATCCTTTTGAAATTTGTGTTGCTGCCAATACTTTCGTCAGTTCATAAGACGATGATCTGTTTTCTTTTTCTTAAGAGTCTTCTGCAGCAGGAATATTACATACATACATATATAATCGGTCATTACAACCTTTCGTTATAAACTGGAAATGTCTGAACTGAGGTTTGAATCTTGGTCTGACGTATAAGCTAACACGCTATATACCAGGCTACGACTACTCAATCAATATAAAGAGCAGATAATTCAACCTCATCATTTTCATCCAACACTTAACTTTCAATTCTTTCTCAAATACAAAAAAATTTCAAACTCAACACCAAAGAATTCCTAGGAAAGTCGTATGTATCAAAAATGATACATAAGCCAGAATTATGAAGTTCTTGAATTTTTTAACCCCTGTTTGAAATTTTCTTTTTTTATTTGATTTAAAATAAAGGCGATGACAATACTAACGAATTAAAAAATATCAGGCATCAAACTGTTTCTGAATTAAAGTTATATTGAAATGTATCATTTTTGATACAAAGCTCCATACGATATACGGTTAAGTTAGTAAGCTTTCGAACCGAAAAACGAAAACAAAATTGATATTACTGCGGTTTGAAGTAAAATGCTTATTTCTCCTCAACCCTAACTACCATAATTATCCTAGAGGTGAGCACAATGCAAGCGACTAAATACTTGCATACGGTATTGTACAGCCGGTTTTAATCGTTTTTCCCACAGTTTTTTTTCAATTGTTTGTAATTAAAGTTAAAGAATACATACATAATAATAACAATAATAATGGCATAAATTAAAACTGAAAACAAAATCGTTAATGGAAATGCATTAAAACCTGTCAAAATAATAAGAGACAGGGAAAAGACAAAAAAGTCCATCAAAAATTTCCATTTAATTGAAAATTAAAAGCAAATTGAAGAAGGGTTTATAACAATATCTATTGTAGAAAAAAATGGTAAAAAAAAATGATTTAAAATTTATTTTAAATACTAGACTGATTTCCTATTTAAAAAATAAAATAAAAAAATATTTGGCTTTTTGTTGAAATTTGCATAAAAATCAATTGAATAAATTGACACCTTTTGTGTATTTAATTTACGAAATTTGATTTGATTTTGTTCCTTTTTTGTTGTTTTCACTTTTATTATCTCTGATATAAATTTAAATATGTATTCATAAAATTGTTGTGGTTTTTTTTTCATTTTCTCTTGTATTTTTCTGTCTCCCTATGTGATTTGGGATTAAAAATGAACGAAAGTGAATTTGAAAAAAATGGGGGGTTTCAATACAATTGTAACATAATCAGCAGAGACATGTCCATTATTGTTGTTGTTGTTTTCTTAAATTCTATTTTCAAAAAAATAATTTTAATTACTTCAAAACCGTAGCAAAAAAAAAATATGGCATATGACCTCATAAAACAGTAAAATAATATAAAATTTATGGGAAGTACTTGAACCCAGTGTAAGCAAATGTAAAAAACATGGCAAAATTTAGTAACATTTAAGGCTCAATATAGAGGGCATAATACGATCTATGATGAATGACAGAAATTCTATACAAACGAACTGCGTTGACATATGCAGACAAGCATACAATAAGGATCAGCACAAGCAGTGACTATCCACTACTGTGTAGCTTCGTTATGGGTAAGCTCATAAAGTCTCCTGATAAACACTTATAAGACAACAATGGCACTATTTTTGAGCAGGAAGAAAAACGAAAAGAACAGGTGCAAGGACATGGATGACAATAGGATCTAACAATCAGGTAAGGAACCGTGTGGATATTTAAAGTAATGAGCAACCAGATGAGCTTACTAGGAGGAAGTTTCCAAGCCACTGATTGCTTCGCATTCTTTTGCTGGAGAGAGAAGTTGAATTTGGAATTTTATACTCTGCGACATAGTCTAGTAGGTAGTGTGTTGGCTTCTTAGACGTGAGGCCTCGGTTCAAACCCCAGGTCAGAAAATTCCAGCACAACGAAATATGAAAAAATATTTCTTCTGCGAATTCTTCTCAGCAGATCTCTGGCAAAGTCTCTGCGAGTAAATAAACTTGCCATGAAAAAGTCTGTCGTTCGTAGTCGACTTTAAACTGTAGGTCCCGCCACTCATGTATAAAATTAACACACACAGCATAGGAGGTGTGAGAAACAAGTCGTAATCTTGAATGAAGACTTGTAATGACCAATTAAAAAATACTCTGCTACAAGGTAGATAAAGGAAGATGAAGACTTTTCACAAGTTAATTGGATCTGAGGCAATTAAGTGGAAAAGGATTTGAATCAGACTATACAAGAGTACGCTAGAAATTATAACCAGTCTATTATTTGTATTTATTGTATCTTTCCTTTCGGAAATTACAATAAGTATTCTAATCTTAACCTAAAATAATACTAAATTAAAAGTTGTTATTGCCACTGCTCTTTTGAGACGTCTGTGACCCTCGAATACAAGTAAGTCTCTTACAAGACGGTTGAGATGTTCTGAATTAATAAACGCCTAAGTAGTTATCAAGTACTAGGCAGTGTCTTACCAGCACAGAACATTATGCTGCTAAATATAGTATAGCAACCGAATTGGTAGGATTTTTTATAGGCATAGATTAAGGACAGTACAATAGATCACCTAAATATGGACTAATATAAGGCTAAATTTAACATATCAGAAACTAAAGACAAAAAATCTGGGAATTTCACGGACTGTAAATTGATAGGAGGACGCCGTAATGGTATGCAGAATGCTTGCAGGAAAATCCTGATCTGTGGGGAAGCCGTACAGTGAAATGTAATGTACACAGCTGTTTCGTTTTTAGTTTCATTCACTCCGCACAAGTTCCAAGTTCATTCTCCTCAGTCATAGGTTGTATAGGGTCTTTTATTATATATATATATATTTAAATTTAAAATAAAAACAAGTTGAGGTCTCCTTAGTCTAGTAGCTAGTGTATTGGCTTATGTGAAGCCTCGGTTGAAACCCCAGGCCACACAAACGATATACAAAAAAAAATTTACTTCGACGACTCCCTCTCACCAGATTTCTGGCATAAACTCTGAGAATCAAATAAAATTGCCATGAAAAAGTTTCTCAAAAATCTGTCGTTCGGAATCGACTTTAAACTGCAGCTGCGTGGATAAAATTAACACTTACAACATGGGTTGGTGTGAGAAACTAGGTCGTAATCCTGACTAAAGTGTTGTAGTAACCAATTATGTATGTATGTAAGTATGTGAGATCACATACATACACTGTTTCTTACTACATCTGTGTTGAACCGATACGTCTACCTTAGAACGGTTTTTTTCTAAAAGAGTATGTAGCATAGCAAAGTGTCATCATATTTCATTGCTTAGGCTTGTTTCGAAACAATTCTTAAAAATATGGAGATTGCTGATTCTGTTCAGGAGATAGTTAAGCTTGGAGGTAATAGGTAATAACAGCCCCTCGATACGATTTGGTCGGGCCACCATAGTCTCTGATAAAACTTGTGTTAGATTTGAGTTAAATAGAGTTTACACGACAGCCATACATTGCAATAGCCAATGTAAACAATGTAATTTGAAGTTATCCTTGCAATTACTGTTCAACCAAAAAAGATATTGAAACACTACAAAAGCAATCGACATCCTTAACTATGTATATACAGTGAGCGTCAAAATAACCTGTTCACTATGGATTAAATATTAACAATCACCAAACTCAACTTTTGACAACTTTCGAAATTTTTTGTAATTTGTTTTTGTTTGTTTTGCTTCAATTTTAAAAACTGGCAATAAAACAACTTTAAAATAAAAATAACGGTAATTTATTAATGCATACTTTGTTTTTAATGTTTAGTTTCTTTTGACGCTCACTGTAGACTTGATCAAGCATTGGAAACAAGAAAAATATTTTCATATAGAAAAAACATATAAAAGAGGCAGTCAAGTGAAAAAGAGAGAGTGGTAGAGAAAGAGAGAGAGAGGGAGAGCGTAAAGGAAATTATAAAGGACAGTCATAAATTTATTGCAAATGCTTTACAATTGTGGTTGTAATTATGTCATAGCCACCCCATATACCCATACCCATACCCAATAATAATCACTTGATTCTCTTTTTAAGCTAATAACATTGATGATACCAATGTTGCTGCTGCTCCTGCTGCCATCGAGCTCCGGATAATAAAAATTGTATTGTTATTGGAAGAAATTATTGGCTTTATTTTTTAATAATAGTCCTATAGTTGTTGTTATTGGTGTTATTGTCATAAAACAAGTTTTATTACTTACCACTACTGAGTCAGAAATTGTCTGAAATATTAAAAGTGTAGCCTTCTGCCATTGAGTAGTTAAAACGCCAATCAATTGAAAATGAAAATATTCTTCAGTCTGGCGTAATAAAATTTTCTTTTCATTGAACTTTAATACACTCAAGGAATTTGGTAGAAAATTGCAGTTCATTGTGATTGAAATAAGGCTACCATACTTTAAGTATGTAACGGCAGTGTAAGAAAGCCCATATAAATTACAATCTGGCAATATAATTGAAGAAGATGGCGCGCTACCATATGTGGCGAAAACAATTTCATATTATTTAACTACCACGAATGAATCAAAACTAGAGCGTAAGGGAGCATGGTCTATGCATACGAATACATATATACTGAAATGAAAATAAATATAAAAAAAGTCCAGATACTGGTGTTTTGCTTTTACATCGCTTAATATTATAACTATAAACAAAAGCTACAAAAACAAAAACAATGAACTGGTTTACAAATTATGGCACTACTTCATATTACAACAAACACCAGCATAAAAAAGGTAAACAATTAAACAAAAATATACCAACAACACTACAATAATAAACTTAAACAACGATGTTTACATTTATAGAGATTTCGAGAAGGCGAAGTCATGAACGCTCGTCTTCAAGAACATTCATCAGACTGTTTACTTTGCCATATAAAAGGCAAGGCAAAGCAGGCGACTGAGTTAGTGAATTTCAATCAGTCTTGTGTGAAGAAGCGTGGTTTAAAGATCTCCGTTACAAAGATCTGTCAAACAATTGCCTAGTAATTGTTATTGTTTAGGCAAAGGGTGCAAACAGAGGAATAACAAATAAAAGCAATTGTTGTTGTTTACGTCAAGTTGTGATGAGTGGCACACCGAATTGTGCGAATAATAAAGAATTTCATTAAAACTAAACACAAACTTATTTTTATTTTATTTACAATCTACGAGTTTATATTTTAAACGTTTTCAAAAGGTAAAAAGGTAACAATACATAGTTCAACCAATTCATTAAGGCCCTTCTCTGTTTGTAGGAGCGATGGCGGCATATAGCATGTGGTTTTTTAACCGTCTGGATTTTATAAATTGATCGAACGTTGAGAATATTTAAAAGTGAATCGAGTATTCATATGAGGTGGTAAATGAAGGCTTGCATTCACTTTTCAAATATTCTTTGACATAAATATCTCCTTACGTGGTCCACATGTTTATTTAAATTTTAAGATACACTTCCCAGTGCAGGAATTATGACTGGTTTATGCCTGTACAACAATATTGGTCATGGCAATACTATCTAACAGTCAAGTCGCCATACAAGCAACCTATGAGATTGACAGGAGAATAATAAAGGACTGTGCGGAAATTCGGAGTAATGAGCAGGCAGATAAGCTTACTGGGAGAAAGTTTCCATTCCGTCAGATTCTTTTGGTGGAGCGATAAAATGAATTTATAAATGTATACTCTGCGACAGACTTTTCACATGTTAAACAGATCTGAGGCAATCTAAATTCTTGTTACCAAATTAAATGGGAAAGGACCAGTAACCAGTCTCCGGTAGATTTAGAAAATTTTTGTTCACAATATGTAGAGTCTGTGATGAGAAAATCGAATTATTAAACATCTTTACCGACACAGAACATTATGCTGAATTTAGTCATGCAACAGAATTGTTAGGACTTTTTATAGGTAAGCCCTACATAAATCGAGAGCAGTACAATAGATCACCTATTTGCAGTACCTCTATACAACAATATATAAACACTGCACAAGTCTTCAAGGGCTATGTGGCTATCCGTAAGTATCCGTATATCCTTTTTCTGTGTATTCAGTAATGCTCTAGCCAGTACCCAGTTCAGTAGATTGTGAAAACTTTGGTGTAAAGGACTCATTTATGCAACCTCATGCCCGACATTAATCCTCTTGTCCGTTCTCCTTTATATAGAAACCATCTCCCAACTGCATTGATATAGACTTATAAGCGTGACAGTAAAAACCGCAGTGAGATCTCTAATGAAAGTTTCCGTTTTATGGGGATCGTTATAAATCCCCACAATCGGGTGATATCCGCTGTTTCCTGCTGCACATGTTTCAAAGTTGTTTTCTAGTGATTCATTCTTCAGGAAAAATTCTGTACAAATGTTCATTGGCTCTACAATGTTCGTTCCCGTGGCTAGTAAATATTCTGAAGCTATTTCTGGACTGATAGTCTTATCCCAGACTCAAACGTTTTTTCATTAGAATTATCTGACAAATGTTTGAATTGTCTCAACTCAATCCGGATTCAGGAAAGTCTTTGATTCACTTCATTTTCCCTTAACTGAATAATTTTTAATACTCAGTGCAAAGTAACATCATTCCAGTGGAAATGGATTATAAGAAAATTTAAAAAAAATGATGACATCCCAAAAGATGAAGTGCATTTACAGCATCAATATTGGCACACCAACAGCATACTTAGGTATTCACACACACTACCACTAAATGTTGCTGTCACAGAGTAAGTGACTCCACCATTATTTGCTGTGGCAAAATGATGTGATTTTAGTTTTCCACTCTGAGTTGATGTAGCAACGAAGCTAGTTTTGCTTATCAAAAGATAAACAGGAAATAAAAGAAAAAGACGTCATGTTTATAAATAAAAACAGCTTGTAATGGAAACTAAAAGTGTCAATAAAAAGTTTTTGACTTGTTCACATACATACATATTTAGCTACACAGAGTGCTTACTTGCAACATTTACAAAACAGCCATGAAATTTGTTGAAAGGAAGTGGAATATCTAAAGCGCAATTCAATTTTTTTTTTGATTTTGTTGCCACAAAGTTGAATTTTATGCATCCACTTAAGTTGTAAGCTGTTAGAGGAAATACAACGTAATATTGTAAAGGGTTCGCCAAATAACTTTTTTTTTTGAAAATGCTTTAAAAAAAAACTACTGAATATTTTCTAAAATTTTTTTTTTATTTGAAAGTACAATCCTTCCGGTTAATAATGGAAAATAATTTCATTCAAATGGCTGCCTCGGCTGGCCATGCAGTAGCCTACACCAGAAGATGCCGATTTTGATAAAAAAAATCATCTTTTCTCATTTTGATCTTGGCGGGTATGTAAACAAGCAAAATTGTCGCATTGGGGCACAGAAAACCCGCACGCATATATTGAAAAGCCGACGCACCCAAAACGAGTCACTGTTTGGTGAGTATTTTGGTCTATAGGCATAATTGGCCCATTTTTCTAAGAAAATAAGCAAGGAGTGGACGTTACAGTCAATGGCGATCGTTATCGGGCCATGTTCAACGAACTTTTGTTCACAAAAATTGAAGAGGATGATATTGGCAACATTTGGTTTCCAGAGGACGGCACTACGTGCCACTCAGCCGAAGCTACACTCGATGTTTTGCGCCCTGTTTTTGAAGATCGCATTATCAGCCGCAGAGCAGATGTCATTTGGCCACCTTGGAGCTGAGATTTGACACCGTTGGACTATTATTTGTGGGGTGCCATCAAATATAAGTGTTACGCCGACAAGCCAGAGACAATTGACGCTTTAAAGGACAATATTCGTGAAGCCATTGCTGAAATACAGCTGCACACAATCGATAATGTGCTTAAATTGCAATGAAAAGGTTCTCAAAATCTGTCATTCGGAGTCGACTTTAAACTGTAAATCCTGCCACTCATGCATAAAATTAACACACACAACATAAGTTGTGTGCGAAACTGGGTCGTAATCCTGACTGAAGGGTTGTAATGACCAATTATGTATGTGTGTATACCTTGTACTAGGTTTGTTATAGTGCTTTCAACATCTTTAAGCAATCGGCTACCAACCATCTGTGTATCCGGCACATCTTCAATGTCTTGAAAAATAAGTGCTTTAGACGCAACCGCAATCTCTATTGCAAAAAAAGCTGCTGCTTCTTAAGTTGCAGACGACTTTTACTTGAGCATCGCATGTGCTTAACCATTCGTTTGATTACAGATATATTTCTAAGACCACAGTTCAAATTCCCTGGCTTAGACCACAAGCTCTAAAGTCCTGAGTATCATCAGACATTCAAAACGCAATGGAGTTTCCAGTCGCTTAACGAAGCCTACTATTAAGTTGGTTATTCTGTCTAAAGCCATAGTTACACTGCCTGAAGTTTTAGCTTCCTAGTTCCATATGACTTTGATGAAAATAACTTGCAATAGGGGATCATCTTTACATACCAGTGCTTCCACAAATTTGAAGTTTTATTGTTTAGCATAGCTTTTTCAATTCGACATCCACTTCATCCACATCCACACTGATCAAAATGAGCCTGAATTCATAGAGTCACAACACTAACAATTACCTTCTCCGGGCCAATTGAAACGTGGTACTCTGCTTATCGCTAATCAACCTAATATGAAGCAGAATTAGTAGGATATTGATCAGATTACATCCAAAGAAAGCATTTTAATTTCTCTTTTTGCCAGCACACCAGCGTCTAGATTATCTTTAGTGCCTGAGCGCTTATAAGCCCATGCATTCGCATAAGGATAAAGTCCCACAGGACAGATACCACAAGCCAACATCCAACCCAGAGATTTCCTTATTGAAAACCATTCCAACCGCAAGATAAATCTTGCTATTGCAGTGATCGTTATTTAGAAGTGTTCAGTTGCAGATGTCTCATGATTAAAATAATTTTATTGTCCTGCTTTCCTTCCCACTTAAATTATGACGAGTTCACAGGCGTGATTTCAATGTAGTGATAGCCCTCTAGAGACGCAATAATACTATGGAATCCCATTTGATTCAATTCAAAGAGAAAATTAGTCGTATTCTTTGCCAGATCGCTCCAGTGGAGCATAATGCATGCACTCACTGAGCCCCACTTTTAAACCGATCGGAGAATATCCATTTTTATACTGACCGAACCATCTACATTTCGGATATTGCAATCAAAAATCATCTTCCAATGTTCCGAAATTTTTTTAACAAAACTTTGACATTCAGGGACTGGTACAGACGCTGAAATGATTTCTTCAAGGGAACTTATTGCAGTTTGACAATCTTACCACTCAGCACTGCACATCACTCAGTATGGCCATAGCTTCACTCGAAATACACCATTTTTTTTACAGGGGATGTCCCCTCTCACGGCATGTGTATTGCATGTAGGATAGGATATCAGCAAGTCAACAGACCACGCTAGGTCATTAGTTAAATGCATTAAGAGTCACTGTCACTAGGCAATGAAGATAATAGAAGAACGGTAGGCAAACTATGTTGAAGTTGGAGTGGAGCAGTGTGCTTTGGTATTCAAAACAACTAATTGTCTGCCCACACTACCAAAGCAGCATACAATGACAAAATTATTCGCACACCACAAGCCATAAGTCAAATACTGTGAAGAAACTACCTTGGCTCGAGGCCTTCTTTATAATGAAATCCTTCAGTACCCTGATCACCGAAAATCCATGCTTTTACATACATACATACATTGGTCATTACAACCCTTCAGTCAGGATTATGGACCTAGTTTCTCAGACCACTTATATTGTGTGTGTTAATTTTAGACATTATGTGTTAATTATATACGGGATCTGCAGTTTAAAGTCGACTCAGAACGACAGATTTTTTGGGAAACTTTTCATGGCAATTTTTATTTACTCTCAGAGTTTTTGCCAGAAATGTACTGAGAGGAAGTCGCCAAAGAAATATTCCTTCATATATCGATTTGATCGTTATGTCTGACCTGAGACCTGGCCTCACATCTAATAAGCCAATACACTACTTACTAGACTACGGCGACCAACGACAATTCGCACACCGTAGTCAAATACCGTAAAGAAACATAGTCACCACCATGGTTGGAGACCTTTTCTATGATGACACCTTCCAGTACTGTGATCTCCGCCTGCTTTTAGGTCCTTTAAATTATTTTAAATTTTTGTTTTCCTTTTATTTTTGCCTGAACTCTTTTCAGTTTCCTTATTACGAACATAACTTGCATGCATGTTTTACATTTTGTTCAACACTATCATAAACAAGCCCATAAACACCTACACATACCCACTTACTCATACACATACACCTACTTTTATATGATACTTTGTAACTGTAATAATAAAAACAAAAATAATTCTCTCTGCATTTACTCTGCTTAACAGATGCAAACTTTGCTTATAAAAGAGTTGGAATTGTTTAAACAATCAAACTTTTGTTTACAAAATTTTACATAATTTTCAATTATCATAGAAAAACAATAAAAACAACAAAAATGAGAACAACACCAAAAATAATAATTATTTTCATATTTATGCCACTGTATAAGTGCGTGAGCGTGTTAGTGTGCGATATGTCTGCATTTTGTGTAATAATAGAGAGAATAAAGCCAATACAACTTGTGTACCACAAACAAAGTGGACAATGCCAGATACTTAGTACGCAACAGCAAATGGCACTTTTAGTAAAATAATATAAAAATATACAGTGAATGCCAATGAAAATCGTACAGCAAAGGTCAGTAGGCTAAATTAGCGAGTAAGTTTACTCGCTTACCCATTGTGTTATCCAGTGTGAGGTAAGCCCCCTTGTCATGATATACCTCGAGCTCCGAATGAAACCGGTCAGTTCACTTAGTGGCGTGTTCGCCTCCATACCCAGATTTTCAAGCATTCTGTCACCCAAAAACCGATGACGTCTGTTTTGAAGTGCAGAACACCCACATAAAAGGTGTTATACCGATTCCGTTTCTTCCACATCCTAGCAGTTTCTGCAGTAATCGTGGTGAGGCAGACCGTGCTTGTCAGTGAAACTGCCAAAAACTTAGTGCCCTGTTAGAATTCCTCTCAAAGTGCAAAGCGTTCTCCTATCGAACTCAAGTAATTTTCTAGTTTTGAAATTCGGCAACCGAGTATGCTGGATTACCTATGGTTTGTTGAATTCATGCAGCTTTTTCCAATTTGATAAAATATTCCTCCACAAACATCTCCGATCCCTTCCGTGTTAGTTCGTCAGTCTTCTTTTTTCTCTATGCCACTCTGACCCGGAAACCAATAGAGGTGGGTGTTAAGTCAACGTATGCAGTGTAGAAAATCTATACAACTACTGACGTCCATTGAATTGATGAGTTGGGATCCCAACGCTTAGATTGCTGCTTGACTGTCCACACAAATTATCAAGTTCGAAGGAGGTAGGTTCCTGGTATCAATACATACATACATACATAATTGGTCATACACAACAAAAAAACTAAGCCCGTCGTTGCCACTGCGGTTAAAAAAACTTGTTTAATTGAACAGTGTTATCGACATTGCTCCGGCACTGCCATATTTTTGAAAAAGTTAACTTTATTTTGTCTGTAGGTTGTAATAACGGAAAGAAGTTAAAGGCGACTTTAAAGTTCACTTACCTTTAACTAAACCCAACTTTAATGGGAAGTTGTAATAATGGACCTTAGAGTTTTTTCAGAAATCTGCAGAGAGGAAGTCGCTGAATAAATATTTTGCATTGTTTGAAATGTCTGATCTAGGGTTTGAACCGAAGGCTGAGAAACCAACACACTACCTATTTGTCTAAGGCGACTTCGTTTTCTTTTTCTTCTTATTTTGCAAAATATTAAAAAAAAATTTAAAAAAACATGCCAAAATTAATGACACGAAAAATTGTTACTATTCCGAATTTAAAGACTTGATACTCCAAAAAACCAATTGGCGTAGGATGGCCTGTGGTATTTACAATACTGACGAATTATACCGAAAAAAATCGAAATATTATTCCCCATCATGTCTGGTATATTTTGTATCTCTTTACTACACCCCGTACGATTTTCACTGCCTTTCACTGTATGTGAAATACTATTGTAATTGTATTTGTTAAAAATCGATGTAGTAAATGTGGGTAAATTGCCAGCAGCAGTGGTTTAACACCAAAATACAACTGTTGTAACAATAATAATAATAACAACTATTACAATAACAGCAATAATGGCGCATTTACAATATAACTGAAAAATAAGAGCAGACAACAGTTCAATATAATAACAAACAGTCACATCATTTAATATTGATATTAACAATAGGAATTACAACAATAACAATAACAACAATTGTAACAACACATTTAGATAGTCAACAATAGTTTAGAAGTACGTTAGAAAAAAAGCTGGAAAAAATACCAAAGTAAACCAATAACATGGCAGCGATGGAACATAAATACTGTTCAACGTTAACATCACTCTTCAGAACACCCTTTATATATATTAACGGTTCTTTTCCTTATTATGTACATATTCTCATCACTTTTTTATTCTTTTCACATTCTTTTCATTACTAGTTAAAATTAAAGTATTTTTTGCATAGAGATCACTCTTGTTTCGACAGTGAATCAGAAAACATCAAACAGTGATTTTTTATATAAATTGTAAAATTAAACAGAAAACAACCAGTTGTGAATTTTTTATAAATTGAGAAATTAAATGTAAAACAAATGTGTGAACTTAGAACGTGAAAAGAAAAAAGACCCAAATAATAAAAAGACAAATTGAAATAGAAACAAAACCAAAAACATCTTTTCTTTTTTTAATAAAACAAAATTAAAAGGAACAACAAAAAAAAACGAACCAGCACAACACATCATCATTAAACATTTTTTGGTCACTTCGAACCGTATGCAGTGTAATTTACAAAAACAAAAACTTGCTAAAAAATTGAAAAAATATTAAGACACAAAAATAAGCAACGGTTAAAAACAGTTAAATTTTTTGAGAAAAAATAGAATCCACAGGCAAAGTGGAAAAACAAAAAAGAACAAAAATAACAGCAAAAGACACAAGCAAGAAGAGACCCAAATTAGAGAGCAACAGCTTTAACAAAGACACAACAACGATAAGTAAGTACTAAAAATAATAAAAATAAGACAATAAAGAGAAACACAAACTCTTTATTACAAGTATACGCTCTTATAAATTTTTTTTGTCGCGGTTGAATAAAAGAAGAAAACGAAATAGAAAAACGAAAAGGGTTACCACCCATACTTCTTTTAGTAATTTACTGGGGAAACAAAATATACCCAAATTAATAACCAATCGGGAAATTAATTATTATTTTTGGTAATTCTTGCTGTGAAATCGCTAGCAGGGACTTTTTTGTTTTAAATTTGATTCTTAATTTGATCGTTTTAAAATTTAATTCATCGGTAAATAATGGCATTCAATAAATTTGTAAATTGTACAAATGACCTTTTGGACTTTGAAACAGAATACACACAAAGTGCGGCCGAAAACAACATTCACTCTCTTGAGGTACTTCGGGTCGAACTCGATTCTATATGGACACAAGTCAAAAGGACGTATGTCCCTTGACCGAATCCTCACACGCTTTTGGGAGGTGGAGGAAACCCCAAAACGGGTTTTGAGGTCAGATGAGGACACATTTTGCGAGAACAATTTCATGTCGACAACACGAAGAAACGACACAGGAAGGTATATCGTTACCCTACCCTTTAAAAATAGCGAAGAAATAGGAACTTCGAGAAACATAGCAATGGCACAGTTCTTGAGAATGGAACGCATACTTAGCCAGAAACCCGAACTCAAAAAACAATACGACCAAGTAATTGTTGAGTACCTCGAGTTAGGACATATGAGGAAAATTTCTCCCCTGGAAATCAACACAAAACTAAATTATTACCTGCCACATCATGCAGTAATAAAACCCGAAAGGCTGACAACGAAACTTAGAGTAGTTTTCAACGCTTCGAGCCCGTCTTCAAACAAGAAGAGTTTGAATGACATATTGTATCCAGGACCCATACTTCAACAGGACTTGGTGCTTCTGATATTGAAGTGGAGATTCTTCCGTTTTGTGTACAATGCAGATATCACAAAAATGTATCGACAGATACTCATTGATCCGAATCAAACTAAATATCAAAGGATATTATTTCGGCAATCAGAAAAGGACCCAATTGAGGATTACGAACTCCTGACAGTGACTTTTGGAGTCAATTGCGCACCGTTCCTGGCCATTAGAACCCTTCTTCAACTAGCTGAAGATGTAACATCAACTCACCCTCTCGCATCAAAAACTCTACAACAAAACATGTATGTGGATGATGTTTTAGCAGGTGGTCACACATTAAACGACGCCATCAAATCAAGAAAAGAACTTACAACAGTTCTAAAATCTGCTGGATTTGACCTGATGAAATGGACATCAAATGACCCACGAGTCATACAAGACTTACCAAATGAGACACTACTACCTCTCGATTGGTTAAATCTGTCAGATAGCGCTGGAACAAAAACTCTTGGGATCAAATGGAACATTTCGTCAGACGCATTTACATTTACAGCTCCAGATGTCAAATTAAAAGAAAACTACACGAAAAGAGAAGTTTTATCGACAATTGCCAAATTCTTTGACCCTTGTGGATGGATAGCTCCAATAATAGTTGAAGCAAAACTAATTATGCAACAGATTTGGTTGGATAAAGTCGACTGGGATGACATATTAAAACCCTTAACTTGTCTACAGTGGCAAAAATTCATAAAAAACTGCCCGACAATAAACATATTGAAAATTCCCCGTTGGATCCAATTTAGCCCGAATTGTAATGTGGAAATTCACGGTTTCAGTGATGCTTCAGAAAAAGACTATTCTGCGACTCTTTATGTTCGAATACAAGCAGAAAACTCAGTATTCACATTTCTTCTGGCTTCAAAGACCCGTGTTTGCCCCGCTTAGAACTATGTGGATCCGTATTATTGGCAAATCTTGCATGTGGACTTATACCAAATCTTCAAATTCAAAATATCAAGGCATACTATTGGACCGACTCAACAATCGTGCTGTCCTGGTTAAAGAAACCCCCTTGCTCATGGAACACTTTCGTTGGAAATCGTGTTTCTGAAATCCTGGATAAGGTTGGAAATCAAAATTGGCAACATATCGACTCAAAGGATAACCCAGCAGATGTAGCCAGCCGAGGATGTACTCCACAAGAACTGGAAAACCACAACTTATGGTGGTTTGGACCCTCCTGGTTAAAATTGCCTAAAAATCAATGGCCGATATCAACACAAACAGGTGACACAAATCTAGAAGCAAAAACTGTAAAAGCATTTACAACCACAACACGCGAAGACCCATTAAATCGATTTTCAGACCTATCACGAGCTTATCGAGTACTCGCTTATGTCATACGATTATGGAGAAATACTGGAAACAACCGAACCCATCTTCGCGTATCTTCAGCAGAAATCACCCGAGAAGAAATAGATTTCGTCAAACATCGACTCATCATATGGACGCAACAAAATCATTTTCCAGATGAGTACAAACATTTAAAACTCAAGCAGAAAATATCCTCAACCAGCAGTCTTTTGACCTTAAATCCTTTCATGGATCACCATGGCATTATTAGAGCCAATGGGCGACTAGCGCAATCACCTGCATTAACGTACAATGAACGCTACCCAATATTGCTACCTCATAACTCGAAGCTATCACAGCTACTAGCGGAATTTACACACAAAATTACCCTTCATGGAGAAAACCAACTAATGGTTCGAGTCCTACGCACAGAATATTGGATATTCAGATTGAAACCCTTGGTCAAAAGCGTAATTTACAACTGTAAAACGTGTGTTTTGTACAAAAAACAGACGCAAAATCAAATCATGGCTTCATTACCACCAGAACGTACAACATTATCAAGACCCTTTGCTACAACTGGATTAGACTACGCAGGACCTTTTGACATCAAAAATTTTACAGGCCGAGCTTGTCTTATTACAAAAGGGTATATTTGTATATTTGTATGCTTCGCCACAAAAGCTGTACATCTTGAAGCAGCAAGCGATTTATCAACCCAATCGTTCTTAGCAGCATTTTCCCGCTTCATAGGAAGACGTGGATGTCCCGCACTCATTTACTCAGACAATGGAGGAAATTTCGGCGGAGCAGCAGAACTACTAAGAAAAGACCGTCTAGAATTCATAAAAACTCTTCAAAATCAAGTGATCCATCATTTTAGTCATCAAAATCTTAATTGGAAGTTTATTCCCCCAGGAGCCCCACACATGGGCGGCCTTTGGGAAGCCGGTGTAAAATCATTCAAAACACACCTAAAAAAGATGATACCGAACATGAAATTCACATTTGAAGAGCTATCTACAATTCTTGCTCGTATAGAATCGTGTCTAAATTCTAGACCCTTAAGTCCTGCTAGCGATGACCCAAATGACCTTAATCCATTGACCCCTGGACACTTCCTTATTGGTAGTGCATTATTGACCCCAGCTGAACCAGATGTAAGCAACGAAAATCTGAATCTCATCAACCGCTGGAAACGCCTAAGGGTCATCTACCACTAATTTTGTCAAAGATGGAAGTCCGAATACTTGATTGAACTTCAACGCAGATATAAATGGAAGATTCAAAGGGACAACGTTAAAATCAACGATCTGGTAGTCATCAAGAACAACAACTTGCCACCCAATGAATGGCAAATGGGTCGAATCATCAAAACATATCTTGGACCTGACCAAAACTGTAGAGTTGTAGATATAAAAACCAAAAATGGAATAATCACCAGACCAATTACAAAAATTGTGGTTTTGTTTGCAAATTAGTATAACTCTTAACCAATTACATACACTAATATTGTTCTAATTTTACACTTACAGGTATGGCATCCCAACAACAACAAAGACCCGAACACTGGCAATATTCATGTGGAGTTTGTCTCAAGGACCACCCCATACGTACTTGCAGAAAGTTCTTGAGCTTCAATCCATCAGAAAGATATGACCTCATGATCGTTAAAAAATATTGCCTGAACTGTCTTGCACGATCCCATAAAACAGAAGAGTGTAAAAATGAAAAAGGGTGTCATATCTGTAAAAGAAGCCACAACACACTGCTTCATGATGCAATGCAGTTGAACGAACCACAGCCATCAAGAAGAGCCGACCCACAGCCATCAAGACAAGCCGACCCACAGTCAACAAGACGAGCCAATCCACAGCCATCACGACGAGTAGACACAGAAATGCCTTTCTTCAAGTGGAATTTGGTTTTTGTTCCAACCGCCTCCATTAAGGTTTATACTGGTAATCTTACTACCTGGATCAGCACACGGGCTATCATCAATAGATCCTTAACAACGTCCAGAGTGTCGAAATCATTCGTAGAAAAATACAAAATTAAAACAATCATGAGGTATGGGCATAAGTTTGCTGTCTTCGAGATACGATCGCACAATGACATCAATAAATGGTCTATCAAGATAACAGCCCTGGTAACAGATCTACTGCCAAAGAAGCCCTATTCTGGACCCATTTTAACCGACCCGACAGAGGATTTTTCACCTAATTCATTGGCTGATCTTGACCCTTGTTCCAATACTACTGTTGAAGTTGAAATTGGCAGTGACATCTATAGTGCTATTCGTCGCGATGGAGCCATCAACACAGAAGTCGGTCAAGTCGTAGCTGAAAAAAGTGCCTTGGGATATTTATTTTCAGGACCCGTTCAAAACCTGTGGTAAATTTCACCAAGTCATGGGGGCCGGAATGTTCAACGTTAACATCACTCTTCAGAACACCCTTTATATATATTGACGGTTCTTTTCCTTATTATGTACATATTCTCATCACTTTTTTATTCTTTTCACATTCTTTTCATTACTAGTTAAAATTAAAGTATTTTTTGCATAGAGATCACTCTTGTTTCGACAGTGAATCAGAAAACATCAAACAGTGATTTTTTATATAAATTGTAAAATTAAACAGAAAACAACCAGTTGTGAATTTTTTATAAATTGAGAAATTAAATGTAAAACAAATGTGTGAACTTAGAACGTGAAAAGAAAAAAGACCCAAATAATAAAAAGACAAATTGAAATAGAAACAAAACCAAAAACATCTTTTCTTTTTTTTAATAAAACAAAATTAAAAGGAACAACAAAAAAAACGAACCAGCACAACACATCATCATTAAACATTTTTTGGTCACTTCGAACCGTATGCAGTGTAATTTACAAAAACAAAAACTTGCTAAAAAATTGAAAAAATATTAAGACACAAAAATAAGCAACGGTTAAAAACAGTTAAATTTTTTGAGAAAAAATAGAATCCACAGGCAAAGTGGAAAAACAAAAAAGAACAAAAATAACAGCAAAAGACACAAGCAAGAAGAGACCCAAATTAGAGAGCAACAGCTTTAACAAAGACACAACAACGATAAGTAAGTACTAAAAATAATAAAAATAAGACAATAAAGAGAAACACAAACTCTTTATTACAAGTATACGCTCTTATAAAATTTTTTGTCGCGGTTGAATAAAAGAAGAAAACGAAATAGAAAAACGAAAAGGGTTACCACCCATACTTCTTTTAGTAATTTACTGGGGAAACAAAATATACCCAAATTAATAACCAATCGGGAAATTAATTATTATTTTTGGTAATTCTTGCTGTGAAATCGCTAGCAGGGACTTTTTTGTTTTAAATTTGATTCTTAATTTGATCGTTTTAAAATTTAATTCATCGGTAAATAATGGCATTCAATAAATTTGTAAATTGTACAAATGACCTTTTGGACTTTGAAACAGAATACACACAAAGTGCGGCAGAAAACAACATTCACTCTCTTGAGGTACTTCGGGTCGAACTCGATTCTATATGGACACAAGTCAAAAGGACGTATGGAGAGTGTAGGGACACAAAAAAAGATTCCAAAGAAAAACCCATCGATAAAGATACGCTTCGTGATCGTTATAAAAAAGGTTTTTCTGCCTACAAAACGTGTTTAGGGTCAATTAACGCAGAAATTCAAGCCCTATCGAGTCCAAAGAAAGAAGAGTGGATTTCTTCTGTTGAAAATCAACCACAGGAATATCATGACATCTCATTTGTACGGTTACCACCTTGCGACACGGACACATTTTATGGAGATTTTGTGACATGGCCTACTTTCCGCGATCTATTTACAGCATTATACATAAATAATTCTAGACTTAGTAAAATTGAGAAACTTTTTCATTTGATACAAAAGACTGGAGGAGATGCTAGGAAAATAGTTTCAAATGCCCCATTGACAAATCAAGGCTTCGACATAGCCTGGAAAAACCTTGTAGCCCAATACGAAAATAATCGGATCCAAGTAAATGAACAATTAAAAATTTTATTTGACCTTCCGAACGTAGCTGAAGACTCAGGCTCATCGATTCAAAAACTTCAGCGAACAGTTAATGGATGCATTCAAGCGTTAAATGCTTTAGGTATAGAAACCGCCACATGGGACCCATTCCTGGTATACATTTGCTCAACAAAGCTCCCTCGGACTCTTTTAAAAGAATTTGAAAATTCACTTAAGGAAATTACAAAAGTTCCGACTTGGGAAGAATTCAATAATTTCTTGACGCACAATTCTAAGACTCTAGAATCCATAGCGGCCATCACACAATCGAATTCAAAATTAGAACAATCCAGAAGGGATAATTTAAAGTTTAAGTCAAAACGAGTTCACACTTTTCACATAAACACAACCCAAAATGAAACTGGGTCGAAAAATATAAAACCTTTAAACACAAATAGGGCACAGAAAAATGACTCAAATTACAAATGCCAACATTGTAAGGAGTCTCACCAATTGTGGTCTTGCCCCAAGTTCTTAGAGAAGAACGTTAACGACAGAATTCACATTGTAAAGGTCACAAATTCATGTTACAATTGCCTCTCTATTGACCACAGTGTTAAGGACTGTAAAAGTAAATTCAGTTGTAGATTATGTAGACAAAGACATAACACTTTTTTACATAAGGGATCAGAATCCCATACTTTAGTTCCGAATTGTGACGCGACCCAATCTAGTAGGAGCATCGCAGCACAAAACACCAATATACAGTCCACATCAGCATCAAACTTTTCGATACCAAATATCACTTCCTTGACACTGCAAGAGAGCAAACATGTCCATCAATCTCCCAATGAGAAAGAGACCTTGTTATTTACTGCAATTGTACTGATCGAAATTAGAGGCGAAAAGTACCAGGCAAGAGCAATCATCGACCCTGGCTCACAATCAACTTTTATGTCAGAAAAGTTGAAAAATCGTTTAAATTTGCCCACCAAACGAAATTTAGTTCATGTTACAGGCTTGAGTCAAACAGTTTCAGAGACTTCAACCGAAGCATGCTTATTCAATCTTTGCTCCAAGGTGGATTCACAATTTAAATTAGAAGTCTGGGCGCCAGTCCTGAAGACTCTTCCATCTAATTTACCACCACAGACTTTAGATTTGCAACATTTCAATGAGACTGCTAAATTAGAACTTGCAGATCCTCAATTCAATCAAAGCAGACCCATCGACTTGCTTATAGGCCTCGACTTGGGCCACTCAATATATTGCATGGACACACCGATGCGGTCTATTGGATCCCTTTTAGCACAAAAAACAGTATTTGGCTGGATTGTGGGGGGACCAATTTCAACAACGACACAACCTAGTACAACAGTGTCATTACTCAACACTACGTCCCTTGACCGAATCCTCACACGCTTTTGGGAGGTGGAGGAAACCCCAAAACGGGTTTTGAGGTCAGATGAGGACACATTTTGCGAGAACAATTTCATGTCGACAACACGAAGAAACGACACAGGAAGGTATATCGTTACCCTACCCTTTAAAAATAGCGAAGAAATAGGAACTTCGAGAAACATAGCAATGGCACAGTTCTTGAGAATGGAACGCATACTTAGCCAGAAACCCGAACTCAAAAAACAATACGACCAAGTAATTGTTGAGTACCTCGAGTTAGGACATATGAGGAAAATTTCTCCCCTGGAAATCAACACAAAACCAAATTATTACCTGCCACATCATGCAGTAATAAAACCCGAAAGGCTGACAACGAAACTTAGAGTAGTTTTCAACGCTTCGAGCCCGTCTTCAAACAAGAAGAGTTTGAATGACATATTGTATCCAGGACCCATACTTCAACAGGACTTGGTGCTTCTGATATTGAAGTGGAGATTCTTCCGTTTTGTGTACAATGCAGATATCACAAAAATGTATCGACAGATACTCATTGATCCGAATCAAACCAAATATCAAAGGATATTATTTCGGCAATCAGAAAAGGACCCAATTGAGGATTACGAACTCCTGACAGTGACTTTTGGAGTCAATTGCGCACCGTTCCTGGCCATTAGAACCCTTCTTCAACTAGCTGAAGATGTAACATCAACTCACCCTCTCGCATCAAAAACTCTACAACAAAACATGTATGTGGATGATGTTTTAGCAGGTGGTCACACATTAAACGACGCCATCAAATCAAGAAAAGAACTTACAACAGTTCTAAAATCTGCTGGATTTGACCTGATGAAATGGACATCAAATGACCCACGAGTCATACAAGACTTACCAAATGAGACACTACTACCTCTCGATTGGTTAAATCTGTCAGATAGCGCTGGAACAAAAACTCTTGGGATCAAATGGAACATTTCGTCAGACGCATTTACATTTACAGCTCCAGATGTCAAATTAAAAGAAAACTACACGAAAAGAGAAGTTTTATCGACAATTGCCAAATTCTTTGACCCTTGTGGATGGATAGCTCCAATAATAGTTGAAGCAAAACTAATTATGCAACAGATTTGGTTGGATAAAGTCGACTGGGATGACATATTAAAACCCTTAACTTGTCTACAGTGGCAAAAATTCATAAAAAACTGCCCGACAATAAACATATTGAAAATTCCCCGTTGGATCCAATTTAGCCCGAATTGTAATGTGGAAATTCACGGTTTCAGTGATGCTTCAGAAAAAGACTATTCTGCGACTCTTTATGTTCGAATACAAGCAGAAAACTCAGTATTCACATTTCTTCTGGCTTCAAAGACCCGTGTTTGCCCCGCTTAGAACTATGTGGATCCGTATTATTGGCAAATCTTGCATGTGGACTTATACCAAATCTTCAAATTCAAAATATCAAGGCATACTATTGGACCGACTCAACAATCGTGCTGTCCTGGTTAAAGAAACCCCCTTGCTCATGGAACACTTTCGTTGGAAATCGTGTTTCTGAAATCCTGGATAAGGTTGGAAATCAAAATTGGCAACATATCGACTCAAAGGATAACCCAGCAGATGTAGCCAGCCGAGGATGTACTCCACAAGAACTGGAAAACCACAACTTATGGTGGTTTGGACCCTCCTGGTTAAAATTGCCTAAAAATCAATGGCCGATATCAACACAAACAGGTGACACAAATCTAGAAGCAAAAACTGTAAAAGCATTTACAACCACAACACGCGAAGACCCATTAAATCGATTTTCAGACCTATCACGAGCTTATCGAGTACTCGCTTATGTCATACGATTATGGAGAAATACTGGAAACAACCGAACCCATCTTCGCGTATCTTCAGCAGAAATCACCCGAGAAGAAATAGATTTCGTCAAACATCGACTCATCATATGGACGCAACAAAATCATTTTCCAGATGAGTACAAACATTTAAAACTCAAGCAGAAAATATCCTCAACCAGCAGTCTTTTGACCTTAAATCCTTTCATGGATCACCATGGCATTATTAGAGCCAATGGGCGACTAGCGCAATCACCTGCATTAACGTACAATGAACGCTACCCAATATTGCTACCTCATAACTCGAAGCTATCACAGCTACTAGCGGAATTTACACACAAAATTACCCTTCATGGAGAAAACCAACTAATGGTTCGAGTCCTACGCACAGAATATTGGATATTCAGATTGAAACCCTTGGTCAAAAGCGTAATTTACAACTGTAAAACGTGTGTTTTGTACAAAAAACAGACGCAAAATCAAATCATGGCTTCATTACCACCAGAACGTACAACATTATCAAGACCCTTTGCTACAACTGGATTAGACTACGCAGGACCTTTTGACATCAAAAATTTTACAGGCCGAGCTTGTCTTATTACAAAAGGGTATATTTGTATATTTGTATGCTTCGCCACAAAAGCTGTACATCTTGAAGCAGCAAGCGATTTATCAACCCAATCGTTCTTAGCAGCATTTTCCCGCTTCATAGGAAGACGTGGATGTCCCGCACTCATTTACTCAGACAATGGAGGAAATTTCGTCGGAGCAGCAGAACTACTAAGAAAAGACCGTCTAGAATTCATAAAAACTCTTCAAAATCAAGTGATCCATCATTTTAGTCATCAAAATCTTAATTGGAAGTTTATTCCCCCAGGAGCCCCACACATGGGCGGCCTTTGGGAAGCCGGTGTAAAATCATTCAAAACACACCTAAAAAAGATGATACCGAACATGAAATTCACATTTGAAGAGCTATCTACAATTCTTGCTCGTATAGAATCGTGTCTAAATTCTAGACCCTTAAGTCCTGCTAGCGATGACCCAAATGACCTTAATCCATTGACCCCTGGACACTTCCTTATTGGTAGTGCATTATTGACCCCAGCTGAACCAGATGTAAGCAACGAAAATCTGAATCTCATCAACCGCTGGAAACGCCTAAGGGTCATCTACCACTCATTTTGTCAAAGATGGAAGTCCGAATACTTGATTGAACTTCAACGCAGATATAAATGGAAGATTCAAAGGGACAACGTTAAAATCAACGATCTGGTAGTCATCAAGAACAACAACTTGCCACCCAATGAATGGCAAATGGGTCGAATCATCAAAACATATCTTGGACCTGACCAAAACTGTAGAGTTGTAGATATAAAAACCAAAAATGGAATAATCACCAGACCAATTACAAAAATTGTGGTTTTGTTTGCAAATTAGTATAACTCTTAACCAATTACATACACTAATATTGTTCTAATTTTACACTTACAGGTATGGCATCCCAACAACAACAAAGACCCGAACACTGGCAATATTCATGTGGAGTTTGTCTCAAGGACCACCCCATACGTACTTGCAGAAAGTTCTTGAGCTTCAATCCATCAGAAAGATATGACCTCATGATCGTTAAAAAATATTGCCTGAACTGTCTTGCACGATCCCATAAAACAGAAGAGTGTAAAAATGAAAAAGGGTGTCATCTGTAAAAGAAGCCACAACACACTGCTACATGATGCAATGCAGTTGAACGAACCACAGCCATCAAGAAGAGCCGACCCACAGCCATCAAGACAAGCCGACCCACAGTCAACAAGACGAGCCAATCCACAGCCATCACGACGAGTAGACACAGAAATGCCTTTCTTCAAGTGGAATTTGGTTTTTGTTCCAACCGCCTCCATTAAGGTTTATACTGGTAATCTTACTACCTGGATCAGCACACGGGCTATCATCAATAGATCCTTAACAACGTCCAGAGTGTCGAAATCATTCGTAGAAAAATACAAAATTAAAACAATCATGAGGTATGGGCATAAGTTTGCTGTCTTCAAGATACGATCGCACAATGACATCAATAAATGGTCTATCAAGATAACAGCCCTGGTAACAGATCTACTGCCAAAGAAGCCCTATTCTGGACCCATTTTAACCGACCCGACAGAGGATTTTTCACCTAATTCATTGGCTGATCTTGACCCTTGTTCCAATACTACTGTTGAAGTTGAAATTGGCAGTGACATCTATAGTGCTATTCGTCGCGATGGAGCCATCAACACAGAAGTCGGTCAAGTCGTAGCTGAAAAAAGTGCCTTGGGATATTTATTTTCAGGACCCGTTCAAAACCTGTGGTAAATTTCACCAAGTCATGGGGGCCGGAATGTTCAACGTTAACATCACTCTTCAGAACACCCTTTATATATATTAACGGTTCTTTTCCTTATTATGTACATATTCTCATCACTTTTTTATTCTTTTCACATTCTTTTCATTACTAGTTAAAATTAAAGTATTTTTTGCATAAAGATCACTCTTGTTTCGACAGTGAATCAGAAAACATCAAACAGTGATTTTTTATATAAATTGTAAAATTAAACAGAAAACAACCAGTTGTGAATTTTTTATAAATTGAGAAATTAAATGTAAAACAAATGTGTGAACTTTGAACGTGAAAAGAAAAAAGACCCAAATAATAAAAAGACAAATTGAAATAGAAACAAAACCAAAAACATCTTTTCTTTTTTTTAATAAAACAAAATTAAAAGGAACAACAAAAAAAAACGAACCAGCACAACACATCATCATTAAACAAATACTACGTGTATTTTGCAATTAAAATTGCATTGAGAATATTAAAAAGTAATTTTTAATTAAATTTCGATAAAACCAAATGGGAAAAATAAAAATTTAAAAAGAAATATTAAAACTACGCAAACCAAACAATTTAATTGATGTCCCACAAAGGATTTTATATCGACATTTCATAGTACGATGGGGACAGTAAATTAGCAGCAGGACCCATTGCGATGCCACAATTAATTTTACCCGGTGGTCAACCGTTCCCTGAAGGAAACCATCCCAACGTGAGGCCTCGGTTAAAACCCCAGATTAGGCATCTCCAACTAAACGACATATGAACAAATATTCCTTCGACGACTTCCTCTCAGCAGATTTCTGGCAAAATCTCTGAGAGTAATTAAAATTGCCATGAAAAGTTTCTCAAAAATCTGTCGTTCGGAGCGGACTTTAAACTGTAGGTTCCGCCACATACAGTATCGGCCAAAACCTAAGCATCCCCTCAGTACATTTTTTTAAAATGATTATTTTTTTAAGAAAACAAAGTTATTAATAATTTTTTTTTTATATTTTTTTATTCATTTATATCCTTATTATTGAAAAACACAAACTTAAGGAATTCAGAATTCAATAAAAAAAGTTATGATTCAAAATACATTTTAAGTCGAAAATATAAGCGGACAAAACTAAAGCACCCCCAATTTAGGGTACAGATAAAAACTATTGCAACCAATATTTCTTTGCGAATCCTTTATTCTGGATGGCACATGCCTTCTTTTAGGCATAGAGGATATGAAATTATAAATTATTTCAGGTGATATTGCTTCCCAGGCTATTTTTGCGGCTTCAAATATATCGTCTTTGGTTTTGCAATTTTCTCGGTTGATTTTTAAGTTAACGATCTCCCACAAGTTCTGGATTGGGTTAAGATCAATTGAGTACAAAATATTCGATCAACAAAGAAATATTGGTTGCAATAGTTTTTATCTGTACCCTAAATTGGGGGTGCTTTAGTTTTGTCCGCTTATATTTTCGACTTAAAATGTATTTTGAATCATAACTTTTTTTACTGAATTCTGAATTCCTTAAGTTTGTGTTTTTCAATAATAAGGATATAAATAAATAAAAAAATATAAAAAAAAAATTATTAATAACTTTGTTTACTTAAAAAAATAATCATTTTAAATAAATGTACTGAGGGGGTGCTTAGGTTTTGGCCGATACTGTATGTATAATATTGTTACGAAAATTAAAAATCTAGTTGCTTTTACATCGTTTTAACATTAAAGTTATAAAAAAAGCTACAAAAACAAAACATTGCAGTAAACAGACCTGTTTCCAAATTATCGTACTGCTTAATATAACAACAAACACCAGCATAAAAAAAATGGTAACAAGTAAACAAAAATATACCAAAAACACTACAATAATAAACGTAAACAATGATGTTTACATTTATAGAAGTCTGGCACGAAGGACTTCTTTTTAAGATCACGCAGTTTTTACCATAGAATGTGCATAAATTGCTAAAAAGTTACTTATGGGATAAATATTTCCAAATAAAATCAAAAGATGTCACCTCTTCCCGCAGAAAGATATCTGTTGGCGTACCACAAGGAAGCATTCTAGGGCCGTTCCTTTACTTATTGTTCACTGCAGATATGCCTACAAGTTTAGTGACTCACCCGTCTACTTTTGCGGATGATACGGCGTTTTTAATTATTCATAGAGATTCTACAGTTGCGTCACAAAGACTTCAATCTCATGTTAGTGATTTGGAAAATTGGATGCTGAAATGGAAGATAAAAGTCAATGTTTCTAAATGCATGCAAATCACGTTTACACTGAGAAGGGGAAATTGTCCGCCCATCAAGATTAATGGTGTGACAGTACCAGAACATAGTAGTGTAAAATATCTGGGCATCCATCTCCATCTCACCTGGGCTCACCATATAGCTGCCAAAATTACCCAGATCAAACTCAGAACAGCACAACTTTACTGGCTTAATGGACCTAAGTCAACCCTTGATTTAGAACTAAAACTGCTTTTGTATAAGTCAGTATTGAAACCTATTTGGCTTTATGGTATCCAACTGTTTGGAACAGCCTCACCATCCAATGTAGAGAAGCTTCAAAGGCGGCAATCTAGACTTTTTAGAATAATAACAGGTGCTCCTTGGTATATGAGAAACAGTAACATCCACAAAGACCTGAAGGTGCTCTTAGTTCGAGAGGAAATAAAAATAGCAAGTGTCAATTACATCTCTAGGGTTAGAGAACATCCCAACCATCTAGTAAGAGACTTACTTGTATTCGAGGGTCACAGACGTCTCAAAAGGGTTCAAACAAATGATCTGATCAGATAAACTTACTTTTGATGAGCACTTTTAGTTGTACGTTGCAGTGGCAATAACAACTTTTATTATTGTATTATTTTAGGTTAAGATTTGAATACTTATTGTAAATTCTGAAAGGAAAGATTCAATAAATAATATTTGAAAAAAAAAATACATTTATAGAGATTTAGAGAAGGCGAAGTCATGAACAATTGCCTTCAAGATGATCAGACTGTTTACTTTGCCATATAAAAGCAAGGCAAATCAGGCAACTGAGCTAATGAAGTTCAGTCAGTCTTGTGTGAGGAAAGTAATTCTGATTCGAAGATCTCCGTGACAAAGATCTGTCGAATCTTTTTTCTATAAACAAAGGAATAACAAAGAAAAGCAATTATTGTTATTTACATCAAGTTGTGAACAGTGGCACACAGAATTGTGCGAATAATAAAGAATTTTAATTAAAACTAAACATAAATTTATTTTTATTTTATTTTCAATCTACAAGCTCATATTTTAAACGTTTTTAAAAGGTAAAAACATAACAATATAAACACACACAACACAAGTGGTGTGAGCAACCAGGTCATAATACAGATTAAAGGATTACGACGAATTATGTATGTATGTATGTATGTTGATCGTTTTCCTAAAAAAACAACAATAAAATTTCATACATTGGAAATATTTAATTTTTTATTTTAAGAAGCCCACTTCAAATAGTTTTAATTGTCATATTCATTGCATTTGCCTTCGTCTATAATTAATTAAATTTTTTATAAAAATATCCAACATTTTCATGTTTATTTCTTTTAAAAATATTTTTCCAGAAAAAGAAAAATAAAAATTGAATACCTTTTGATCACAATAAAATCACGTTTTCCATTAAAATTGTTATGAATTTTTAAAACGAAATTCTACAGAATATTTGTACATTTGAAAACATATCGATACTGCAACTAATATTTTTATTATTTAAGAAATGTATATATTTTTTTAATAGAATTTATTAAAATGGTTTTATTGTCACGAAATCAATCAATATACAGTGAAGGTATGAGTTCGTATGGAAAAATAATTAAAACGTAAGTGCCATATAAGTCACATTTTACTTGTCTAAAATAGGCATATTCATGTACTACTACTACCCAATGCAGAATGATTGACAATAGAAACAAGAATATTATTGACAGCATAACAGCACTAAAGTGGAAGAAGAAAGTGGAGCATCAAATAGGAAATTTACTAAAGGCCCGTAAACAATATGTTTTCTATTCTGATATTGATTCTGTTGAATGGCTTTCTCTGCAAAGGTCTGATTTGGTTGCAATAAGTGTAAGTGCGAAAAAGAGAGCATATTTTATGAGTCAATGAGAAAGGCACAGGTCAAAACAATACAATAACTGGATATTATATTATGAGTCCGACAATGATTAGATAGCTCCTCACACTGCTTATGTTGTGTGTATAAATGTTATGCATGAGTGGCGGAACCTACAGTTCAAAGTCGACAATGAACAGATTTTTGAAAACTCGTGAAACAGGGCAATTTTATTTACTCTCAGATTTTTTGCCGGAAATCTGCTGAAAGGTAGGCACCGAAGAAATATTTTTTAAAATTTTGTTTTATTGGAGATGTCGGATCCGGCGTTTGAACCCTGGCTTTACGCCTAATACGCCAACACACTACCTACTAGACTACGGCGGCTTCAATGACAATGATTAGTACGTTATATGTCATCGCGACAGTTCTGTTTTAGAGTAATGAATTCAATTTGAATATAAAATGGTTTGTTGTATACAGCTTTTCTGCTACATCTTTGGACTTTGTTATTATGTTTGATCACATGGGTATAGCTATTCATTAAAGGGCTTAAGACGTCGTCATCAGAACGATAGTGGAATCGAATATTCGCTTAAACAGAGACCTTGTGTCGGTTACAGAACTTATAATTGCTAGAAGATTTCTTATTATTTTTCTCAGCAAGCCTTACATATCAAACCAAATTGCGGCATGGGCAAGTGGAAATTGATAAAGACCAAGTAAATGGGCGATGGATGCGGAGGCAATTTACTACCTTTCATTATGAAATTTTTTTCGAGAGAGTCAGAAAGATTTTACTAACTAACAAAATTGGGCAATACACCAGCTTTTCAAATCGCCCATGTTTACACATGAGTAGCGAGACCTATTGTTAAACGTCGTCACCGAACGACAGATTTGAGAAGCTCTTCATGGCAAAAATTTTTGCCAAAAGACAGATGAGAGGAAGTCGCCAAAAGAAATATGATTTCTACTCCCGAGCTATCGTTTAGTAAGCGAACACACTACCTGCAAGACTACGGCGACTACCAGAAAATCATTTGTGTACAATATTGGCGATTATCTTGTTTATCATGGGTAAGACATACATACATACATAATTGATCATTACAACCCTTTTAGTAAGAATTTTGACGTAGTTTTTTACACAACCCATGTCGTGTGTGTCAATTTTAAATATGAGTGGCGTCACCTACAGTTTAAAGTTCACTCCAAACTACAGATTTTTGAGAAACTCAAGGCAATCTTAGAGTTTTTGCCAGAAGACTTTTCAGAAATAGTAGCCGGAAGAAATTTGTTCCCTTATTGCGATTTGATCGAGTTGTCTGAGCCAACAACAATCCAAGACTGATAAAATAGATTATGTTGGCTTTGAAGACCAGCAGCAATAAATAGTGTAACGGGTTCAAACCGCACGATCTATGTAGCCAGTTTACATCACCTCCATGTGAGATGATCAAACAGCGCGTGCCGAATAATGAATGAGGCATTAGCTGTGTGGCACATAGTTCCTGCTGATACCACATGTCGATGGCATATAGTGATGGTCTGTTTAACGCCTTTATCAAAAGTATATGAAGCGATAACGCCGCCAGCCAAACAGTGACTTTTGCTTTTGGATCTCAAGTGAATCGAATCAAATTCGACAATCTTTTCCGTTAACGAAGCCATTCATCCATACATAGGCATCATCGCTGAAGATGAATTTTCGATGATTACGTTCCCCGAACAGACTGAATTAAAGACTCAAACCTCAAAGTTCGTAGGTACCATTTCATTCAATTCTTTTTATCCCTTCTTATTCTTTAACAATAGATTTGTTGTTAGCCTGGATTATAGAGTTTTCCGTGTTGGTTCTGGGTTCATTAATTTTCAAATTTTTATTATTTTTCTCGCATAGCTTCTACAGCAACTACAATATGTATATAATATGATCGGGTACCAGATAGTTTGACTTTTAAGTTCACTACATATTTTAGTATTGCGACTCTTGTCTGCCGATTTTACGATATTGCATCCATTACAACAACCCAACATATTTTAATGTAAAGACGTGGTTTCGGGGTACAGTTAGATGGCAGCACTATCATTCTAGAACCTGTAAAGTAGGAAAATTACCTTCTTAGCAGAAAAACTTCCCTAAAAACAAACTAATACAAAACAGGCGAATAATATGTCGTGAATAATTATTGCCTCAAAAATATCTGTAACAATTTCATAATTGTTGCAAAAGTAATATCGTCTAAATTCCATACAAATTATTGGTATTAATTGCAATTCAATAACAAGTATTATGTTTATATTTTACTTTAAATATTTTGCCACCCAACATCTCTTTGATTTAAACATGCTCTACCGCAATGCAGATATGCAACACCTACACGGTTCATATACTCATATGTGTGGCCATGCCAGAAATCATGTTAAAAAATAAATCAAACTGCCTGTTAAAACAAATCCATTTACTTCATCACCGCTCCCCCCACTTTGCCAACGGCTGAACATTTTGATTTCGCTTGCTCTGAAAATGTTCCGTATTCGTTATGGTGTCATGCGAATTTGCCAGTTTGTTTGGATTTTTGTTGCAAAACGTTTACATTTCAGATATTATTACAGTTGCTGTCATTGAAACAAACATTTTGAAATCAATTACAAATTCATTTAATTGACGCTGTCAGTTTTATATGAAATCATTGCGAATGGAAAAAATTAAAAAAAAAGAATTTTTAAATTCAAGTATTCCAAGACTGAAAGTCGTTTCGCAGTTAACTTAACAACAAGGAAAGCATAGCGATGCCATTATATATGCTTTGAAAATTCATCGGGTAAATCAGGAAACTAGAATTCAACGTCGCGGTCTACTGTGAAGTACACTTGTATCAAGAAACATTGCCTACTATAATGCAGCCACACAATATGTCGCTTTTGAAAATATATTCTAAGGGGATGAACCCTACGTACGTAGTTCATTCCCCTACAAAGAATGTTACATTTCAATTTGATTATATTTTAAAAGAACGAGAGCCGGTGTTTCAGACTCCATCTCAAACATCTCAAACGAAAAATATGTACCTCTTCGCCAACATCCTCTCAGCAGACTTCTGGCAAAACTCTGCCGCTACGAGTGGACGTGAAAGCGCAGGGCCCTCCACTCTCGAATAAAATTAAAGCACCCAACATGTTTGGAGTGAGAAAATAGCTTGTAATCCTCACTAATTTCTATCCAAATAATATAGAAATCCCATGAGCTTACATACATAACATAATTGGTCTTTGCAACCCTTTAGTCAGGATTACGACCTAGTTTCTCACACCACTTATGTTGTGTGCGTTAATTTGTATACATGAGTGGTGGGATCCGCAGTTTAAAGTCGACTCCGAACGACAGATATTTGAGGAACTTTTCATTGCAATTTCATGTTACTCTCAGAGTTTTTGCCAGAAATCTGCTGAGAGGAAGTCGCCGAAGAAATATTTTGTCATATTTCGTTTAGTTGGAGATGACTGATCTGGGGTATGAACCGACGCCTCACGTCTAATAAGCCAACACACTATCACTAGACCACGGCACTAGAGGCAGCGTCACTTCTTGAGAAATAGTACACGGAATAGTCAAAGTTACTTACGATTGCATCCATTACAACAAACCAACATATTTTAGTGAAAAGAACATGGTTTCTGGGCACAGTTAGATGGCAACACTATCATTCTAGAACTTGCTAAAGTATGAAAATCGCCTTCTTAGCAGAAAAACTTCATTAAAAAAACTGACACTAAACATGCATATCGTTATTATACATAAGGGAGACGTTAAAGGAACGAAAAACATTCGGAAATTGCTACACTTCCCATAAACAATTTATCGGTCTATTTACGGACAAGCTCTACTGTAAGCTCTACTATAACACGAAAGGGAAATAGTGATAATGAATGAGACTCTGAACAGTTTTGCTATTGAATAAATCATCAGCGAAGAGAACTGCTTTATGTCTTGTGTTGGTGCTCTATATGACCTATAATACTTGATTTTCTTGAGATATATGACAGCTTTATTAAGAGTTCCTAAATATTTTATAGTTTCCAAGTTAGACTGTGATTGACTGTTTCCTCTCGTGTGAGAATTGCTTGTAAATAACTCAACCTGTATTGAATTGAATTTTCAAACGATTGCGGTTTACAATTATTTCAGAAAGTTTGGTGGTTTGCGTTCCTAACGTATACACTAGAAAGGGTACATAAGTCCGGAAGCTATACAGATCAGCGAAACTTAAGCCGATCTGACAGTATAGGATGCTAAGGGAGGGCAAATAACTGCCCGCGAACCAATGTGACGCATGGCAGTAAGAGATTCCTTATTCAATTTCACTTCCCTAGTCTGAGAGGCAAAAACATATCCAAGGACAAAAAATTACATATTCAGGATTAGAACCGCTTGTGTAAAATTCCTTCGAATCACCGAGGATGGTCGTGTCAAAAATCAGCCTTCCCTGCTTGGAATTCCAATGTGAAATCTCAATATCCAGGTAAGTTGGAGAGGACGTATTCACTCAGAGCATAGGAAACTTCACCCAGCATAGAGGAGTGACCGGAGAAAATAACGTGCCAACGTGCCAGACTATTAAATTGCATTGCGACAATACCGGATGTTGGCTAGAAAGAGTGCCAAACTAATGGGTCCGCCATCTAACATTTTTTTTCAACTAGTGCTTATTTCGTGAATGGTAACACTTAGCTCATGTCTGATTAGACAGATAATTAGTTTTATCCTTCCGCTGAACGAATATGGTTGTGTATACGCTTGAATAATGCTGGGAAATATTGCGACATTACTTTGAAAATCATGGTAATGTTGCAGAATGTGTGTGAAAATTGCGTACAGATTTTGGAAGAAGAGAAGCACCGTCAGCTCCGTATGTTCGTTATATTGTGAAAAAAGTGAAATAAACTGGCATCCTCAGCAATAAACCAAAACGCGAAAAGTCAAAAACTGTGCGTACACCCGAGAATATTGCTGCTGTGGCAGAAAGTGTGCGTGAAGGGCCATCAACATCAATGCACCATCGTTCTCAACAATTGAACATTTCGGAGACATCATTGAAACGAATTTTGCATAAAGCCCTTGGTATGACGCCATACAATGTCCAATTGGTTCAGGAGTTGAAGCCAATTGACCAATGGGTTTTCGCTTCGCTAAGTGGGACTGCGATCGACTTACAGAAGATGCCGATTTTGGCAAAAAAATCATCTTTTCAGATGAAGCTCATGTTGATCTTGGCGGGTATGTAAACAAGCAAAATTGTCGCATTTGGGGCACAGAAAACCCGCACGCATACATTGAAAAGCCGACGCACCCAAAACGAGTCACTGTTTGGTCCGGATTTTGGTCCAGAGGCATAATTGGGCCATTTTTCTTCGAAAATGAGCAAGGAGTGGACGTTACAGTCAATGGCGATGTTATCGGGCCATGTTGAACGAATTTTTGTTCACAAAAATTGAAGAGGAGGATATTGGCAACATTTGGTTTCAAAAGGACGGCGCTACGTGCCACACAGCCGAAGCTACACTCGATGTTTTGCGCCCTGTTTTTGAAGATCGCATTATCAGCCGTAGAGCTGATGTCGTTTGGCCACCTCGAAGCTGCGATTTGACACCGCTGGACTATTATTTGTGGGGTGCCGTTAAAGATAAGTGTTACGCCGACAAGCCAGAGACAATTGACGCTTTAAAGGACAGTATTCGTGAAGCCATTGTTGAAATACAGCTGCACACAATCGTTAATGTGCTAAAAAACTGGACCGATCGTGTAGGCTACTGCATGGCCAGCCGAGACAGCTATTTGAATGAAATTGTTTTTCATTATTAACCGGAAGGATTGTGCTTTCAAATAAAAAAGAAATTTGAGAAAATATTCAGAAGTTTTTTTAAAGCGTTTTCAAAAAAAAGTCATTTGGCGGACCCTTTATAAAATTGCGTTGGGATAACACTGGATGTTTTCTGGTAAGCTGAAAGGTTAGTTTTTTTCTGTTGCGTCGGTTTTATTTCGTTAGCAATTAAAATATTGTTACGAAAAGGGAAACAGTGTACCAGTGTAACAGTGTAACGAACTTGTTACAAGTAAATCAACAACATCGGTATGAAAGAAAAGTAAGCGAGAATGCAACAACAAGCAACGTGAACAAAATACACAAACAACAATGAAGTCGCAATAGAGCGCTCGAGAAGGCGAACATACAAACATTTCAAGAACATTCATCAGACGGATTACTTGGGCATATAAAAAGGCAAAACAAAGCAGGCAACGAGTAATAAGAATTGAGTCAGTCTTGTGTGAAGCCGCGTTGCGTAGGAAAAGAACAGTCGGGGTTTGAAGATCGCCGTTGAATAGATCTGCGTTGTTAGCAAAGATGAATAGCGAACAAGCAATTATTGTTGTAATCGTCAAGTTGTAAACGGTGGCACACAGAAGTGTGTGAATATAGAAGCATTTTAACTTATCTAAAGAGAGATTTGTTTTTATTTTGTTTGCAATAACAACCTCATACTTTACACGTTTTTAAAAAGACAAAAACGTAACAATATTTTATAAAAAAAAGCCTTTAATACGGCATTCAATTACTTAAAGAACCCATAATTTTTACGCTGCCAAATAAATTGTAAGAATCATAGTAATCCACACCAAAAATAAAATTACATGCCGGTGCATAGGCTGGTACAAATTCGCTGGTAAAGGAGAAATTAACAAATAGATACACATGATCCTAAAATTCAAACGAAATTTCAAATTAACAATTCAAACATCAGACTTCAGGTTCGACTAGACTTACACTCTTGAAAGGACATTGATGGGGAAAATTTGTGATTTTTTTTAATTCTTTAAACATGGACCTCAGCAATTGGAATTCAGATGGCCGTTGTAAAAAAGTGCACGCCTCAAATTTTGAATCGACACCATGAAAATATTTTCGTGAAAATTGTGTTTTAAAATCGAGCCATACACGTACTTTAAATTCTCCGCCCAAATCTCTACCGAATTTCACCTTGTGATTGAAGAGATAATTTTCGTTGTTAATCTTTAGAAAACTGCAATCGAACAGCTTCAGACGTTTGCCAAATGCTTGGCACGTGTAATTATAGAACTCCATGCTAAAATGTCGTTTTTCACTCTAATTTGTGGGACAATATGGAAGACATGGAAATGTTTAGTTTTCTTTCAAGTGTTAGAATGGAACAGGATTTTACCTGACTTGTTACCGAGAACAAACTTAAAATTATAAAAAATTTTACGAGTTTAAAAAACATTCTCCCGATTTAAGGCTTTAATGAAGACTAATGAATGGAAGTTTTATTTAATTTTAATCCAAAAATTATTTTACATTTCGAAAGATTGTAAAACACGTAAAACACTGAAAAAAAATTATTTCAAGTCGGTTTGTACTCTTGAACAAATGACAAAATTGTACTCACTTAACCTTTACAGAATGGTGACCTTGCCATGCGAACCTACACTATCTTCTGACACCTGAAGTGAGCGTTACACTGTATACGTTCCTTTAGTATTCGGTTTAGTAACATTCGAATCTCTGAGGTCAAAATCCTACCCGGTTAAAATGGTAGCTGCATGAGTCTTCCGAAGTTTGACAGTTGAAAACGGCCATTTTGTTGAAGCTAGTTCTGTCAAGTTACATACATATATACAACCCTTCAGTCAGGATCAAAACTTAGCTTCTCACACCACTTATGTTGTGTGTGTTAATTTTATACGTGAGTGTCGGGACCTACAGTTTAAGGTCGACTCCGAACGACAAATTTTTGAGCAACTTTTCATAGCAATTTTCTATCTCAGATTTTTGCCAGAAATCTGCTGAGAGGAAATCACCGAAGACATTTTTTTTTCATATTTTCGTTTTTATGTCTGACCAGTGCGATTTACTATGGTTGACCACAGGAAACGACGTGGGATTCTGGATCAGTTGGTCACTGACTTCAATTTTCATCGAAAAATCATCATCGGCAATGGATATTGCTGAAATTGTGGCGACACCAATTCACATGAGATCCAAGAGCATCCTGCACATACATAACTGGTCATTGCAACCCATTAGACAGGATTTCGACCTAGCTCTTTATACCACCTTATGTAGTTTATGTGTTAATTTTATCCATAAGTGGCGGGACCTACAGTTTAAAGTCGACTCTGAACGACATGTTTTTGGGAAACTTTTGCATGGCAATTTTGTTTGACTCTCAAGGAGAAATCTGCTGAGAGGAAGGCGTCGTGAGAAATATTCTTTTTTTATATCATTTATTTGGAGATGTTTGATCTGGGATTTGAAACAAGGCCTCCTGACTAATAAGCCAACACATTACCTACTAGACTACGGCGACTTCAATGCGTTCGAAAAAATCACTGTTTTGTGCTGGCGGCGTCATCGTTCCATATTACTTTGAGGATGACGTCAGCCAGGCCATTTCTATCAACAGCGAGCATTATATGTCGTTGAATACCAATTTTTTGGGTTGAATTGAATGATTTGGACACCAACGACATGACATGACAACAAGCCACATTGCATATTCCGCACGAGCAGTTTGAGGACATAGTCATCTCACTTGGGATGTGATGTAAACTAGCCACCGAATTTGTGTGTTCTGACCCCATTAAACTTTTTCTTGTGGGGGTTTTCTTAAGTTCCAGGTGTAGTTGAATAAGCCTGAAACTTCTGCAATCCCCAATGTCAACGTAACCCATGCTATTAGCCATTTCCCCCTAATTTATGAGCCGGAATCATGTATTAATGGCCAATTGAAACCGTGGAAACTTTTAATACAATCAAGCTAAAATTTGTCGTTTTGTGCGGCTCGAAGTACCGTCTAGTTTATAATCTTCAGTTGCAGGCCATAGATCTTTGGACATGCCGCGGCGGTAGCATACTGATGACAACCATAGACAATAATACATACCAAGTAATCCCTCTTTTTTAAATAAAAAAGCTTCTCCATAATCCTTTCTGGATCCACAGATCCTCTTAGTCAGTAGTTTTGCTTGTTCATATAACCATCAAATGAAAAATGAGATTCACTGTTGTTCTACCGCTCAGTCACCATAATGTACGACAATGTTGGTGGTTAACTGGCGTGAGTTGGACTCTAGAAGAACCAACATAGGCGAGATACAACATCAATAGAGCCTGAAAACTTTGCGTTTTTTATTTTCACTGTTGTTCTCAGTGTAATAACTTTACTTATTTTTATTAATGCTTGACCCCTGACAGAAGATTTTTAAAAGCTTTATGCACTTTAAAACCCATCAGTTAATGACTGACAAATTATAATACATTCGTATTAATTAATTATTTGTAAAATATTATTAAAAAAAAAATAAATAAAAATTTTCGAAATCCATCGACTTGTGATAAATTTAAACGACAATGTAAACAATATTAAAAACTCATTAAATTTTGACCAAAATTTTAATCGTTACGTTTGAAGGACCTATTGATCCATTATGTATGGAATATACTTACTTGCTTATTTAATTGATGATTAGTAATAGTGATCATTGTAGTCAGGACTACAGCCTGGACTTTCACACCACCCATGTTACATACATAATTGTTCATTACAAATCTTCAGTCAGGATTACGGCCTAGTTTCTCACACCACTTATATTGTGTGTGTTAATTTTATACATGAGTGGCGGGACCTACAGTTTAAAGTCGACTCCGAAAGACAGATTTTTTGAGAAACTTTTCATGGCAATTTTATTTACTCTCAGAGTTTTGGCCAGAAATCTGCTGAGAGGTAGTCGCCGAAGAAATACTTTTTGAATTTTATTTTGATGTCTGGCCTGGGGCTTCTTGTCTAATAAGCCAACACACTACCTACTAGACCACGGCGACCACCCATGTTGTGTATGTAAACTGTATCAATGACGGACGTGACCTACAGTTTCATATCGCCTTCGAACAACGGATTTGAGAAACTTTTCATGTCATTTTTATTAAGTCTCAGAGTTCTTGACAGACGAATGCTAACGACTTTCTCGTCGACGACTTCACGCCATGGGTTATGTTGGTAGCTTATTCACATAGAATTGCGTTTTAAGAAAACCATACAAGAAAAACTCAACATTGTAAAATCACATCACTTCAGCGTGAGTTAACCGTGCTCTGAATCCTCTCGTATCGAATATATGTACATGAACATGAGCATGAGGTGTGTGGCGATGTTCTGTTGTAAGAGCATCTTGTAAGTGTTCAGACCATTCAGTTCAGACCAAAAGCATTTGATAATTCTCTCCCTACATTGCTCGCCGTTGACAATGATGTCGTTCTCAAAGAAATATAGACCGATGCCTGACGCGAGCCCAAAATCCACACCAAACAGTAAATTTTTCGGAACTCTTTGGATGCTCTAGGATTTCATGTTTATCGGTATCGTTCCAGAGTTAATGATTTTATATATTCACATAACGATTTATCAAGAAGTAGGCCTCACCACTGAAGATGATTTTCCGATGACAATTATGATCGGTTGCAAACTGCTAAAGAACGCATTTACGGAACTGACGCTGTTTATAGTCGCTCGTTACCGTACTTAGTCCAAGAGATAACCTAATACAGAAGTCAATAATTCTCTAAAGCATCTTAACTAGAAATGAGGATAGGTTGTTGAGACTAAAATTATGCTTTGCAAGGCTGACCTGTAACCTGTCAAGTGGAGAGAACATATGCCACGCCAAAAAGATATCTTAATGGTAAATTCGGTAAAGTGAGTTTCTGACAGTCAGGGTCACCCAGGAAGCATTATATTTATGATAACATAGTGGTATTGTAGAACTTGTCGACAATGCCAACTTTTCTCGCAATATCCTTCCCCATTTGACGTTGGAAACGAAAATGTTGCCTACAAAAAAATGTACAACTATCCCTCGTATAGTGTAAAACATGCTTAAAAATTTAATAATTTTCTGCCTGACCAATTCTTTTAATAATAATTTATAAACATTACAGAATAATTAAAATTATTATTATTTGCTACATTTGGACATGTTTGCAGCAAATGTTTATTCACAACGTTTATTCAAATAAATTGGAAATCAGTTTTAAAAAATAATCATAACAATTATTATATTACCTGGAATTAAAAGCTTGCCAAGTGTAAATAATTACAAAAAAATTGTTTCTTTTTTATTAAATAAACGAACCCACCTAAAACAGACATTTGTTGTTATACTATAGGACCATAGAAAATGAAAACCCAACAAGTGATGGCTTAAATTTCAGCTCCGCTTTTCATAGTGCACTGAAAGGCGCAAGAAGCGTTTCTATAGTCACTTCAGTTACAGTTTTAGCTGCAGCTGGTTTTGTTTTGTGTTTTTGGCATGTGCCAGTGAATGCAACAAAAACATGCAAACAAAGAACGGCAGCCTCTAAAGCAACAGCAAGTTAAACAAAGGAAGGAACACCCACTTAAAATTCGGGAATCATAAGTTGGTTTCAGTTATGGTTTAAGCAGGTGACTACGATTTCATTTGCATAACTACACAGGAAACTGAAGTTAAGAATAATGATGATGAGAATGATGACTACGATTGTTGGATTTTGTAAACAATGTAAAGTGATAAACAAAAGTAATGTAACACAGACACAGGACAGGTAGTTTTATTAGAAAAATAAAAACAACAAGTCTTCATACGTACATAATTGGTCGTTACAACACTTCAATCAGGCTTACGACCTGGCTTCTCATACCACTTAGGTTGTATGTTTTAATTTTGTACATGACTTGCGGGAACAACAGATTTTTGAGAAACTTTTTCATGGCAATTTTATTTACGCTCAGAGTTTTTGTCAGAAATTTGCCGAGACGATGTCGCCGAAGGAATATTTTTTATATTCCGTTTTGATGGAGATAGCGTGGATTAGACACTGGTCACTCTAGTATCCTGGGAAAATTTGAGGCTGTCGGGTACATTATTATATGATATCGCGATATGATTTCTCGATTAAATTCATGACGATAATCCCGGATAAAGAGGTCTGGAGGAATGGTGCTGTGTACCTCGTCAAGGACTCAGTCCAAATCTTCACTGATGGATCCAAGCTGGGAGGAACCGTTGGTTGCAGAATTTACTCTGAGCCAATAGGTATAGCCGAATCTATAAGGCTGCCGGATTACAGCTGCCTTTTCCAGGTGGAGGTTTTGGCAATACAGGCCAATAATATTGGAGTACCTTTGGGAACCTGCAAGCTCATGATTGACAACGAGATCATGGTCTCTGTCAACCGTAGGTGGGCAGCTTCGGACAAGGGCAGAATGGCGCACATAATCTGGCCGAGGCTGGATGTAGGGCGCACTGCAAGGCTGCTTAAAATCAAAAGCAGCGTGCTCAGTACTTTCATTGGAGTCGTGACGGGGCATTGCATTTTGAGTGTCAACGCGAGGCGTATTGATCTGAACACCACGCAAATGATTTCTGTAGAAGCTGCAGGGATGAGGAGGAAGAAGAGACTGTTCTTCATCTACTGGGAACATGCCCGAGACTATGTCAAAGGAGGAAGAGACATCTTGGTGCATACTACATCGATGACCTAGGTGATTTGTCGAACATTGACGTCAGCAATTTGAGTCGCTTCATGTGGTTCCATGACTAGGGGATAATTAACATGAACTGTTGTATCACAATGGGCCCCACGGGACCTAAGTGCGTCTATCCGATTCCTTGGAGGGACAGCCACTTATAGTTAATTACCTACCTTTGTTGGAGATGCCTGAGTTAGGGTTTGAACCATGGCCTTTCCTCTAGTAAGCCAATACACTAACTGTTAGACTACGACGACTTTCAGACAAGACTTCAGCCATAACAAAAAACATAGTGATCCTAGTCAGCTTTGTACTACAAACGCTTCATTCAATGCGTATTTAATAAAATAATGTTTCGGTGTCTTCACTAAAAGATTGGTGGGTAAAGGCACTAGAAGGACTATTTATGATTCCAAGGCACCCAGCATTAATGCTGATGAATTGAGTGACCATGTAAACTCACACAACATTAGAGGTGGGAGAAGCTAGGTTGTAATTCTGACTAAAGGGTTGTAGTGATCAAAGAAATAGGTAAGTAAAGAAACCTAAAGTAAATTAAAAGTACTATAGTACTGAGTGCACCTCTATATTGTCACCCACTTCCTGTTTCACTAGCAAACTTCAGGATGTGGTACGATAATAGTAAAATTCCCTCTCAAGCATTAAATACACACCCAGTTGTTTCGTTCCGATATGCATTAACGTTTCAAATATGTATTCTAATGATTTATTGTCTTCATCATTGAATCTATATATTGTCTCTGTGATGATCCCTATTCTTTACAAGTGCTCTTTCAGTCTTCAGTACGCTTTCAAAGTTCGATTTCTATCCTCAATCTACTTCAAGGACTGACGCATAGCTCAAATCTCTTCTCATTGTAATTACCCAACAACAGATGAGCTTATTTCAAACATCTTTGACTTTGGAAAAGTCCCCGGCTCCCTCTATCTTCATTCTGATCGAGTGAGGAAGGTCTTTCCATTGTACAAAAATCTTCTCGGTTATTAGCAGCTTGAAATTTCTTTTCTCGCAATCTCATCTGTGTGTTCTTTGCCATAAATTCAGGCATGACTTAGGATCTTCCAGACAAATCCCTTGATTTAGCCATCCCTTATGACTTAACCTCATATGAGCCGCCTGATAGATTGATGCCTGAGTGTCAAATAGTATTGCTATGACCTCTCTTGTCAAAACCACCAGTGAGATACCAGCCAATTTTCCCTTGGGTTCACAATATTTCACTCTGGGGTCGATTACCCGTGCTATTGTCTCGCTATTTGTCTTTGGGCCATCCCTACTACACCACAGACTGATTCCTACATTAAAAGAGTATTGCCTTCATTCAATCAGTTTGTTGCAAGCAATTTGCAGTCAAATGCTGCCGCAATTATTGTCATCAAGTCGTACTTTTTGTCACTTGCAATTTTCATTGGCACATTTCTGTGCGTCACTGTACATCCTTTGAAATACTCATGCTTATTTCGACTAATTTTGTTGCAACATTTGTTGCAAATTGTTTTAGTCTATGATTCATTCTTGTTTACCTATGCCCACCATTACTTTCCAATGAAGCTCTGCATCTTCAGATCAAGACTAAACGAACCAAACGGTAATGACAATAACAGTAGTGATGATGCTGCAACGATTATACACACTCAATTACAATGTGTTGCTTTAAGAGCCGTTCCTTTCATTTGCACACACATTAAGCATTCATACAGTCATGGCAAAGTACTCATATTGCATTTTCTGTTCACTGTTTTCCTTTCTTGTTTACGTGTCTGCAACAAACATTTGCATTAACGGCTTCAACGCTCGCCGATGCATATTTTAATGCAACTTTCTGATAAATAGAGAGAATTGAGGCAGAGTGACAAGTCTTCAAATAACTACCGACAGTATAAAGAGAAGGAAAAGCAAGTCTGAAATTGCTTACAATCAGCAAGTGTTCCAATAGAGTCTTAAAAGGAATGCACTCACTCTGACGTAAGGCACTCAACGTGATTGGATGGTAAACTAAATATCAACGTTAAATAGAAACGTCACGTAAAGACATATTTTTAACTTCTTACGTTTAAGTTTTACGCAACTATCGTGGCCCTAATTTTTCTCTCAGTGAGAATATCAACAAACTGATTTCACACAAAAGGGACGCAGAGCTGCGTAGGATTTGACTTGTGATTTAAACAAACTGTACCACTTTCCACACACTGTGCGATATCATCAAACTATAAAGACGCTAGTTTGATGAGAATCATGGATCAAGAGATCATGCAATTTGATTTCACTGGAATTTATTTTGTAGGAGTTACGTAAAGTCTTTCCTATACAGTGACAAGCCAGTAACAATGCCGTGCATGTAAGACAATTTTGCAGCTTTTATGGCTAGAAAAGGCGAGCTGTGTGAAGTAATATTTAAAAAGTAAAGAGTGCCTCAGTAGGAGTGCACTTTTTCAGATTAAGATTAGAGGACGTGTACTTGTCGATTACCACAAGTACAGTACCCGGAGGTCGAATTGACCCAATGTACAAAAATAAAATTAAATCACAAATTTTTAGAAAGCCAAGGTTCAAACCCTCAGCTGAGAGATCAAGATGTTTGAAATGAAATATAAAAATATATTTCATATGTCCTCTTCCTCTCATCAGTTATTTGTGAAAATAACTCTGAGAGTAAATAAAATTGCCAAGAAAAGTTTTCTCAAACTCTCGTTCGGAGTTTACGTTAAACTAACTGCAGTTCCCGTCACTCATGTATAAAATGAAAAGAAACAACATATGTGCTGTAAGAAGAAAGGTTGTAATTCTGAATAATTTATATTCAAATATAAAAATCACATGAGCTCACACTTCTTGAGCAATAGGAAACTGAATAATCGAAGTTACTTGCCATTGCATCCAATATAACAACCGAATATATTGTTACGTTTTTACCTTTTAAAAACGTTTAAAATATGAGCTCGTAGATTGCAAATAAAATAAAAAAAATTGCGTTTAGTTTTAATTAAAATTCTTTATTCATTCGCACAATTCCGTGTGCCACTGTTCACAAATTGATGTAAACAACAGCAATTGCTTTCCTTTGTTATTCCTCTGTTTATACGCTTTGCCTGAACAATAACAATTACTAGACAATTATTCGACAGATCTTTGTAACGGAGATCTTCCAACCACGATTACCCTCTACAAACGCACCGCGTCTTCACACAAGCACAAGCAGTCGCCTGCTTTGCTTTGGCTTTTATATGGCAACGTAAACAGTCTGATGAATGTTCTTGAAGGCGAATGTTCATGACTTCGCATTCTCGTAATGTAAAAGCCAAACACCATTATATTGATTTTAGCGCAGAGAACATAGTTTCTACACAATTTTGGATGGCAACACTATTATTGTAGAATGCAGATGATCGATTTCTTCTTTGAGAACTCAAATCAGGGCAAAAATATTGTTGCAGCTCAAGCGTTAAAGTTTTCTTTGGGCAATCAATAAGAATCTAAGTTTTTATCTCCGACTAAAGGGTTATAATGACCAATTATTTTGTGACTTATTGTTGGACTACAAAGAAGATTCGTTTCAATTAAGTATGTAATAAAGTTTCCGCCAAATAGCCATCACGACTCTAATGACAGACCATTTCTCATTTCAAAAAGTTTTTCATAGCTTGTTCTTGTAGATGTAGCTTTATCTCGCCCATGATGCATAGGGTCTCGAATCTCGCCCATATGTATATAAATTGTTTTCGATTTATTCACACAAACCTGAAATTTCAGAAGATTCCAACGAAAAAGATCGCAGCCTTTAAATTACATGATTTTAACGGCCCATTGACATTAGAATTTTCATAGACATGTTCCGAAAACCGCTACTGCAATAAATCGATTGTAAGACGCACAAAATGACTTGACTAGTCTAGTTATTCTAGTTATGCTAGAATAAGACTTCTTTTGCTCTGCTTTGGATCAATCATTGTTTTTGTCATTAACATGCTTAGCATGCTCTGTCAGTCTCAATGCCTTTTTGTTAACCTTATGTGTTGGAGAATATTATTTCAAATATTTTTCGCTTCTTTTGTATAACAAGGGATGAAATGGTATATGCCCCCCCCCTCATTTTATCAGAATAAAATTGTCCTTAGCAAGCTCTTGACCGTAGCTCTTTTCAACTTTCTTTGGCCAACCTCTACTTTAAGAGTTTGGCTCACTTTAATGATTGTTTAAATAATCAAACTAGAGTAAACAATAAGAAATGAAAAAATAACCTTAGGGCTTTACAACAATAATAAATTCAACATATTTGGCCCCAATTCCAAATACGCCAACCTAAGTTGTCCAACAAAACATGAACATGTCAGTGTAAAATGTAAGGTGGGAGTAAATTATTGCGGTTTTAAACATGATTTCGATAATTAAAGGTTGGCAATGTTCAATTCAAGCAGAAGGTTAAGTATTTACTAACATGGACACACAAATAGATAGCCGAACAGACAGACAGACAGACGGATGTAATGAATGTCTTTCAAACGTTTTGCATGCAATTAAGCTTTAATCATTAGCTGTTAAGAAATATAAGTTGTGTTTTTTCTTAACTGGATTATAGGTTTTGACCAGAACGACGTTGTCTTTGTTGTTATTGTTATTGTTGCTTTTAATGTTTAAAATAAATTTAATAATTTAGCCTCCTCTTATAGCTTAAGGTTGGATTAAAAGTTTTTCAACTGATTAATTCAAATTATCATCTTGTCTTAGCCCTATACATGTATGTGTATATGCTTGTAATTATTTTGTGTGTAAATTTGTTAATAATCTTAAGACAACAACAAGAAAAAAAACATTTAAATTTATTTAAGCATGAAATTAAATCCTGTGGTTAATTTATTGTTTTCTTAAAATGTCATTAACCGAGTTATTGTGGTTTAAATAAGGCTCTGCACGTAAATACTATGGGTTGCAAAAGAAAAATCTCATCTTGAAAATAAATTTATTTTTTGCTGGAGGAGTTTTGTTTAGACATTTGGAAGGTAAATAATTTCTATTGTAGTCTAGTAGGAAGTGCGTTGGCTTATTAGACGTGAGACCACAGGTTCAAACCCCAGTCCCAACATTTCTAATGAAACGAAATGTGCGAAATATTTCTTCGGAAACTTTCTCTCAGCAGATTTCTGGCAAAAGCTCTGAGAATCAAGTGAAAAAATTACTATGAAAAGTCGACTTTAAACTGTAGGTCCCATTACTCATCTATAAAATGAACACACACAACATAAATGGTGTGAGAAACTTGGTCGTATTCCTACATATCTGAAAGGTTGTAATATCTATTGCATTCCTTTTATATATTACAGTCGTTAAGCTGCCAGACCCAAATTATTTTATTTAAGAAACTGTCCGTAGATTCGTAGTTTTCGATAATTTGTTCGCACATTTCAGGCCTTGTGTCCGTGATAATTTTAAGACAGTTGATTTCCAAATGCTTTATCGTTAGAGAAGTATACTCGTAGAAAGAATATTTTATGAAGCCTGATGAATATCACTAAAACCGCATAATTTCTTTTGTGAACTTCTTATGCAATAAAGCCAAAATCGGTCGTGTTACGTGACTCTTCAATTGTATGTCATCCTGCCACCACAGCAGTCTTAAAGGTTTTTCCAGAATAATTTTCGAAAAAAAAATACCACCAAACAAATATTGATTTTTAAATGCTCTACCTTTAAGGGAGTTTCCGCATGTAAGAAGTCTAACACCATAAAACTGCGTACTTTCTTTTGGTTATTTTTCATGCAATAATGCCCAAAGTAGGTCGTATTATCTGGCTCATGACAACGTCTTGTTAAAACCACATATCGTCCTGCAAAATATATTCAATTGTAGACCATCGTACGGCCATTACCCATAGAATTGACAGGAACGGCTCAAACAGAGTTATTTTCAAAAAATACGAACCAATGACTACCGCCACACACAATGTGTCCAAAACAGTCTTCTATCCTGATCCAATAGCTTTTTCACAATCATTATTAGGTTTTCTGAGTCCTGTGTGGGATAATTTTGCTTGTTGGCATTGATGCCCTGGTTGAAATAGACTCCATCTCTAAAGAGAATTTTATTCAACATCAATATTGAAAGTATTGTTACGAAAATGGAAAAATCTAGATACTGGTGTTTTACTTTTACAACTTTTAACATTAAAATTATACACAAAAACTACAAAACCAGTGAACTTGTTTACAACTTACTGCTCTGCGTAATATAACAACAAACACCAGCATAAAAAAATGATAAACAAGTAAACAAAAATATACCAACAAACAATACAAGAATAAATGTAAACAAAATGCTTACTTACATACGTAATTGGCTATTAACAACCCGATTAACGGATTTCGGGCTGAGGCAACACATCCTTCCAGGAGCCTCTGCTTCTTGCGCGCCTGCGCCAGTTGGTCACACCAACAGGGCTCCCTCGATTTGGCCTTTCCAACGCAGACAAAGTCGTTCTCATCGCCGATTTCAGCAGACCTCCGCGTCGAATACCCGTCTCGACGCAGCGTCCTCCTCCATTCGAAACGACATGGCCGAGCCAGCGTAGCCGCTTGATGTTAATACGTTGCACAACGTCTATGTCGTAGGGAGCTAATACAGCTCACTTAGAATCGGATGCGGAAATCATCGCCAACTCGCACTGTACCGAAGATCTTTCGTAAGACTTTTCTCTCGAATACTCTCAAGGCTGCTGCATCAGTGCTTAATAGGGTCCATTCCTCTGCGCCATAAAGAAGCACGGAAAGGATGAGCGACTTTTCGAGCATTAATTTTGTCGTACGAGAGGTCTCTACTGGTCAATTGGGTATTGAGACCATAGTAGCACCTGTTGGCAAGAGTTGTCCTGCGATTGATCTCCAGATTGACATCATTTTTGGTGGTAAGGGCGGAGCCAAGATAAAACATAAACAAAAGGCACAAACAACAATAATGAAACAACGATGTTTATATTTATAGAGATCTCAAGAAGGCGAAGGCACAAAAATTCGCCTTCAACAACATTCATCAGGCTGTTTACGTTGCCATATAAAAGGCAAGGCAAAACAGGCAACTGATTTAGTAAAAGTTCAGTCAGTCTTGTGTGAAGACGCAGTGTGTTTGAAGAAAACAATCATGGTTTGAAAATCTCCGTTACAAAGATCTGTCGAACAATTGTCTAGTAATTGTTATTGTTTATGCAAAGGGTATAAACAAGGGAATAATAAACAAAGCAATTGTTGTTGTTACATCAAGTTGTGAACAAAGACAAATTTATTTTATTTTCAATCCACGAGTTCATATTTTAAACGTTTTTAAAAGGTAAAAACGTAACAGTAACCTGTGCATGTTCGAAATGTATGAAGTCGCCGTGGTCTAGTAGGTAGAGTGTTGGCTTATTAGACGTAAGGCCTCGTCAAACCCCTGGTCAGGCAAAAAATAAAATAAAAATATTTCTTCGGCGACTTCCTCTCAGCAGATTTCTGGAAAAAACTCTGAGAGTAAATAAAAAATGCCATGAAAAGTTTCTCAAAAATCTGTCGTTCGGAGTAGACTTTAAATTGTAGGTCCAACCACGCATGTATAAGAATTAACACACACAACATAAGTGGTGTAAGAAACTATGTCGTAATTCTGACTTAGGATTGTAGTGGCCAATTACGTATGTATGTATGTGTGAAATATACGCCTGGGTGAGCGTGTACACATATCAGTGTGAGTGACTGTAATGCTGTATGCACTTGTGAGTAGTTTTTGTTTTTGCAACTCGTTTCATTGTGTTTTTTGCAAGGAAAATGGCAAAAAGGAAATCACAACTCATTAGGAAAATTAATAATATGAACAATATGCTGCTACTGCTACTGACAATGTTGAATGTGAAATTTTCTTTCACATTTTTTTCACTGCTTTCCGCATATTTTTAAGCAGTAACAAAAATATTTCATAAATATTTATCTTTCTGTTAAAGAATGTATGTTTGTTTTAGTTTGTTTATAAGTAGTATACATACATGTATGCATGCAATCAGTGTCTAAATGTGCATGTACATGTGAAAGAATATAATTTTACGAAATTATGCCAACAGAAAAATTTTTTTTGAGGAAAGCGGATATTGCAAGTAGAATTTTGTTTTCCATTTTCTGCATCGCTTACTTTAAAAAGGAAGTCAAATAAAAACAACTGAGAGGAATGGAGGTTGTTAGAGGTTTGAAAACTGTTGGGTTTTTTGATCTAATGGAACCAAGTTTCTTAACAAATGCTGCTACATCAAGGCTACATTAAGGCACTGCTTTTTAATTTTTTTCTTGTTTATTTCATTGTTTTATTCCAATCGTCCTACCAACAGCCCAGCCAAGAGAACTGCCACACTTACGGCAGGTGTTGGCCATCGAGATACTATATTCCTTCATTTCCCTGGAACTATCTGGAGCTTCAGATTAAGGCATTTAGACTCCGAATGTTCTTCCCTGACAAATTAGTAGATTTGCATAGTAGAAGTGCAGGTGCTCATTGCTCAAACGTAATGGCACTGATCATTTACCCAAGATCTAATGAACATTTCCACCTCTTTCTCAATCTACAGAAGTCATTGGCCATATAGCCAAGACCAATTTGTCTTACATGGGTACATCGTATGTAATATCCAGTAATGACTGGAGATTAATCATAGGTTATGTGTGCATTTCTTCCAGCACTGAGTGGATTTGTTGACAATATCTACTGCCGTATCTACTGCTGCACTATCAGTTCTGGTTTTGCAAGTCAACAGCTCACTTAAAGACCCTTGGCAGAAACCTTCATGGCGACAAAAGAAGAGGTAGACATACCTTTGTATGCTTGGAGCAAATTACTGGAATCAAAGCTTGCAAATCAAAACATCTTGATCCGAGGTAAAACTATTTCTGAAAGACTGATGAAAATGGAAATATTTTGTTATGGCACTTTGTCCTTTATCTTTATCCCAAGCACAATGGTACATATGGGCTACCAAGTGAACTTACCTGTAAACGGCAAGCTAGCCGCTAACCTAACCTAACCAAACCTAACCTAACCTAACCTACACAGCAGGCAGATAAATATTACATTTACTATAAACTTGAACTAATCAAACCCCATTAAATTTGAACTATTCTCATTCGAATTTTCAGTAGATTAAGGCTTAGTCTGTTAGTTACATCACTTGACATGCTACTGAACGTTATCCACACTGTTCAATAAGTTCAATAAGAACTACAAACACTTGATAACATGTTAAGAGCGTATTCTGATATACTGAAATAAAATGAAATTGATTTTCATTGACAAATAGATGAATGCAAGAAAATGTCCATATTCTTACTTACGTCTTTAACTGACCATTAACAACTCGATTAACGGATTTCGGCCTGCCGTAACACTTCGTTCCAGGCGCCTCTGCTTCTTGAGCATCTATGACAGTTGGTCACACCAATCGATAAAAGCGCTTCCTCGATTTGGTCCTTTCAATGCATACAAGGTCCTCTTCTTCGCCGATTTACGCATCAAATACCCGTCTCGCCGGAGCATCCTCCTTCATTCGAACGACATGGCCGAACCAGCACAGCAGCTGGATATTAATACGCTGCACAACGTCTATGTCGTCATACAGCTCACTGTTGAATCGGATGCGGAAATCATCCCCAACTCGCACTGGACCGAAGATCTTACGTAGGACTTTTCTCTCTAATACTCTAAAGGCTGTTGCATCGGTCCTTAATAAAGTTCATGCCTCCGCTGCATAAAGAAGCAAGGGTAGGATGAGCGTCTTGTAGAGTATTAGTTTTGTCGCACGAGAGAGGTCTCTGCTACTCAATTGCCTATTGAGACCATAGTAACACCTGTTGGCAAGAGTGATCCAGCGCTTGATCTCCAGACAGATATCATTGTTCGTGGTAAGGACGGAGCCAAGATAAATAAATTCCTTGACCGTATCAAAAGTATAGTTATCGGCCCTAATCTGAGAATCAGTACGCCGCACGTCTCTACTTGTCGATAACATATACTTTTTTTGTTTTACCCTCATGTACATATTCGCCGTTGTAAATTCTAAGCTTTCACATCCTCAATGGGATTTTAACAAAGCACCGAATTTGTTGCCAGTGCTAGCTCCGGCCAATTCATACAATCAGCGACTCCCTTAATCTGCTCTATGACCCGGTCCTCACAACGGCATTCGAGATTCGTACTTAAGATCATTACGTTAGAACGCAGTATAATGACGCACAGTGGTCCAAATGCTCAATCTATCCGGACAAAAGTTATAACTCGCTTTTGCAAAGCCGTACCGATATGATACTTGGTACGTTTATAGATTTCATCAATATAAACAATTAGAGAAAAAAAATCAAATGTATATGTGTGTGTATGAGTGTGTGTATGTAAATTTGTTTTTTTGGACATCTGTTTGAAGCCTAAAGACGACAAAATGACTGAACCGATTTTTCTAAAATTTTCACACCGTATTTCTACATGTGTGGGTGGAATTAAAGACTAATTTTTATTCAAAAGTTTTAAATGGCTGAAGTGCCACGTCTACCTTAAGAATTAAGTATTAAAAATCTTATATCATGGAAACAACAGCTAAAATCTTCGAATTCAGCATGGACAACTTTGACATCCACATAAGCATTTGTGGGAAAAATGGTTGAACTAGCTACAGTGGGTGTGTTACCTTCCATATAAATAAAATACTAAACTTCATATATCTGGGAGAACTATAACAGTCAAAATCCCCAAATCATGTATTATGAAATTTAGTGTCGATATTAATATTTTGGTTAACAATAGGCGGACTAGCAATAGTAGGCGTAACAACTTCCACATCTACATTGTTTTCATTGAATACTTGCTTATAGCGCTTCCATCACATCTCCATTTATAGATCAAAGCAAGCTCTACAGGTTTACATTGCTGCAAAATTTCTTTTTGTTGTTTTAAGAGCCTTTTAGCAGAGTGATCTACCAAACTTTGAAGAACTATCTCTGCCGATATTTCAGTAATTCTAAGATCACCACTCGGATAACATTCTTCTTTGGCAGGCAAAACTTTATGGTATGAAGGGTAAATATCAGCTTTATGATCTTTGGCACTTGCACGTTATAGACTATAAGTGTGTCTTGTATATCCACCATCGACATACAAAGCTAACGCCTCCTCATTTGTGTAAGGGATTGGTTGTGGAGGAGAAAAGCTCATTTTTTTATTTCTAATGCTTTAGAGAGAGAAGAATCTATAGTTTTGACTATGCTTGCAGCACTTCGTTTCCCGGACTTATAAAGACTTGTTCCAGCAGCAAATGTCAGTTCTTCTGCCGACCAAGTCTCTAAAAAAGAGCAACATTTCTACGCTTTGTTCTCTCAGATTTACATAAAAATTCCTTAGAAGGCCTGCCATAATTGGAGGTCGAAGGTCCATCCAAGCATCCTTCAACACGAGATGATGAAGAAAATTTAGGTGGAATATTAAAATACCCTTCTAACCAATATTTATTTTTATCTTCGAACGTGAGCCTTGTTTGACTGGCTTGCGCCCACTTTCTCGTTAAAATGCATACAAAAATTCGAGCAGATTGCCTTACTTTTCTGTAATAACTATCCTAATACCAATCTTAGCAACGACGTGTTTAAGACCAGCATCAGTTTTCTTAGTTAGTTGCTTTTCATTACGCCAAGTATTATACAGCTCTTTTCTAGTAATGGACATGTTAAACTCTAAATGAAATAAAAATCGTTTGGGCAAAATCCGGCAGCTAATTTTTTAAACATTAAAAAGCTACACATATATAGATGACGAGAACATAAAAAGTAAAGCTTAAGTACGATAAATTACCATTTGAAATTCTAATTGAATTCTGACATTAAAAAGAAATTCACCTTTAAAACACACATGTACATAATTGCATTTTATTTATCAACAAAACGTATGTTATGAAAAATTTAAACAGTATGGGCCATAATCATAGTCATCAGAAATGTATACTTTAAGTATCATTTATTAAAATGTCTACTTTTCAGCTACTATAGACGATAAAAAGCTTACTTTTTCCGCTAAGGTCAGTTTTATACTTATAACAAGCTGAAGTTGTTTTTAATAAAGTTAACATCATTTTAACTCTATCAGCTGTTTGTCATTTATCAAAAGTTACAAAATCAAAACAAACCAAACACAAAAGTTGTATGAATTATGTTAAATTTTTTATAAATATTTTATTATATATTAAGTTATTATTATATTATATATTTTATTTTATTATTTTTTTATAAATTGTGTTCGCTGGTGCTCCAGTTTGCCTCTCGCTCCCTTTTCTTCTGATCTTTTTGACAATTTATAAATCAATGATACATAAGTATGTAAAACATTAGATCTATGTACATACCTTTTCTAAATTTTTCATTGAGATAATAGTTTATTTTCCCCGGATTAATTTTATACAATTGTTTTTTTTTTTTAAATAACAATTTATATTTTGTTTATTTTTTTGGCGCTTTTATTGCATCAGCTGTGCAGAGATGCCACTTATTCAATATTTATACCAGTTTGTATGCAAAATTTCAAACATTACACTAATCACCCACTTAAAGCTGATTCAACTTAAAGCTATTATTAATTTTCACTATAGTTAAAAAACAGTTAGTAACAGGTTTAAATATTAAAGTTGTTTTTAAAAAGAACCGACTTTAGTGTTTGACTATGATTATGGGCCTATATTTTTACTTATACCTTTGTTATATTAATTACGCGAATATATTTGTTTTAATTGTTCTTATTATTTTTTCACAACAATTTCACTCGCACTGTTAAATGTCACTTGAGATATTAATTTTTTAGCAAAGAAGCAATTACTGTATTTGAAGCAAGATATCAATGCTAGTGTAGCTGTTTAAAGAAAAAAAATATGCCATTATGTACTTTAGACACTTGTCAACATATTACCATACAAAAAATTAACTTTTTAAATATTTTAAAATATGACTTTTGTCCGGCTAGGTGGGAGATTTCGACCACAGTGTGACGGCCGGCTAGGTATCAGAAACTAATATCCCCTTAGTGGTCATCATCGCATCCTGTAGTAGCGACACAGTTTAGTGTGGAAGACGTTTCAATGGTCACGTGTATTCTCTCCGGACTAGAAAAGTCATAGTATTCATACATATTGTTACGTTTTTACCTTTTAAAAATGTTTAAAAATATGAGCTCGTAGATTGCAAATAAAATAAAAATACATTTGTGTTTTGTTTCACTTGAACTTCTTTATTATTCGCACAATTCTGTGTGCCACTGTTCACAATTTGATGTAAACAACAACAATTGCTTTTCTATGCTATTCCCCTCTTTATACCATTTGCATAAACAATAACAATTACTTATTCGACAGATATTTGTAACGGAGATCTAAAAACCACGATTACTATCTTCAAACGCACCGCGTCTTCACACAAGACTAACTGAAATGCGCTCACTCAGTCGCCTGCTTTGCCTTCCTTTTTATATGGCAAAGTAAACAGTTTACATTTATTCTTGCAATGTTGTTTTTTTTTTTGTTTACTTGTTTACCATTTATTTATGCTGCTGTTTATTGTTGTATTTTTGTTTAATAGTTTATCATTTTATATATGCTGGTGTTTGTTGTTATATTAAGTAGTACGATAATTTGTAAACAGGTTTGTTTACTACATTGTTTTGTTTTTATAGTTTTTCTTTATAATATTAATACTAAGCGATGTAAAAGCAAAATATTATTTTGATTTTTCATTTCCGTAACAATACATGTACATAATTGGTCATTACAACCCTTCAGTCAGGCGATAACGACCAAGCTTCTCAAATCACTTATGTTGTGTGTGTTAATTTTATACATATTTAAGTGGCAAGGGGACCTGCAGTCTAAAGTCAATTCCAATACACAAAACACTGTCTTTTTCGACATACAATAAGCGCTTTCGAGTCTCATAAGGATTGGTATTGTTCCCACATTCAACAATTTTGTTTGTTCACGTATCCGTTTATTCAGAGATGAGCCTCATCGATGAGGATAATTTTTCGATGAAAATCAGAGTGACTTGCCTACTGCTCTAGAGACCATTTAGCGAACACATGTCCTTCTTTATAGCCGTTCATCGTGATTATCGTAATTATCTCGGTTATTATCATCAACCATACTTCCCATCCTGTTTAAGAGCCTACAAACGTACATAATTGGTCATACCTAGCTTCTCAAACCACTTGTGTTGTGTGCTTTAATTTTATACATGAGCGGCGGGACCTACAGCTTAAAGTCGTTCGGAGTCGACAGATTTTTTTGTAGAAACTTTTAATGGTAATTTTCTATTCAGTCTCAGAGAGTTTTTTCCAGAAATTTTCTTAAAGAAAATAGCCGAAGGAAATATTTTTTCATCTTTCGTTGACCTGGGATTTGAACCGTGGCATACGTCTAATAGGCCAACAGACTACCTAATAGACTGCAGAAATTTCTTGTTAAAGAGTCTATTTTTACAAAAGAGAGGTCTTCATTGGTCTGCAGTCCTTGAACGAAGTCGAGCCCTGTTCCTAGTACATATAAGTAAAGAGACACACGCTCTGATTACAGTTGAAGAAAATTAGTCATCATGAACAGAACGTCTCCCTAGAAATAATTTAAATGTTAAAAAATATTGTTACAAAAATGTAAAAGAATCTAGATACTGGTGTTTTGCTTTCACATCATTTAGCATTAAAATTGTAAACAAAAGGTACAAAAACAAAACAATGAACTAGTTTACAAAATAATCGCACTGCGTAATGCAACAACAAACACCAGCATAAAAATGGTAAATAAGTAAACAAAAGCATACAAACAATCATCATCATAAAAAATGGTAAACAAGAAAACAGAAATACAACAACCAACACTACAAGAATAAATGTAAACAAAATACACAAACAACAATAATGCAACAACGATGTTTACATTTATAGAGATCTCGGGAAGGCGAAGCCACAAACCATCGCCGTCAAGAACATTCATCAGACTGTTTACGTTGCTATATAAAAGGCAGGCCAAATCATTCAACTGAGTTAGTAAAAGTTCAGTCAGTCTTGTGTGAAGACGCGGTGCGTTTGAAGAGAGTAATCGTGGTTTGAAGGTCTCCGTTATAAAGATCTGTCGAACAATTGTTATTGTTTGTGTAAAAGAGTATAAACAGAGGAATAACAAACAAAGCAAGTGTTGTTGTTTACATAAAGTTGTGAACAGTGGCACACAGAATTTTGCTAACAGTAAAAAATTTAATTAAAACTAAACAAAAATTTATGTTTATTTTATTTGCAATCTACGAGCTCATACTTTAAACTTTTTAAAAGGATAAGAACGTAAAAATATATAAACATCCAATTTATGTTTCGACCCACTGTGCACATGTTAGAAAATTCTGTAGATTTACTGATTTGGTTGACATATTCATTGTTGTTGCATGCACTCATGCAAATGTTGCCAGCTATTGTGTTATTCTATTATCGTTGCTGTCAATGTTGTTGTTGCCGCTGTAATTTGTTGTTGGTGTTGTTTAAAATGCATTTGTGCAGAAATTTTTGTTGTAAGTATGAGTACGTGTGTGCTATTTGACGTGTATCGTACTGACAGCTGATATTGTTGGCAAAATGTTGCTCTTGTGGCTGGGCTGTTTTGTAGCATATTTTTTGAACAATTGAAAGATGTTTTGTGCATGCAACTGTATGTTACGTGTCTACACTTGAATTCATATTTGCCTCTTTTTTTCTTTACTTGAATGTGATTTTCATAAGAATAGATGCTGGATTCTTTTTTTTAATTTTTTGTCATTCTTGTGGGTGTTTTTTATTGAAAGCGGTAATGTTTGGGCCAAGTGTTTTACCAGAACTATTGTTGTAAAAATAAAATATTTTTTTTTTATTTTGAACAAAAGAATACGAAAAAACATCATGTAAACACGAATGATTCCATATTTTTTTACGGTTTGCCTTTTATTCTAATGAAAAAGTAAGAAACGAGTCTCATCTGTCGCATAAAAGTAATGAAAATTAAAATTTTCTATGATTTTTTGTTAAATAATTTTAGAAATTAAATTTAAAAATAAAAATTGTATTTTGGAATACTTTGGATGTAAACCAGAGATCAGCAATGAGTATTCAAAAAGACGAGTAGAATCGAATCATACTCATAATTTCTGATACTTATACGCATTCATACTTATTTTAATATATGGAACTCTAGAAAGTTTAAAGTACTCAAACTGAACAGCACTTATGTTGTTGTTGATTTCGACTCTACATAACTCAACATATAGAAGAACCACAAATGATTCGCGTACGAACACTAAAATACTCACTATAAGGTTGTGTTTTTGCTCTGCTTGCTGCTCTACCTTTTCTTGGTTATGAGTCTTTCTCCTTTTTTTGCAAATGCAACAACAATTAAGGCTGTAAATTTTGACGAATGAATCGAGTCACTCGAGCCATTTATAAATATTTTTCTAAAGTTATGAATCTGAATGAGTTGGCTACTGAATCAAGCATATTTCGAATGGTATGAGTTTGATGTCATCGTTGTATGCATAATCATTGCAACCTGTGCTTATAAATCAACATTGTAGTGATTACGAATGAATCAGAGTACAAGTTAAATTTCAATATTGTTCACTCACTTATATTCAAAATATCATGAGTGCTTATGAGTAGCGAAAATACGATTCATGATTGTGTTTCCGCTGTTTATAGAACTGTGAATTAGATAGGGTATCACTGAACATGCATAAGAGATGTTTAGATTCTTACGGAAAGGATAGTAGCACCAGATGTATCCTCAAAAATACTTTATTAATGATACTGCAATAAAACAAGCCGCATCTACTGCCATTACCATCTGGAAAAGTTCAATTTCGAAAATTGGCTATCTTGACTTTGGGTTTACCACTATGAATGAAAAGTTAGTATTAATCAGCATCAGAGCATAATTTTCGCTTATGCCAAAACAAGAATATATTACGACATGCGTAAAGGTGTTGCCTTCAACGTTAAGTTCAAGGGCATATACGATAAATGCGCACCCTACCGCACAAAGAAAGTTCTTCAGAATTCTAGCAGGATGGCTCCAACTACCGGGCAGTCATATTTTGACAGGCATTATCTTGATTTTGTTACGGTACAAATCGTTTTAGTATGCAACAGTAGTTTTATTATAACATTTTGCTTGATCGAGTGAACGTTTCCACCATGCAATATGTCCACACATTCAGAGATCAAAATATTAAGTTGGACCATTACCTTCTCGCAGCAAAGTTGCGATTAGGAATAGCGCTAAATTGTCAAGGCAGCGAAAACCACCTTCGGCATCATATGCAATTGCCCCTAGTACCATGGAGGTGTTTTATGTGGATTATAAATCTTGGCCATCCTTTCGCGACATTTTCACTGCTGTTTCTGTAAACGGTGCTGACATTTCACCAATTGAACAGCTGTTTTATTTTAGACAGTTTTCGTGCGGTGAAACCTTGGAGATTGTGAAGAAATCTCCACTGACTGTATGCGGATTTTAGGAGGCGTGGAATAACCTAAAGGATAGGTATGAGAATAAAAGGATCTTAGTGAACTCGCAGTTGAAAGTTTTGTTCACCATTACACCGGTCAAATCCGAAGCAGCCCAGGATATCAAAATGTTGCAGCGGGATATAAATAATTCGATATCGGCACTTCGGATGCACGATATTGATATCTCCAACTGCGATCCAATTTTTGTTTATCTCTGGGAACAGACAATCCGAAACAGGCAATAATTTGGACAATTTTACGGTTTCATCCTCTGGAAACTGTGCCCGAAATTCGGAACTTTGAACCGGTTAGTTCGAGGTCTACATGCTTCAAAACGCTACGAAAGCTAAACGTCCTCTTACATTTTGGTTAACTCCGTCCATTCGTATCTTATCCAAAAGACATTGATATACTAACTGCAAATTGTTGGTCTGGCCACTCCAACGAAACCTATAATAGGTAGGTTGGATAGCACAGCTCACTTGAGCTCGAATAACTGCCCATTGTGGTGCCACAGGTAAGCGTAGTCCCTATACTGATCGAATTCCACCAAACTCATCGAAACCAGTAGTACAATGCGATACACGCTTGAGAAATATGGAGTGAAGAGAGCAAAAGGGAGAAGAAATAATGCTGAAAAATTTTACATAAGTTTCAAGCGTCGAACCGAAGATTTCAAGTTTGAAGCATATTATTGCATTGATGGCGAAGGTAACTTGGTTACAGATTCACAAGGGACTTTGTTGTACGCCGTTAGATCCAATATTACAGCCGAAAACCTCCTATGCTTTCAAGGAATTTTTTCACCTTGGCTGCGCAGTTACCAGCGAAAATGATGTTGGTTTGGGGGACATCAGTCAGCGCCTTGTCAACAGGCACAGTCATGGTCTCTAGTACAACGGAACTAATGCTTTACAAGAAGATTTTCTTCCCCATATTTGTTAATGACGGAGAAGCGTGAACATTTTAGCTGACAGATGAAGCTTTTGAAGTATTAGACAGAAAAGTTATACGGCTTCAGTCAGGATTTAAACCTAGCTTCTCAAACCACTTATGTTGTGTGCGTTAATTTTATGCATAAGTGGCGGGCCGTACAGTTTAAAGTCGACTCCGAACGACAGATTTTTGAGAAACTTTTCATGCGAATTTTATTTACTCCCAGAGTTTTTGGCAGAAATCTGCTGTGATTAATTCACCGAAGAAATATTTTTCATATTTTCGTTTTGATGTCTGACCTGCGGTTTGAACCGTGGCCTTACGTTTAATAAACCAACACACTACTTAATAGACTACGGCGACTTCATCTAAAACACACTCGTTTTTATTTTAAATTTAAATATAGAAAGTACTTAATAAAAGACCCTATAGATGCCGTGAATGTGTGTGAATGAAACTGAAAACGAAACACTTGTGTGCATTACATTTTTCTGCACGGCTTCCCTGCAGACCAAGATTTTCTTGCAAGCCTCCTCCATATCATTATGACGAACTCCTATTAGTTTAATGTCCGTGAAAATCCCAGATTTTTTGCTTTTAGTTTCTGTTATGTTAATTCGCCCAGGAACCGAATATTAGTTCATATTTAGGTGATCTATTGTACTGCCCTTAATCTATGTAGGGATAGCCTATAAAAAATTCTACCAATTCTGTTGCTGGACTGTATTCAGCAGCATAATGTTCTGTGATGGTAAGAATAAATTTCTGCCAGGTGTTTAATGCTTCGATTTCCTCATCACAGAATCTTCATGTTTGGTACAAAAATGTTTTAAGTCTACGCGAGACTGGTTACTATTTCTAGGGGACTCTTGTATAGTTTGGTTCAAATACTTTCTCAGTTAATTGCCACAGATACGATTAACTTGTGAAAAGTCTTCCTCTCTTCCCTGTCGCAGAGTATGCCATTCCAAATTTCGCTTCTCGGTCCACCAAAATAATTTGAGGATATCAGTGGCGTGGAAACTTCCTCCTTGTAAACTCATCTGTCTGCTCAATACTTTGAATTTCCACACGGTTCCTTACTATTGGCCTGTCAACATCATATGTTGCTTGTATAGCGACCTGATTGTTAGATCGTATTGCCATTCATGTCCAGATATTCATTCCAGTGCAAATTGACCATGATTACCATGAACGTCGTTCAATGGCTCTGAGGGTAACTAACTCCGATGAAAAGGGTTTTAAAATTGTCTGGTAAACAGAACTTTACTGGATTAGAACTTGGATTTCATAATGTAATCCACAATTTTTAGTAGCCGGCTCTGTCCCAGTTTTCTCCATTGTTTCGTTAAAATTATTTTCTATTTTCGTTCCTTTTTGTAGTTGAATATTAATAACACAACACGGCAAATAATGTATAATGAAGCCAAAGATGAGAGAAACAAAAAATAATGTTTCGTTGTATTATTTAGCGCATGAAATATGCAACCTTACACATACAGCCTCAAGTCTTACAACAACAGAAATAGCAAACAAAAAACTGACATGATATATAAACAGAGGAATATTTAGTAGTCATCCACCAATTTACTCATGCTTTTACTTTCTACTTTACGCCCTGATGCGTGCATACTAAAAATTATTACTTTTTGTTGTATTTTTTTAGGATTTAAAAAGGAACAACAACAAATTATTGTTGTTTAATGTAATGGACACCAAGAAGTAAAGGAATAACAAATAGAAGAAAAACAAACGAAAATAAAGAGAAAAAGTGTTTAATCCTTAAAGCTCATAATACAGGGTTTTTTCTGGTTATGAAAAATCTATTTTACATGACTTTAGTGCATAAATATCAGGCGGAATTAGGCCGCTGGCATGATTTATGATGGCTTTGAGAGGATCACTGCGGTTAGTTGTTTTGTTCACATGGCAGGAGGACCTACAGTTTAAAGTCAGCTCCGTACGATAGATTTTACAAATTTTTCATGACAATTTTATTTAGCTGACAGAGTTTTTGCCAGGAATCTGCTGAGAGGCAGTCGCTGAAGTAATATGCTTCTAAATTTCGTTTTGTTGGAGATGTCTGACCTAGTGTGGTGGTAGTATGTATTCAAAATTTACGAAAGTTCGCAAGTCAGTTGGGATTCTCGAGGGTCCAGTATTGTTTATTATTAGCTACTGATAGCTTTCAATATAGGTTCAGCGGAAAGAGCTGTAAAATTATTTACAGCCTCGATGTAGGTGTACAGATAATAGCGCTGCAGGCAGATCTTCGTCCCCCCGTTTTTAGTTGGGATTGGTCATCTTAACAGAGCCGATACCTTATTACAAGTATAGAGAGCAATGATATGTAATCCTGTGCAACTGTCGAAGACACTCTCTCTATTCTAATCTCAGTTAAAACTAGTGTATCTAAAACACAGGCTAGCTCATAAGGAATGAAATATTTTCCAACCATGTATCGTAATTATGCAAGGCGAATTCATTAGTAATTATGGGCTTCACCAAGGCGAATTCATAGGAGGTGATGTTATTAGCCCAGCTGATTGCTTTTTTAAGTGCACGGGATTGTCAAATATTTTGTTTGCGTACAGTGAACAAAAAAAAAACTAACACACACTACCTCGAAATAAATTTTAAACAAAAAATTTTCTATAAAAAGAAATTTATTGTCCTTAAGACTAAAAAAAGCTTAATAACTATTTTCTAAGACTACAAAAAGCTTAAAAACTATATTCTTATTATAAACATTTCTCTATTGGTTACGTATAAAGAAAATAATTGTCGAAACTAAGAAATTCCCACATTTTATTATTTCCTTTTATATTTGTATTCTACACAATTTATAATTTATTTAAATATTCTTCATGTCCTGGCACAACTTTTATTATAGAATCCGCTCTTATGCTTCCCAGAATCCGCCTGAAGGTCGTTATACCTTAGTGGTAGCGCAAATCAGCCCGTATTTTAAAAATTATTTTCTTTAAATTTGTTTTACAAAATTTTTTTTTTATAAACAAAAAGAAACAAAAGAGAAATAATGACACAAAATAACAACTTTATGTCATTGTATGGATTCGCCTTTGTCATTTCTGGCTTACGGCGAATTTCATTTGACATAACCGGGCACACAAAAACAACAGAAAATACATGTTGTTTTTGTTAAAAAAACACTGCGAATTGAGTTGTTGTACTACTGACACTACCTTATTGAATTTGCCTTGGGCTTCACGTAATCGATTCTGAAATTTTCTCATTTCGTTTCTCTTTCACTTTGACATTTCAAATATAATTTCCTTTAATTTTCATTTGTTTTAAACTTAATTTTTTTAATAAATTTTTTGTTTAAAGAATTTCATCTAAATTCACTGGAAGGTAGACAATATGCCACAAGGTGACATAAAATTTTATCTGTTGAACAATACATCTAGTGTATAATATCAATCTGAATCGGGCATAATTTATGATGGCTTTAAGCGGACTACTGCGGTTAGTGGTTTATTCACATACATTTGCGATTTGAGAAAACCCCACAAGAAAAATTCAACAGGGTGAATCGCATGATCGCGATGGTCTGTACACACCAGCTCCATGTTAGATAATCATGCCCTCGGATCGCTAGTGTGGAAAATCCAATGTAGCAAGAGCTATGTCGTGTGAGACCAGTTTATTCAATTCCAGCCCAAGGAAGTGGATAATCATCGACTAATACTACTCGACCTTGACGTCGTTCTTAAAGAAATATGAATGACGCCACCAGACCAAACTCCATACGAAACACTGACTTTTTCGGCATGCATTAAGAGCTTTAGAGTCTCATAAGGATTGATATCGTCCCCACATTCAACAATTTTGTTTGTCCATGTACCCATTTATTCAGAAATAAGCCTTAAAGTTGAAGATGATTTTTCGATGAAGATCATGATGACTTGCCTACTGCTCAAGAGAACATTTAGCGAACACATGTCGGTCTGACTGAATAAATGCTTCAATAAGCTGTTTTCAACCGTCAAAGTTTGGAAGTCCCTGTTATTATCATCAACTATACTTTTCGCCCTGTTTAAGAGTCTACATACGTACTTAATTGGCCATTTACTAGCCTTTAGTCAGGTTTACGACCTGTCTTCCAAGACCACTTATGGTGTGTGTGTTAATTTTATACATGAGAGGCGGGACCTACAGTTTAAAGTCGGCTCCGAACGATAGATTTTTTTTGAAGAAGTTTACATGACAATTTTCTATTTATTCTCAGAGTTTTCTGCAGAAATCTGTCGAGAGGAAGTAGCCTAAGTAAATATTTTTTTATTTTTTTTATTTTTCGATTTTATTTAGAATATGGAATTTGAATCGTGGCCTTACATCTAATACGGCAACAGACTGCAAAAACTGCTTGTTAAAGAGTCTATTGTTACAAAAGAGATGTCGCATTGGTCTGCAGTCCTTTAATGAGGTCGAGTCCTGTTACTAGTATAAGTAAAGAGACATACGTTATGATTCAAAAAAATTAGTCATCATGAACAGAGTTGTTCATATTTTAGCATTGTTACGTTTTTACCCTTTAAAAACGTTTAAAATATGAACTCGTAGATTGCAAATAAGATAAAAATAAATTTGTATTCAGTTTTATTCTGTGTGCCATTGTTCACAACTTGATGTAAACAACAACAATTGTTTTGATTGTTATTCCTCTGTTTATACCCTTTGCATATATAATAACAATCACTGAACAATTATTTGACAAATCTTTCTAACGGAGATCTTCAAACCACGATTACTCTCTTCAAATACACCACGTCTTCACAAAAGACTGACTGAACTTTACTTATTGCCCTAGAAATAATTTAAATGTAGAAAAATATAGGAAATCGTTAAGGATAGGCTTATAAGGTCGACATTACATTTCTCGTCAACAAGAAACAAAATACGGTAGATGTATTTTAATGCTTACTGTACCATATACCCTCTGTTATTATATGCCTGCAAATATTTCAGTTTTAATGATGATTGCCTTCACCAAAAAAAATGTAAATATTTTATTTAAAATTTTTGGTTATTTAACAATTTCCTACATTGTTTATACGCACAATGAATTTAATATTTATTTCTTTCATTTTTTTTGCCAGAAATTACTTTGTACTAGAAATATTCAAATCATCAGGAATGCATAGCAGAAGTAAATCTAAAAAGTATTTGTATATGCCTACTAAACATGCAGACAAATGTAAAACAAATTGTTTAAAATAGAAAAAGAAGGAAATTTTTTTAAAATATTTTTTGGCACCCTACATACAGTAACAACAATTAGTCAATGGCTTTCATAAAACAAATTAATTTTATTCGCTGTACATACATTTCGGATCTATTCTGGTAACAATCGAATTGATTGACAGCTCGCCGTCTTGTGTTCTCGTCACAAAACCAATCGAAACTAGGACTGTGTAGTATGACATTGAGTTACTTCTGTAGCTTCCTTAACGGCCTCCCTTATCATGCGACCTCTTTAAGTCGATTATTACAGAGGGTTCTGCGAAAGATGGCACAAAAGGGCCCCTCTTATCATGCAACCTTTTCAACTTAATCATGGAGAATGTTCTGTCGAAGACGCTGGTTCAGTGGCACTTTTTCATTTATTCATCATGACATGTATCCAGTGAAATGCTAACGCTGCCTGTAGTACTATAGAGCCTATAGGATTAGGCAAATAAAAAGGAAATAAAAAGGGTCTTAGGAAATAAAGGTCGTAGATTGCAGACAAAAATAGAAATATTTTGTTTAGTTTTAATTAAATTCTATATTATTCGCACAATTCCGTATGTCACTATTCACAGCTTGATGTAAACAACAACAATTTGCATTGTTTGCTATTATTCTTTACAATCTTCTGCGTAAACACTAACAATTGTTCGACAGATCTTTATAACGCAACACACCCAACGTGTCTTCACACAAGACTGACTGAATTTTTACTGACTCCGTTGCCTGCTTTGTCTTGCCTTTAACTTTTATATCGCAAAGTAAACAGTCTGATGAATGCTCTTGAAGGGGAATGACCGCCTTCGCCAAATCTCCATAAATGTAAATATGTTGTTTACGTTATTTTTGTTTGTGTATTTTGTTTACGTTTGTCCTTGCAGTGTTTTTGCCTGTTTGTTTACATGCTTATCCCTTTTTTATACTGATGTTGCTATATTTTTGTTTATTTGTTAGGCATGTAAACATGTTCATTGTTTTTGTTTTAGTAGCTTTTTTATCATTTTAATGTTAAACGATGTAACACCATTTCCATTTTCTTAACAATATGTTGCATAGAAGTAGTGATCCGGCTGTAGTCGACAACTTTACCTTCGACGTTAACAATAAATTTATTTACCTTCCGCCTGTCACTACAAGCGAAAATTATGTCCGTGTCATACGACGCGGCTAATGTTTCACAGATATTTTATTCTCTCTGAGTATCTGTTTGGCGCAGTAGAACGGACACTGTTACCAGGCTGTTATGCAGCTATCTTCTGAGTATTCGAAATTGTAGTGTATTATAAGAAAATTAAAAAAAATTCTTATTTAAATTCTTTTCCCTGAAATTAAATTTTGCATTGCCTGCTCGAATTTCAATGTAAAATTTCTGGAAAACAAAAAAAAATTTTTTTTTTTGTTCAAATTCCTAAAGACACCTATCAGTTATTAAAAAATATTTGGACAACTTTTTCTACACAATTGCCGAACAACCTACAAAGGATGTTTTAATTTTTTTTTAATATTTTTGTTTAGTTACTCGTCTGACAATGCACAATACGTGTGCAGAGTATTTCCATTTTTTTCGTTCCATATTTTCTACATATTTTTGTATACCTTATTAAACAAATTTGCATTTCAAAAGAGAGAATGAAAACTAAAAACGGACGAGCTGTAAAAAAAAAACTTTTAAAAACTAAAAAAAAAAACTCAGTCCAGTATAAATAGATTGTATGTCAAGAGTTTCTCAGTGTTAACATAATAATGTTGTCCATAAAAATTCATAGAATATTAGCAAAAATTAAGAAAGAAATTTGGAAAATATTTTTTGAGTAGATGGTACAACATTAAGGCAGATATTTGAAAAATTGCATTCTTTTTTCTAAGGTGACTACATACTTTTTGTTGATAAATATTGTTACGAAAATGGAAATGGTGTTTTGCTTTTACATTGTTTAACATTAAAATTATAAACAAAGCTACAAAAACAATAAACTTGTTTACATGATAAACAAGTAGACCAAAATATACCAAGAAACATTAGTATAAAAGAAGTAAACAAAAATGCAGCAACAAACACTGCAAGAATAAATGCAAACAAAAATGCCCAAACAATAATAATGAAGCAACGATGTTTGCATTTATAGAGATCTTGAGAAGGCGATGCCACGAACATTCGACTTCAAGATCATTCATCAAAAGCTAGTCACTCTCAAACAATTTTGAGGTTCTATATCGTTCTAACGTTTAATTGTCCTAAGTTAGCTAAGCCAAGTACTTGTCTATAAAGTTTTCCCTGTATTATAAAAAACGCTAGACTATGTTAGAGGCAACTCAAACATCAGGTTGCTAGCTGTTTGAAATCACAATAGTCTAATAGGTAGTGTGTTGGCTTATTAAACGTGAGACCACGGTTCAAACAGTAGGTCAACAGGTCTCAAACAAAACAAAACGTGGAAGAAATATTTCTTTGGCGACTTCTTCTCAACAGATTTTTGACAAAAACTCGGAGGGTAAATGAAAATTGTCATGAAAAGTTTCTCAAAAGAAACTGGTGTACGGAGTCGGTTTTAAATTGTAGGTTCCGCCACTAATGTATAAAAATAACACACACAACATAAGTGGGTGAGAGCTATCAACACACAAGAACGTAAAGAACTCGTAAATTAAATCAAAATGAGTTTCTTTTTCTCGATAAAACAGCACAAACGGTTGGCACAATACTTGCAAAACCATTTCAAACTTCATCCAGACCAAGTCCACCATTATATTTTCTGCCTATTATATTTTCTAAAATTCAATCGTTTTCTTTTTTTCCGATACTCCTCATTCCACATGCAGCATTTGATGTTCCTTAAATTTTACATTTTCGTCAACTAAACAAAAAGTAACGTAACGTTAAGCTTTAAGCAAACAAGTTACAATAATGTTGCAACAACAAAATAAAGAGAAAGAAATCTTAGCGATAAGATAAAAACCAATCTTGGAATTGTCAACCCAACGGTCAAGACATGCACGTTTTCCAACAACCCGAAAGGCAATTGGACACAAACAAACTGTGTGCCATACAAATAACAAATATTGAACAGGAGCACACATACATGTGGTACGTTGCACCGGGGTTCAGTATGTAAAAAATATAGGATGAATGGATGGAGAAATTTTAAGCTTTTGTTTAGGCATGTTTAGCTGATGCAAATGGTTTGATAAGTTTTTATTTTTTGGTTTGATTTGTAGGTTTTGAAAAATTCTTAAATATTTCTATAAAAATTTTGTTCGAACAAAACCACTGTATGGCAGTGATGGAGGTGCGATATTTATTCCAGTTGTGTACGAAGAAAGTCATTTGATTGGAAAATCAACTCAACTTGGCAAATGATCAAAAAATGTCTACACTTTGCAGCGTTTTAGCCAATTTGAAATTTTTTTCTTTGCAAAAAAACTACAAAAAGTGCTTCAAAATAGTTACACACTCCGTGTTATGTGCAAATAGATAAAGAAAAAGAAGAAAAATATTTTTTTATGAAACTGTGTAGGCTTTAAACGAATGCCACAAAAAATCGTCAATAAAAGTGCATAATTTAACATGTTTGCACGCTACACTACTAAAGATGGAATAACAGGGCAATAATGAAATGTGCTGTCATAGAACCCAACACCGTAAGTTCTTAGATCTTTAGTTACTAAGGGCCGTAGGATATACTGTTTTTAGATTCTTATCCCGCTGCATTAATATACAGTGTCTCAAGATGAAGTCGGCGTAATCTAGTAGGTATTGTATTGGCTTATTAGACGTAAGGCCACGGTTCAAACCTCAGGTCAGACATCAAAACGAAAATTTTATTTATTTATTTGTTTATTCAATTCCTGTACAACAAGATTTAATCTTATATTTAAAGTACAAGAAAGAAGTGTTCATAAACAACATTTGGAGATCAAACTTTTCTATTGATTAAAGTAAAAGAGAAAAAAATATAATAATAATAATAATAATAATAATAATAATAATAATAATAATAATAATAATAATAGTAATAAATTAAATTATGCAAATTATAAAAATTGTATTCTACTACGGTGCAAAATAATTAAATAAAAATTTCCTAAAACTGATTGCGTTGCTATTAAGTTGCTGAGAATGTGGAAGACAATTCCAAAGCCGTGCACCATGAATAAAGAAATGCCATTCAGATACAAGGTAACGATGTAGTGGAATTATGATCCTTTTACCTCTAAGTGATCTAGCAAATCTTATTTTATCCCTAAGATATCCCGGAGACTCTGAATAAATGATCTTATGCAGAAGTAATAATACACGGATGCTCAAAAGATTGTCAAACGATACACCATAAAGCTTCAATTTAAAAAGGGACACATGGTCATATCTCCTTAAACCATAAACATATCTCACAATATTATTGTAGAGGACGTTGAGCTTCTCCCTGCTAACGGAATCGCAACTTGCAAAAAGTTCACAACCGTACATTAAACCAGGAAGAAGATAACATTTCGCAATCAACTGTCTTATGTTCAAAGGCGTAAAGTATTGTGTCGACCAAAGACACCTCAATTTCATATAAGTTTGACCCACGAGTGTGTTAACATGATTTGTCCATGTAAGATTGTCATTGAAAGTCAACCCAAGATTTTTGGCAGCATCCACAATCTTGATCTTCTCCCCGTTCATCAAAATATTAAGACCGATATTGGAATCAAGCGTCCTCCTACGAATAATCATGCACTTGGACTTATGAGGGTTTAAACGAAGGCCATTTGCCTTGGCCCAATGATATATTCGATCCAAGTCATCATTGAGTCTTTTTACATTCGCACTAATAGATAACACAGGACTACTCAAATGTAACTGTACATCATCTGCGTACATATGAATTCTGCAGTGCTGAAGTTGGTTTGGCAAATCGTTGATATACAATGCGAAAAGAAGTGGTCCAAGAATAGAACCTTGAGGCACGCCTCTAGTTACGTTCAAGGCAGAAGACTGGGCATTTACTGAATGAACAAATTGTGAACGATTTGAAAGATATGATGATAAAAGCCGTGTCGAAGCTCCAGAAAAGTTAAAAAAGTGCACAAGCTTCATAGAAAGCATGCCGTGATCAACCGTGTCGAAAGCCTTTGAATGATGAAGGAGGACCAAGAAATTGAACTTTCCTTCATCCAATTCATGCCGTATATTTTCAGATACATCCAGAAGCGCAGAAACACAACTATGGTTCTTGCGAAAACCTGATTGTTTCTCAGTTAAGAACTTATTAGCATCAATATATGATGTAATTTGAGAGTTAAGAATTCTCTCCAGGACCTTGGATAGGTAGCACAGAATAGCTATTGGTCTGAATTCGGAACTATTCTTCGGTATTGGCAATATTTTCGCGCATTTCCACCGTAGTGGAAAAGCACTAGTAGTAATTATGCTATTGAATAAATGTGTTATATATGGCAGAAGAACAGGCAGCAATATTCTTACAAATCTCGGGTGCATATTGTCACAGCCTACCGCATTCGACCTAATTAAATTGAAACATAAAAGGACATCAGACTGATTCACACAAGAGAATTGAAAATTACCAGTATCAATATCATTAGAACCCAAGTTTGAAAACCTGTAGAAACTATTATCGACTGGCACCATGGGTAAGTTCAAGAAATCCCTGTTGATCTCCTCAACATCCAACTGATGGCTTCCCGTATCCGTTCTACCAATACCAATTTCCTTAATGTATTTCCATGTTTGTCTAGAATCAACGGCAGTACTAAAACGCCTAGCATAGTACTCAGTCTTTGCAGTCCTGATACTGACATTCACATTTCTTCTAGCAGTTCTAAATTCAGCTTTCAGCTCTGGGGTTCTAAAACGCTTCCACCTAGAATACGCAATATCTCTCTTACGAATAAGGGATTTTATACGAGCGGAAAACCATGGTTTTGTCCCAGGAAGTATTGTTCTCGATCTCATAGGAACTGCCAAATCATAAAGGCGCTGTACATTATTCTCAAGAAATGATACCTGCGCATCAACAGAAGTCATGTAATACATACTAGCCCAATCAATAAGAGAAATATTCTCTTGAAGGACTCTGTAATTAATATTTTTAAAATCACGATAGCGAACTGAAATTTGTGATGAAGAAACATTAAAACAGTATGTCAAATAGATCAAGTCATGCCTGGAAAAACAAGGGGCAGATATTTGGTCATATAACAATATGTTTGAAACATCTGCTACAAAGAAAATATCAAGCAAAGTTCTATTGGTTGACGTATGATGTGTTGGATTAACTGTATTTGTAGGGGTTAGTCCAAGAGACAACATATTGTCAATTAGTAGGTTTTCCACTAGTATATTCGAGTTAAAGTCACCCGATATTATAACATCATCATACACTGTGACCAATGTCTTAAGAGTCAGCAAAAAACTAGATAAGTCAATCCTCCTATTCGGTCTGTATACACAACCCACTAATAATTTCCTACCACCAGAATTCAACTCGACAAAAATATATTCAATTCTCTCCCCACTATGCGAGATGTCAGTTGAAGATTTCAAACGAACTTTGCAAGATATGTTCTCCTTCACAAAAATAGCCACTCCGCCAGCATTGCCCAATCTATCCTGTCTAAATACCTTGTAACCACTGAGGCAGAAAAAACTATCCGGTGTATCAGGTGAGAGCCATGTCTCTGAAATGCACACGATGTCAACGTCTGAATTCTCAAAAACGTATCTAAACTCGTCGACTTTATTGTTCAGACTTTGAGCATTTATATGGATCACTTTAAGACCCCTTTTTTGCCTAGCCAAAATTCTCACCATATTCATCGTCACGACTTTGGAACCGTCTCTTGCAGAAAATATGCTATCCAATACCATACCCAACGAAAAAATAAAAAAATAAAAGATCCTTAATAGCAACGCAAAAAATAAATAATACATAATAATAAAGATGAGCTCGTAATATTGCAAACAGAAACAAAAACAAAAATGGGCATACAATTAATAAATAGAAAGGACTTAAAAAATACTCAAAAAGTTTATAGACAATGACAACAATAACCAAACAATTCCTGGCTAGACATGTTAAATAGATCCTAAGTACGAAAAAATTGACTTAATTGATCGGTAAAGTTAATCTTTATGGGATCATCCTCATCCGATGGCTTAATATAAACAACTCCACGCTTCGTGAAAGCAGCTTTCAACCGGTTTTCTTTCCTCAAGCCTAACGCTGTTTTTAAAATACCATGATTATACGAAGTTAAATTCTCATTGATAAAAAATGGCTTGTTGCTTTCAAATCCTGCATCATTTAAACGTAGTGGTGATTTGCGATTTCGCCGATAGCCAGCAACATTTCTCAGAAAGAGGTTTTTCTCGTAAGGAGAGTTCATTTTTATTACAATTGGAGGGTCACTGATATCGCGGCCGTGCTTGGAGTGCTTTACCCTAAAAATCGCCTTGTGAGGGGGTACACTTATATCTAACGTACCACAAATTTTTTCAAAAATATGAGACAAATTTTCATTATCATGGGATGGAACACCAGTTATTCTTACATCAGATGCAACAAGTGAATTATCATATTCAAGAATTTTTAAATTTAAATTGTGTACATCATTTTTTAATTTGTCAATTTCTTTATTGGCAGCCTCTAACTTATTTACTCTTTCATGTAGTTTATTAATTTCATCTTTTACATCACTTAGTATTTCATTTTTTAAATCACCCAACTTTTTTTCAATTTCAAGTATAAGGCAACTCTTATTGTTTTCAATCATGTCTCTTATTAAGTCCGATTGCTCTTTAATGTACTCATTTTGTTTCGTAAACTTTGTATCCAGCCAGCTCCACAAACGTGTACGTATAGCCAAATCATTTGAGTTCGAAAATAAGAGATCAGATATTTCAGAGTTTACTGATGACACATCATTTGATTCGGTTTCCCGCGCAACATTTTTTGCTTTTGACTCTCTTAACCTCTTGGCAGACGATTCACTTCTTGTATACATTTTAATGTTTATGTAAAAAATTGAAAATATTTATAAACGAGATACAGAGAATTAGTTGTGTTTAATTTGTTATTGTAGTTTAACTGTGCAAATTTAGTTGTTGTTTTTAAATATGAGATTTGTTCAAGGTCTTTTGTTTATTGCTTTGTCACAAAAGATTGTTTACTTATTATTGTTATTTGTTGTTTTATTTTGGTGTAAAAGTGATTTTTGTTTTCGCACTGTATATTATTGTTGTCTGTTTAATAATTTCAACACAATGAAGAATGTTTTTGTATATTATGGTCTATGGTTTATTATTGTTATTGTTTAGTATTGTTTTTATTTCTGTTTTGTTTGGATTTTTGGTTTGTTTATATTTTTGATTGTTTTCTTTTAATAAACAATTATAACTTGTTATTTTTTTTAAATTTGCTCAAATATATTTATGTTCTGTTTTATAAAATTTTTAAACATCACAATCAAACATCAGTAGCATTGAGATTGAACAATTTATTAAGAGTGTGTAGAAAACACGTCTGTTCGCTTTCGCTTCTTTTTTAATATGCAAATATTTCTTCGGCGATTCCCTCTCAGCAGATTTCTGGCAAAAACTCTAAGAGTAAATAAAATTGGCATGAAAAGTTTCTCAAAAAAAAAAAATAATCTGCCGTTCGATTTTAGACTGTAGGTCCTGCCACTCATGTATAAAATTAACACATACAACATAAGTGGTGTGAGAAGCTAGGTCGTAATCTTGGATGAAAGGTTGTAATGACCAATTATGTATGTATGTGTATGTCTCACGATATAGCAAAGGAAATGTTAAGTTGAATTGGTCCCTTTAGCTTCCTACGCGATTGAATGAATTTGAGGTGCGTGTCATGTATGTCAGACGATAGAAATTCAGTCCCTATGGGTAATTTTCATTTGAAGAGACTGACATTATGTAGTGAAAGTCAACATCAAAGTGATTCAGATCGTTAAGCATGCACGAAATTATGCGATTCGGATATTTAAAGCTGTAAGAATTAAAATCCCAAAACATTTGTCAAAGACCTGATTTACATTTAATTAAAAATTAAGGTCATTTGCCAACTGTTCCAGAGTCGTCTCTGAACACATGTCGTTGTCTCTGGTTCATGTCTATGCATCTGAACCGTCTATTGTTTCAAATCACTAGAATGCACCAGAATTCCTGTTACCTTAAGAAGATATTGTTTATGCTTCCAAGGAAAATAATTACTGGACTTTGATTATATGTATATGTATATGTCGACACGTATTTGACACACTTATTATGGCTTATTAAGTAGGTAGGTAGGTAGGTAGAGGCGGCTGCCGATCCAAAAAAAATTTTTGGATGGACTCACTTTAGGCTGCCAATGTTAATTCTTGACAGTTCCTCCAGATCATCCATGTAGTGGCTTATTATAAGGAGATCTTTGGTTCGGGTACCACAACTAAATTTAAAATTTCTTTTAAAAAACACATGAAAATATCATCATCATCGGCTTATCATATCTCCCCTGCAGAGTGACAATATCACAGTAGCAGTGCCATAAGCAAATTGAAATGAACTCAATATAAATGGGCTTTCTGTGGTGAAATTAAATGCCAAATGAAGTGCAAAATGACAATTGAAATGTGTGGTCAGCAGCAGCAAAAATTCTCAGACATTTGAGAAACTAAAGCAAAACAGCAAAATTTAATATTTTTATGCATTGAAATTAAAAAGAAGAAGAAGAAGAATTTATTTATTATTTTATAATAAATAACAATTTCTATGTATTTTAATTATTTTTATTTTCTTTTCTCATTTTCTAATTAAAGACCCAACAACTGAAACGAAAAGTGTATGTTAGAATTAGAAGTTCAATTCAAAAATTTTATTTTATTTTCCTTGTGAGTAGTATCACTGACTGTAGTTGGATGAATTATGGATTTTGTTTGTGGTCATGGATTTTAAGATTCACGTCGTTATCTTGCTGCCAATGCCAATAGAGTTGTTTATGGTCTTAAACTTTGGTTTATTTGTTATGTTTGTTTTAAATGGACAACGAATAAATAAAATGTACAGCAAAAAGAAGAATATTTTTTGAAAATTTACTTCTTAAAGTTCCCTCCACACACAGTTATTAAAAGAATAATGGAGTGTAGCAATGTTTGCAGTTCAAGAAAGGAAAGAGGAAGTATGCTACTAGAAAAATAAGGTATTTAAGGCCTCACGAATTATTGTCCTATATGATAAACTTTTCATTTAGAAGCGTTTTTTAAGCGTTAAACTATTCATAACAGTATACCAAACATAACTGCATAGAGCTACGAACACTGTTTGATATTTGCACCTATCAAATCATAGTTATCGCTATCGATAGTTCTAATTGAGCTAAAACAGCGCCCGATTGATAACTTTTCACCATAAAAAAATGTGGTTTGAACCATATCTTCCAGCAAATCAGCCACCATCTACTACCAATAACAATTATTTCCACGTATGAACACTATGCACTCACTGTACATTTCCACAACTAAGGAAACTTCATGCATTGGACTCGCTTGGATCTTGTTGGTTAGTATCGTTCCAAATTCGACTATTTTGTTTGTTCACATACCTATGTATATATTCAGAAATTGACATCATCTCGTACCAAGCGAGATGTTACTGCTGCCTTTACTGCTATTGAACGGGAGTCTACTAAGATGGGCCTAGCAGTAAATGCCGGCAAACCAAAGTATATGTTACCGATAAAAAGAGACGTGCGGCGTATCGGATCTCTAATTACGGCTGATAGCTATACTTTCGATATAGTCAGAGAAATTATTTATCTTGGCTTCGGCGTTACCACCAAAAATGATGTCAGCCTTTAGATCAAGCGATTGTCTCAATAGGCAATTGAGTAGCAGAGACCTCTCTCGTACGACAAAACTAATACTCTACAAGACGCTCATCCTGCCGGTGCTTCTTTATGACGCAGAGACCTGGACCCTATGTAGCACTGATGCAGCAGCCTTGAGAGCATTCTAGAGAAAGGTCTTACGTAAGATCTTCGGTCCAGTGCGAGTTGGCGATGATTTCCGCACCCGATCCAACAGTGGGCTGTATGAGCTCCTCAACGACATCGACGTTGTGTAGCGTTTTAACATCCAGCGGCTGCGCTGGCTCGGCCATGTCTTTCGAATGGAGGAGGATGCTCCACCGCGACAGGTGTTTGATGCGGCAAAGAGGATAAACCTTGTTTGCTTTGGAAGACCAAATCAAGGAAGCCCTGCCATCGATTGGTGTGACCAACTGGTGTAGGCGCGCAAGAAGCAGAGGCGCCAAGAAGGATGTGTTGTGGCAGGCTGAAATCCATTAATCGGATTGTTAATGGCCAATCGTGTATGATTTGGATGCATTTGGAAATACCTGTTGGAAAATCCAATATTAATTGTAATATAGTGTTTTCATAATTTTTTTCCATAGTTTCAACTTAAAACATTTCAAGATATTGCTACGTTTTTACCTTTTAAAAAACGTTTCAAATATGAGCTCGTAGATTGCAAATAAAATAAAACAATTTGTACTTGGTTTTAATTAAAATTCTTTATTATTCGCACAATTCTGTGCGCCACTGTTCACAACTTTATGTAAGCAACAACAATTGCTTTGATTGTTAGTCCTCTGTTTGTTTATAACCTTTGCATAAACAACAACAATTACTAGGTAATTATTCGACAGATCTTTGTAAAGCCGAAAGTCCATACCATCCGTTTCATGCGGCCTTGCGTTACATGCATATACCGAAAAAGTACAATCAGTGTAGTGGATTGTGACAAGTTACAGAAGAAAAAGCATAGAATGTATAGACGCATAGAATGCATCAAGTAGGTTTACTTTATACTTTTCTATGCGACTCATGCAGTGTTGGAAAATGTCAGCAGTTTTTTAAACTTTGCATGCCAAATTATACACTATTGTGAATGGTTTCTATAAATATGTATGTTTAAAGAGTTCATTACAATTTCGCATTTTTCTTTTTTGCATTACAAAAATATTAATAAAAACATATTTCATAATAAAGTTTATTACTAATTTAAGAGGAAAATACATTAAAAATACATTTTTTAACACATTTATTTCATGAACAAAATATGTATATGGTGATTGTGTATGTGTATATATGATCGTTTTTATGTACTGAGTGTCATGAATTTATTAATTTTTAAACAAGAAAAATGGAGGATAAATTAACTGAAAACACTCGTCTTGTGTTCTTTTGAGGATTTTCGTAATGCTTAACAGCACAAAATATTACATATGTAAACTCATAAATTTGTATTTAATTCCATAAATTCTATTAAAATTACATTTTGATTTTTTATTTTTTCCCAAAAATGTTTTTGTTCGCTTGTTTGTTGTTTACCACAACAGCTGATCAAAACAAAAAACCAGTTGTATAAAACGCATTATGTGAAACGTGCAATAAAAACGGCATAGAATGCAAGAATTGCATGAAACGGATGGTATGGACTTTCGGCTTAAAAGCAAAACACCAGTATCTAGATTTTTCATTTTTGTAACAATAGTCTTTATAAATTTGTATTCGTCTGACTATTGTAGTTTTTAAATTAAAAAAAAATATACGTTGACTATGCTAAAAATATGTATATGTTTGTAAATAGAATTTTTTAATTATTAAAGTTTTAATATCAAGTGCACATTGATTTATAATTTTCGCCATTGTACGTCATGAGTTTGGCTACTTTGCATATTTTATTTGTTTTTTTATTAAACCCATAAAAATGAAATTCTTTTTGCTACTTCCGCCAATTAGTCAACAGTTTTTTTTTTTTTTGTTAATTTCCTTGAGAACATAAATGATCTTTTGACATCCAGCCCATTAGTGTTGGGTAATTAAATATTTTATTGTTTAAGACTTTCTGTTGACAATTATATTCTCAGATGCCACCCAACGACACATATGTATGCTCTGGCTCAATAAAAATAATTTCAATTTTTGGTATCCATAGGGGCTTAATAAATTTATGGGCTCATAAAGAAAGTTTACAATTTGCTGGTATACAAAATTTCAAAATTTATGCTTTCTTATAATATTTTGTATTTGTTTGTTAATGTTCAGTAGGAAAACAGAAGCAATTTTAATGCAATTTATAGAGATCTGTTGCTATGGGTGGCAAAAACAGAAAGAAATTATTTTCTGTATAAAAAAAATTATTTGATGCTCTTAAGTGATGCTATTTAATTAGGCTTTAAATCTCAGGTCAGGCAGTCTTCTGCCTAAAACTCTGAGAGTAAATAAAAAATTGGCACGAAAAGTTTCTTAAAAGTCTGTCGTTCGGAGTCGACATAAAACTGTTGGTACCGCCACTCATGTATAAAATAAACACACACACCATAACTCGTGTGAGAAGCTAGGTCGTAATCCTGACTGAAGATAGTCGCATACACCAGCGACTTACGAAAACCCAAAAAGAAAAAGTTTAGGAGCGTCAAATAGCATGATTTCAGTAGGTAGTTCACATCATTTGTTTGGAATGCATTGGACTCTCTTGAGTCTCATGTGATTTAGCCTCTAACCAAATTCGCCAATTTTGATTGTTCATTTACTTCTTCTTTATCCAGAAATGGGCCTCATGAAGATAATTTTTGAATTACAGTGTTTTGGTAATACAGACTGAGTAAGTAATAACCAATTAATCGCATGTCGGAGATTAGATGAATTGAAGTATATCGACTAATTGGATTTCTATACAAAATGCAAAGATACAGTCACTCATTCCTAATAAAGAAATAATTATTGCTCCTTTGTATGCACAATGTCACTCACGGTAATTGTTCTAGGATTTTGATGGTTATCCTTAAACTATTAACTATAAGAGATAGACAAACAAATTTGCTTATCTACCTGTCAATGTCCGAAAAGAAAATGTGTTACTGCTGTGGTCTTTTATACCCTAAAGCATAGGATATGGTGTACATTCTTCCATTCACACATTTTAACAATATCCTCCTTCTGTAAAAAAAATATCGCATGCGATAAAATTGAAACCATAATCGTTTGTAAAATTACAAACATTTTATGTGACTTAACTTCCAGACAAAGAGACAAGAGTCGACCTTAAACGTACGTAACTTCTTTCTAGGCTTTTCTTTTTTGCCTTGAATTGGCATCAGTTGTTGCAAATGCAACTTTCATTGGGACAATATATACTGAAGAGTATTAAAAGAGAAAATAGCTTTTTGTTAGTTAGTATTTGGAAATTCTGAATAATATTGTTTAATTGAATACATAATAGAAAAGCCAGTTACTAGTACCATTTTTTTAATTTAAACCCACTTTACTCCATTGAATGTGTTTTGAAAGCAATATAAAATGAAGTTGCCATAGTTTAGTGTATTGGCTTGTTAGACGCGAGGCCACAGTTTAAACACCAGGTCGGACTTCTCCAATAAAACGAAATATTGAAACATATTTCTTCGGTGAATTTATATGTGAAAATTTAATTTAATTTATATATGACATAAAATTGCAATCAAAAGTTCCTCAAGAAACAGCCGTTCGGGGTCGACTTTAAACTGTAGGTTCCGCCACTTGTGGATAAAAATAACACACTCAAAGTAGTGGTAGGAGAAGTTAGGTCGCAATTATGACTTAAATGTTAGAATGACTAATTAAGTAGTAAGCTCATCGTAGGTAAGCTCATAGTGGCAGCTGTGGTACCAGGTGAAATGATGCTGGCTAAGAAGTCCTGATTAACCGATGTTAGGAATCATCATCTTGTCTGAAAATTGGTCTGAAAGTTTAAATAATTTAAATGTCGTTCGGTGTAGACCTTAAACTGTAAGTCCCACCACCCACGTAGAAAATTAACACACACAACATAAGTGGTGTGAGAAACTAGGTCCATAATCCTGACTGAAGGGTTGTAATGACCGATTATGTATGTTATGTATGTATGTATGTTTTGCCAAATCACCATGGACGACCATAGAAAATGATGTGTGTTCGCTGGATGCACTCAATGAAATATAGTGTGATGATGCCGCCAGACAAAAATCCAAATCCAAACAGTAACTTCTTCGGGATGCATTAAACTCTCTTGGATCTCATGTGGATTATTTGGTCGTGTTTCTGAAGGAGATTTGAAAATAATGACTGAGTAAATGAGTATTATTTTCACGTACCTATATTGACTATCAAAGTTCGGAAATCCAGGTGGCAGACCCTAAACATTTTACCAACAACACATGCAACGTGGACATTCGAATAACAGAAGATTTTTATTAATTTTGTTTTTTAAAACTCTATTAGCCTAATGCAAAAGATTAAACAACAATTTGCCTCTGAAGTTCTTTTAAATTAACAACACCTGCCTCTAATTTCTAAATTTTTTAATTCTTTTTTGTACGTAAAGTCTGTTAACAAGTCAGCTGCTTGTGCTGCAAAATAATATACAAATGTAACCAAAAAATAACACAGTTTAGAAGAATTCAAACGTTTTTGGAATACGAAATTAGTTGATTTTCATTTGGGTTGGAAATAATTGCAGGGTCTTTTTCCAAATCCTTTTTGTCAGTCAAGTTTACTAAGAATCATTAAAACACCGAAATTGTTCAACTCAACACCTCGATAGGTCTGGTTGTAAACAAGAAACAAACATTTCTGTGAAAATACTAGTGATATGTTTCTCTTCTTCTTCTTGTTTTGTCTTAGGTGTATGAGTAAATTTGTGTATTCGTTCGTCCAACGTAGTTGCTAATGCTGGGCAGTAAAGTGAAAGGTAAATTAGTTCGTGTTACACGTTAATGTTCATTCATTAAATGATTACTCAATTGGATATTACAGGGCTCTTGTCAGGAATACAACCTGATTACCAATTTCTTACGGTCTGTATTAGATGATCTGAATACCAATACCACATGGGGGTTAAACAGGGAACAGCTCATGCTACATTGGATATTTTGCACGAGCGCTTTGAGGTCATATGAACTGGCTACCGAAATCTGTTACGCTTTTTCTTGTGGGTTTTTCTTAAATTGTATGCGAATAAGACAAACAGCACAACGGTTTTTAAAGCCCAAGTAGAATCCATGCCATCGGTCAAATTTTGTTTGATTTATGAGTCAAAGCCTTGAAAAATTGAACATTTCGGATGAGTTCCATATATCGTGGTGGACATTTGAACGATTTTATATCCCTACATAATGGCATCGATAGGTCTTTTAAACGAATAAAAAATATCGATGATATCTCACACATAATCTGTTTTATTTCAATTTAAAGACAGTAAGCACTTGCTGGATGACCCGACAGTAATGTTGGCTCTGTTGGATGGTAGCTGAAATGTTTATTACGTTGTGCCAGAGACGTCCATAAGAATAAATACAGTGACAGAGATATCCCTACTATCTAACTTAAGTTATTAATTGGTACGTTTGGTATCCAATACCAGCGCAATAGTGTACGATTTGTAAGCGGCCGGTGAATATATTCCTCTAAAAAACTTCCGAAGTTGTCGTGGTATAGTAGATAGTGTGTTGGCTTATTAGACAAGAACCCGTAGTTCAATCCCTGTCTCTGAAATCTCGAACAAAACGAAAAATGAAAAGTATTTCTTTCTTTGACTTTCTTCACCAGTCTTCTGGCAAAAACTCTGAGAGGAATTCAATTTGCCACTTTAAGTTTATCAAAAATATGTCGTTTGGAGTCGGCTTTAAACTGTGTATCTCACCACTTATAAATATAAATTAATACGTACAACATGAGTGGCGTGAGAAGCTAAGTTGTAATTCTGACTAAGGGTTTGTAATGACCAATTAACTAAATAAGACAGCCTGATAGAGACAAGAAGTGTACATAGATTCATATGTGGACGGGCATTTAATAAGATGTTCTAGCAAAATAATAATGTGCACGATTTCTTGTGATATCCCTAGGGCCAGGTTATCATATTAGAATGACAAAAAACTTCCACAAGATGGCCGTTGTTAAAGTTCGGTCGTTAAAGGTTGGAAAACTCTAACTGTTGGGAAAACTCTGTAGATGAAAAGTAATTCAAAGTAATCATAATATGGTTAACGATTATTATTTGAGTGAAAAGCATCTTCTTCATCAAATGTGGATCAGAGATTTGCAATGAATCGATTTTTCGCTACTCATGAGCACTCATGATATTTTGAATATAAGTGAGTCAACAATATTGCAATTTAACTACTCTGATTCATTCATACTCACTACAACGTTGAGTATGAGTTGCAATGAGTATGAGTACAACGTTGACATCAAACTCATACCATTCGAAATATGTTTGATTCATAAGCCTACTCATTTAGATTCGAAACTTTAGAAAAATACTTACAATGCTTATAAATGATTCGAGCGACAGGCTTAGTTGTTGTTGTATTTATAAAAAAAGAAAAAAGACACAAGCAAAAAGGCAGAGCAGTAAGCGGAACAAACACACAATCTTTTAGTGAGTATTTTAGTATTCGTACGTGATTCAAACTTCTTTTGTGATTCGTGTATATGTTGAGTTATGGAGAGTCGAAATCAATAACAACATACGTGTTGTTAAGTATGAGTACGAAGAGTACTTAAAACTTTGAATATAAGAAGAGTTTCCTTGATATTAAAATAAGTATGAATGCGTATAAGTATCAGAAATTATGAGTAAGATTCGATTCTACTCATCTTTTTGAATACTCATTGCTGATCTCTGATGTGGTTATTTGCCTATTAATATGAACGATGGTTCTATTGATTCATTTGACTAATCAAAGCAATTTTGTGTGTCTATAATTGAAGAACAAAATGTAAAAAGCGAAAAATAAATAATATTTAACGGTTTTTGTTAAAATATTATTTGAATTACGAGAATTCTTTAGCATATTATTTTTCATCGACTAATTGTTATGTAACCCTTGAATTCATGCCAACACAACCAACGCATTAAAAATACTACCCATACAAATGCATTCATTATACGTTATGGAAAATTATGAAAATTCTGTGGAAACTACATGAAATCAAAAAATTAAAAATAATAAGAAATAACAGGAGAAAAGATAAATGTAAAACCAAGAACAAATAATAAAAAGAATTTACAAGAATAAAAATAATAATATCATAGAGAAATTAATAGAATGCAACATTATTCATTATCATTTTTTATGTTAAAAAGCATTTCATTTAAATTTTTTTTAATTTTTTTTCTTGTTAACAAATGCCATAGGAATGTAATAAAAATAGGAATGAAGGATAAAAATAAATAGTGGGTGGAAAATAATTCTATACACAGCACTATCAGTCTTTACTTTGAAATTTTAGCATAGTGATAAATAAATAAGCAAATATGCAACAATAATTTACTTCTTTTTTCTTTTTTTTTTGAGTAAATTTAATTTTTTAATAAAATTATTTCATGTAAATTTTGAACGTAGAATTCAACATACGGCTGTCCGACATACCTGGTTGCCGAATTTCAAAACTGCTGTGATAAGCTGTGAGACAACGGGAGAACCAGAGAACTAATTGAGTGCGATAATAAAACGATTCACACTCTAACAGGAATTCTAACAGGACTTTGCGCTGTTAGTGGTTTCAGTAACAAGCTCGATCGCCATAACGCCAGACTCTGCCATAATGTGGAGGAAACGATGTCTGTGCAACACCTTTTATTTTATTCTTTATTACTTCAGAACACGCGTAAACGAATTTTGGGTGACAGAACGTTTGTTAATCTGGGGCATGGTAGCGAATGTGCCAGTAAGAGATCTAGCCGATTTCATCCGGAGCTCGGGATGGTTAACGGATTATGACAAGAAGGCTTAACTCACACTGAATAACACAATGGGCCATATGGCCACCGACTGAACTTTTCTGTGAACGGCAAGCCATCCGCTAAATTAACCTTACCTGCCCGTAGTTATTTTATATCACTTGTATGTCAAATTACAATAATTTTGTAATGAAAAATTGAATGGAAGAGAATACTGACAGTGATACCGGTTAACAGCAGTTAATGGAACACTTGTTAACCACCTATGTAGTACTGATGTATATACACATTAATTTCTTACTTAATTGGTCATTAACCCTGAGTGGCGGTATATTTTTATCAGAGTTTGTGCCGGAGGACTGCTGAGAAGAAGCATTTTTTCCGTATTTTGTTTTGGTCATGACATCTGAGCTGGGTTTTCAGCCACGGGCTCTTGGCTATTAAGTTGGATGAACTAGATTATTAGATACTATTATTGAAGGAGTAGAGTAGACCATCGCTATATTAAAACAATGAAATTTTAAAAGATTCTTAAGGTTATAGGCCTAAAGTAGATGCCATTATTATGCCTTGACGTTAAAAATATTATTCTGCAACATATTGTTACGAAAATGGAAATGGTGTTTTGCTTTTACATCGTTTGACATTAAAATCATGAACAAAAGCTACAAAAATAAGAACGATGAAGTTGTTTACATGATAAACAAGTAAACAGAAATATACCAACAAAAACCAGTATAAAAAGGGATAAACAAGTAAACAAAAATGCAACAACAACAAAAACACTGCAAGAATAAATGTAAACAAAAATACACACAACAATAATGTACCAACGATGTTTATATTTATACAGATCCCGAGAAGGCGGAGCCACGAACATTCGACTTCAAGATTATTCATCAGACTGTTTACATTGGCATATAAAGGGCAAGTCAAAGCAGGCAACGGAGTTAGTAAAACTTCGGTCAGTCTTGTGTGAAGAGGCTGTGTTTTAAGAGAATAATCGGGTTTTGAATACCTCCGTTATAAAGATCTGTCGAACAATTGATCAAAAGCGTGTAAAGATTGTAAAGAAGCAAAGCAATTGTTGTTGTTTACATCAAGTTGTGAACAGTGGCACACAGAATTGTACTAATAATTATGAATTTTAATTAAAACTAAACACAAATTTATTTTTATTTTATTTGCAATCTACGATCTCATATTTTAAACGTTAAAATATTTTAAAGGTAAAAACGCAACAATATTTCAGTCTCATGCTAATACTGGTAAAAAAATGTCTAGAAAATTTTAAAAACCAATTGCAAATAAAATTTAATTTTTCAACTTTGTTTTCGTGCCACCACCGTTTTGAAAAGTTTCTCAAAAGAATTTTTTAAGAGAAACGAAGTAAAAATTTATTTGTGAAATCCTATTAAAATTCAATACAATGGCGTTATGGCATGCATTAATTCACAAATTCAGTCATTCATTCATTCATTTATTCAGTCACTCATTTTTATTTTATTTCGTGAAGCTGTATGTACAACAAATGTTAAATTTTTCTTAGAACTGCCGCCAGAGTTCCATATTGATAAAAAAGATAGATATGAAGATAGAGAGAGAGAGAGAGAGACATAAGAAGAAAGAACCAGTGGGAGTTGATATAAAAACTCACTTATAAAATACGTACGACTTTCCTGTGCTCAGGAAGGAAGTTAAACGAAAGTCTGTACATTTTTGTGCATTCCCATTATTCAGCATTTTCATTTTTCAATTCCTTTTTACATTTCGCTTTCCTTCTTCTTTGCCTTTCGTATGACGTTAAAACAATATTTGTTTGTTAAAATTACAGTTGAAATTGCAATAAAAATTCATTTATCATGTTCAGCATTACAAATGTAATAATATTTGCATAAATATTCTCCAAATGGCAAATGGAATAACACCGAAACGTAGAAATGAAGTAAGAGATGTTGAATTAGAGTGACATGACATGCCAGAAATTATTTCTGGGTTTCAAAATTATTTGTAAAATGCAAAATGATTATGAAGTAGTTTTTAATGTTTTTTTGAAACTAAAAAGAAATGAATTAAGAGAGCCTTGTAACTTCAAATGGAGACATGTTTCAGTTCTTTCGACAGGGGCTTTGTGGCTGATACCCGCCATCTGGTGAAAGCTACGTCTGATAAATTAATTGTCATTTATTCAGTCTGTTTTGCTAAATGGCCATGAAAAACATGTGCAAATAATGAAAACGGTTTTATCGAAAATAAGCTTCTGTTCGGGCAAAGCGCCGTACGTAGACAAGGACCTAGATCTGCCGAAAACATTGTCGTTTTCCATAAGTGTTTGCAGGAAATTTAGAAGCAGTTGCGATTACGTCATTAAAAAATTTCGAACTTACGCAGGCCAAAACTTAGCGAGATTTGCTTCGCGATTTATACCTGCACGTGTACAAAATTCAACTCAACCAGGAGCTGAAGATAAACGGCCATAGGCGACAATGTACGTATATACGCTGAAGAGCCTCTGGAGTACTTGGCAACTGAATATAATTTCCGCAAGCCCCCGTATCATTACTTTTCGCGCTGGAGCATCCTCCTTCATTCAAATGACATGGCCGAGCCAGCGCAGCCACTCGATGTTAATACGCTGCACAACGTCTATGCCGTTGAGCAGCTGATACAGTTCACTGTTGGATCGGATGCGGAAATCATCGCCATCTCGCCCTGTACGTAAGATCGTACGTAGGACTTTTCTCTCGAATACTCTCAAGGCTCTGCATCAGTGCTTAATAGTAGAGTTGGGTAGTTCGCGAACGAACTAGTTCAATTGAACTATTCACACAACTGAACTAAAAGAGCCGCTCATAATAATGAGCTCTTTTAGCTCCGTAGTTCAGTTGGCTCTTGTTCTCGTTTCTTATTCGTTCATTTCGTTCTTTTATTTTGTTTATCGTTCTCATGTGTGTAGTTCACGAACGAACTATGTAGTTCAATTGAACTATTCAATGAGAGTTGTGTAGTTCACGAATGAACTATATAGTTCAATTGAACTATTCAACGAGAGTTGTGTAGTTCACGAACGAATTAGTTCAATTGAACTATTCATACAACTGAACTAAAAGAGCCAACTGAACTAATGAGTTCTTTTAGCTCCGTAGTTCAGTTGGCTCTTGTTCTCGTTTCTTATTCGTTCATTTCGTTCTTATTCGTTCTTTTCTGTTGTTTATCGTAGTGTTAAATGGTAGTGCCATCATTGGCGGTGTTACCACATACTAATAAAATAACTTATGGCAACATTTTTCCTACAAAAGCGCGAAAATTGCAAAAAATAAAAAAATAAGCAAATTAAAATAATATATTTTTCCAATTTAACTCAAAGAAGGGTTAGGCGAGAAATATCCACAGAAATTCTTATTAAATATACTTTTATAAAAACATATGTAATTTTTGACGATGTATTAAAATTAAAATTTTTTGCTTTTGAATTTCTTGAATATAATTCAAATTTTATACATTAGAAGTAATAGCACATAATAGCTAAAAAAAAATTTATAATATATTTCTTTTAATAAAATTTCTAAGTGGGCTCCATGGAAAGTTAGTGCATAGCGTAACGATTGTGAGTTTGACTCTCACAAGATAATCTGGTCTGTTACGCTAATAAGTATGTTTTTATAAATAATAGTGTCAACTAAAAATCTATAAGATTGAAAAAATTTAAATAAGACAAAAGAGATTGTAAATGTATTTATTTATATATGTATATAAATAAATTTAAATTTATATTTTTATGTTTATGTTTTTCTTAATATTTATATTTTATGTATATTGTTACGCAAAGCGAAACGACCTAATATCGTTTAACAATAAAAACGATAAACAAAAGCTACCAGCTACACCAACACAATACACACGACACAAATACGCACTAACACTAAGAATACAACGAACGTGTTGATTATCTAAAGCTGCACACACATATGTGTACAACGAACCAGGTAGCAACAACAACATAAAGTAAACCAGCTACGACAAATATGTAACGGACAACATAAGCAAAGTACACAAACAACAATGCACTAGCCATAGAATTCTCGAGAAGGCGCGAGCTATAACCTTCCACATCGAGAACGTTCATCGTACTGATTGATACGCCTGTGTGCGGACTATAAAAGGGCTGCACAAAGCAAGCAGCGGAGAGAGTTAATTTAGTCAGCCTTGTGTGAAGTTGCGTGTGAACAAAATAAGTCGTGGTTGTAAAGATCTAGCGAATACTTGTGTGAACTAGTACAGTGAATAAACTGATTATTATTGTTGTATCGTTAAGTTCTATACGGTGGTACACAAAAGAAGTGTAAATAATAAAGAGAGTTTAAGAAAAACTAAAGACATATTTGTTTTTACTTTGTTGCAATTAACGAACTCATATTTAAACGTTTTTAAAAAGGTAAAAACGTAACAATTGGTGTCAGAAGTGGGATTGCAAAATCCAAAAGTAAAAATAAATAAATATAAAAAAAGGAGAAAATCAAAATCAAAATGAAACTCTGCGATCTAAAAGTGGAACGGCTTAAGCGGGAGTTGGGTAAACTCGAGCTGCCAACAATGGGCACGAAAAATGAACTGCAAAGGCGATTAAGGGAACATCTGCAGCTTCAGGACATCGACATCGATTCCTACGAGTTCGAGGATGAAGAGGAACGAGAGGTAAAGGCCCCTGCAAACCCTAGCGGTATCGACATAAATTCGTTGCTAGCAGCTATGATGGAAAAAATGCAAGTATTAACGGAGGTACAAGAAGCTTCTAGAGCCGAAAATCGCAAAATGCAAGAAGCGAACGAAAAGCTGTTTGCTGATGTACGAGAAGCTTCTAGAACCGAAAATCAAAAACTTCTGGCTGAAGTACAAGAAACTTCTAGAATTGAAAATCAAAAACTTCTGGCTGAAGTACAAGAAGCTTCTAGAACTGAAAATCAAAAACTTCTGGCTGAAGTACGAGAAGCTTCTAGAGCTGAGAACCAGAAGCTATTCGAAGCTTCTAGAGCCGAAAACCAACGACTGCAAGCAGCAATTTTGTCAAAAATTGAAAAGGAGTTGGAAACAACATCTGGAAAGCTGCAGGAAATCCATGAGTCGGTCAGCAAAAGGATCACTGGTGTCGAGGAAAGGGTGTCACATTTAGAAAAGGCCGTTGACACGAAAGTGGACAATTTGGAGAGGACCGTCGGTGGAAAAATCGTTATGATGGAGGAAAAGATCAACAACCTCCAAAGCCAGCGACCGGAACCAGCGCGAGTCATTTCGGAAAGCACCGGCAGGATAAGAACACCATGCTTTGATGGTAGCTCACCCCTGTCCGTATTCAAGTTCCAATTTGAGACAGTAGCCAGCAGAAACGGATGGGACGATGGAGAGAAGGCTCTAGAACTAATTCTGGCGTTAAAAGGTGTCGCAGCTGAGATTCTAGAGACCATGCCAGCCAGCAGCAGAAACAACTACAACGAATTAATGGTGGCATTGCAGCGTAAATTTGGCGATGAGCACAAACGGGAACTATACCGCATGGAGTTGAGATGCCGGGCGCAAAAGGCAAATGAGTCATTACAAGCCTTTGCAATGGAGGTTGAGAGATTAGTGCAGCTCACATACCCAGGAGAAAACCATCCATTGATAGACAACTTTAAGACCGAGGCGTTTGTTAATGGCATACGCGACCCTGACATTAAACTGGCGGTATGTTCTACACAGAAGACAACTTTTGCAGAGACCGTGGCATTCGCACTAGCCCAGGAAACCGCTCGCACGATTTCTAGACCACAAGTCAGTAAAGTGCGAAAAATGGAAGTCGTGGAGGAGGGAGAATGCCTTTTGGACAAATTTAAAGAGATGTTGAAGCAAGTTTTGGGAGAAAATGGACAGAAGGCTAAAATTAAATGCTTCAACTGTGGAAAGGGTGGCCATTTCCAAAGAAACTGCAAAGCGCCACGTAAGAGATCAAGGTCCGCCTCACCATCAAGGAATAAGAAACGGGCGAACTACGAGCCATCTTCACAAGTGTCCCCGTTAAACTAAATCGAGCTAGCACTGAGGGGCAAGTGCTGGCTCCCACAAGCGAGGGCCCCACAATCTCAATATCAGTGATGCAACAGAACAACAACAATCTTACGGCGTGCGGCTACATAAATGGCAGACCACATACCTTCACAATAGACACCGGGGCGACGCAGTCTATCATCAGGCCAGATGTAGTGAAGGGAAAGTGTGAGGCACTTAGCAATGTAAGACTACGGACAGCTACGGGAGAGTCTGCCACCGTCCACGGAAAAACAGAGGCGAAGGTGACTATAGCCAACATTAGTGTAAGTCACATCTTTATTGTTGCCGATATTGTGGACGAGGTTATAATTGGTGCCGATTTCATGATAGCTCATGGCATCAATTTGAATATGGGGCAACAGATTATGAGTTGGCGAAATGTAGAGATACCTCTAGACGTGGGGTACAAGCATCAAATGCACGCAAGAAGGATAGTTGCGGTCGAACAACTCAAATTGCCACCTCAGAGTGAATCACTGATATGGGCGCGTATGGTTGGAGATTGTGTGGAAAACCGCTTGTGGGTTGTGGAACCAGCAGAAATACAGACGGATTTAATATCAGCAAAGGCCCTCGTCAAATCCACAGAACAAAGAATAGTCCCGGTGAGAGTGCTAAATCTATCAGGCCATGAAAGAGTCGTCTGTAAAAACTCAGAGGTGGGCCAATGTGTTCCAGTAGAGGCGGTAATAAACAGCGAACAAACGCCGCAACCTGCCGATATGTCAGCCAAGGATCAAAAGGAATTTGGTGAAAATGTGGAGAAATGGATAGCAGGTTTAGCAGCTGCAGAGAAGACCAAAGCCAAAAAGCTGCTAAAGAGGTATGCTTTCGCTTTCGCCACGAACAACAAAAGGCAAGGAAGAACAGCTATGGTCAAACACGAAATTGATACTGGCGAAGCGAGACCGATAAAGCAGGCTCCCAGAAGCATACCGCTGGCGAAGCGTAATGAGGTTAAGGAGTTAGTCGATGAAATGAGGAAGAGCGGTGTAATCGAACCATCATCGGGTCCGTGGAGCTCACCTGTGGTCTTAGTAAAGAAGAAAGATGGCAGTACAAGATTCTGCGTAGACTACAGGAAGCTGAATGATGTCACCAAAAAGGATAGTTACCCGCTACCGAGAATTGACGACACACTCGACACGCTAGCCGGAACAAAATGGTTTTCCACATTGGATCTACAAAGCGGGTATTGGCAGGTGGAGATTGCAGACAAGGACAAAGAGAAAACCGCATTCAGTGCGAACGGCGGCTTATGGCAGTTTAAGGTTATGCCATTTGGACTCTGTAATGCTCCGGCCACATTCGAGCGGCTTATGGAACGTGTGCTAAAGGGACTGCATTGGAAGACTTGCCTGGTGTATCTCGACGACATAATAGTGATGGGCAGAACTTTCGACGAACACCTCAAGAACCTGGGAGAAGTTCTGCAACGAATAACAACGGCTGGACTAAAACTAAGCGTAAAGAAATGTGAATTTTTCCAAAAGCAGGTGAAATATTTGGGGCATCTTGTCACAGCAGATGGCATATCCACCGATGAAGATAAAATACGAGCAGTAAAGGACTGGCCTCGTCCCCAGAATCTTCATGAACTACGCAGCTTTTTGGGACTATGCACATACTACAGACGCTTTGTGCCTAACTTTGCCAGCGTGGCCGCAAGTTTGCATGAGCTCACCAAGAAGTCAAAAGTCTATCAATGGGGTGAGCCACAGGAGAAGTCGTTCCAAACATTAAAAGCCTTATTGTGTGCTGCACCAGTTTTGGCATATCCAGTCCCAGGAGAAAAATTCATTTTGGACAGTGATGCTAGCGGATATGGTATTGGTGGTGTACTTTCGCAAGTGGTTAATGGAACAGAGAAAGTCGTAGGCTACTATAGTCGCACATTGTCAAAGCCTGAACGGAACTACTGTGTGACCCGACGAGAGCTACTTGCAGTGCTGGAGTGCATAAAACATTACCATAAGTACCTATATGGCCAACATTTCCTGCTAAGGACTGATCATTCCGCACTGAGATGGCTGCTACAATTCAAGAACCCCGAAGGACAGTTAGCACGTTGGATTGAGCGCCTCCAGACTTACGACTTCAGCATTGAACACCGAAGAGGCATAAAACATGGGAATGCTGATGCTCTCTCACGGCGACCTTGTAATTTGGAGTGTAAACACTGCGTGAAAGCTGAGCAGAAAGAATCCATCGTTGATATCCGGCTAATGCGGATCGAAGCCAACGGAGACTGGTCCGAAGCACAAAGAGGTGACCCAATATTGGCGAAATTAATAGCAGCTAAGGAAGAGGACAAACGACCCACCAGAAATGAGATATCCGCAGAAGGTCCTCTTACAAAAGCATATTGGGCACTATGGGACAGTCTAAGGTTGATAAACGGGTGCTTATATAGACATTGGGAAAGCGCTGACGGCAAGACCTCATCCAACCTATTGATAGTGCCTTCCTCCAAAATGAAGGAAGTGTTAGGGGAGTTCCATAATGGAGCCAGCGGAGGACATCTTGGAGTGACCAAGACGCTGGAAAGGCTAAAACAACGTTTTTATTGGGTTGGATGTCAACAAGCAGTGTCGAACTGGATAGCAAACTGTACCCAGTGTACTGCAGCTAAAGGTCCAGTAAGAAGAACTCGAGGTCAGCTACAGCAATATAACTCAGGCTCACCTTTCGAGCGGATAGCCATGGACGTTGCAGGCCCTTTTCCAGTCAGTAATACCGGAAACAGATATGTTCTCGTTGTGATGGACTACTTCAGCAAATGGCCGGAAGTATATGCCATACCCAATCAAGAGGCGAACACAATAGTTAACGTTTTTGTGAACAACTGGGTATGCCGCTACGGGGTTCCAATAGAACTACATTCCGATCAAGGCAGAAATTTTGAGTCAGCTGTATTCAAGGAAATGTGCGAAGTATATGGCATTAAGAAGACTCGAACGACGCCTCTTCACCCACAGTCAGACGGAATGGTAGAGCGATTTAACCGAACCCTGGAGGAATACTTGCGAAAAGTAGTGAGCGAGCAACAGAAAGACTGGGACGAACACATTCCGAGGTTTTTACTGGCGTACCGATCGGCGGTCCATGATTCAACATCTAGATCACCCGCCAAGGTTATCTTTGGGACTGAGATAAAACTGCCCGGTGACTTAGAATTTGGTGTTAAGCCTGCCACAGAGAGGAACGAAACATACACTGGAAACGAAGAAAGCCTGAATGAAATTCATGAGTTTGTACGCACCCGTATAAAAATGGTCAGTGATAGAATGAAAGCCAGGTATGATAGAGCAGCAAACACGGAGGGCTTCCATGAGGGACAAATGGTTCTGCTATACAACCCAAAGCGGAAGAAGGGATTATCTCCCAAGCTACAAACCAGCTGGGATGGACCGTATAAAATAATTAAGCGGTTAAACGATGTCGTGTACAGGATACAGAAAGCTAACAGCCCCCGAACAAAAATGAAGGTCGTACACATAGAGCGACTGGCAAAATATGGGAAAGGAGATAATGAGCCTATTCGGGACGAACAGGCTTAAGTGGGCGGCAGTGTTACGCAAAGCGAAACGACCTAATATCGTTTAACAATAAAAACGATAAACAAAAGCTACCAGCTACACCAACACAATACACACGACACAAATACGCACTAACACTAAGAATACAACGAACGTGTTGATTATCTAAAGCTGCACACACACATGTGTACAACGAACCAGGTAGCAACAACAACATAAAGTAAACCAGCTACGACAAATATGTAACGGACAACATAAGCAAAGTACACAAACAACAATGCACTAGCCATAGAATTCTCGAGAAGGCGCGAGCTAGAACCTTCCACCACCGTATAAGCAGTATAGAAACGGAATTTTGACGTTTACCAGCGAATTATGAAAGGGACAGCAAATATTACCAAAAAGTTTTTCTGTCCCTGTCTGTTTGAAACTCTGTTTTGTTTATTCATGTTTTTTTTTAGTTTTCGGGGTGTGTTTTATGTATTGGCGAGAGTTAATAAAAAATGTAATTTTTGTGTAAAGCTATTAATAAATAATAAAATCAACTAATAACAATAACAATTTTCAACTTTTCCTTTCAAGAAATTAAAAAATATTGGCAACTTTCAGCAAGAAAAAATGTTTATGAGCAGTACGTCTTATTTTTGATCTTGTAATATTTAGCTTCTTATCTACCTCTTGCACAAGAAACTATATTCATTGTGACCAAAAATCACCCACATTTCGATTAATATTTAAATATTTACGAATCTTTAAACTTTTCATTGAAGAAATTAAAAAATATTCAAAATTTCCCCTTTTTTAACACAAAATAAATGTTTATTTACATTTAATTTTTCTGCTTTATCCGCCAGTTTTCACTCTGTATATCTGTTGCTTCTAACACATTTGATTCGCAAAACATTATAACATTTTTTTTCTCCCTCTAAATTGGCTAGTAATGTTGCTGCTATGAGCGTTTGTCTAACGTCAATGGTTTCTATACTGCTTATACGGTGCCTTCCACATCGAGAACGTTCATCGTACTGATTGATACGCCTGTGTGCGGACTATAAAAGGGCTGCACAAAGCAAGCAGCGGAGAGAGTTAATTTAGTCAGCCTTGTGTGAAGTTGCGTGTGAACATAATAAGTCGTGGTTGTAAAGATCTAGCGAATACTTGTGTGAACTAGTACAGTGAATAAACTGATTATTATTGTTGTATCGTTAAGTTCTATACGGTGGTACACAAAAGAAGTGTAAATAATAAAGAGAGTTTAAGAAAAACTAAAGACATATTTGTTTTTACTTTGTTGCAATTAACGAACTCATATTTAAACGTTTTTAAAAAGGTAAAAACGTAACAATATATTATTGTTTTTAACGATTCAATTATCAAAATTTCCGCCAATCCATTGACTTAACTTTTTGATAGAAATTCAAATTTTTCGACGCTGGTAGGTCAAAAAATCTTGCCAATAATCGGAAAAGGGTTCAATTTCAAAATCTGGATTTTCAAAATTCTCGCTAAACACTAGATTTCATTCATTTATTGCCGGGTATTCAAATTTTTCAGAGCAGGTAGGTAAATTGTCAAAGAAATAAATTGTAGGAAATTTCCGTCATAGCAATAATACTAAAACAGTGCTAAAAGGGCCGCAATTGAAAAATGGGTTGAATGTGGTCATGCTACCTACAAGTGTAACGTCGCACAAAACAAATGTTATTCTCGTCATAGCAATAATGTCAAAAGAGTGCTAAAAGGGCCGCAATTGAAAAATGGGTTGAATGTGGTCATGCTACCTAACCGTACAAGTGTGACGTCACACAAAACAAATGTTATTCTTACTGAGAGTTTTCTGTAGCATTCACCCATTATGAAAAACTGCTCAATAGCTCTCTTCATGTTTTTTTCTGGAAAAAAACATTCGACTTACAGAATAAGGGTAAAAAATCAAAATGAGAGTTATTTGTAATAAACATTTTTTTCTCAGGAAGAGAGCCACATATATAAATAGACAACATGGGTGAATCAAGCACTAGTTATTCGAAAGAGTTCATATTGGTATAGTGTCGGATGATCAAAGTGATCTAAATGAATTTTTATTGGTATAGTGTCGGATGATCAAAGTGATCTAAGTGAATTTTTATATTTAAGAATGGCTGAAAAAAGAAAATTTAGCGCAATATGGACTCATTTCACGGCAGAAGAAGGTAATAGAGCAATGTGTAAATATTGCAAAATAAACCTAAGCATTGCTGGGGAATCTTTCTCGACATATGAGAACAAAACATCCGCTTACACCATTAAATCAAGAAAGACAGACTACAATCCCACCAGAGGTACTTGAAGAAGACATGCCAGACGTACAACCTTCTACCAGCTGCCAATCCAGGCAAAGTGCAACAAAATATAACACAATATTTTCATAGGCCTCAACCCGTACGTACTGTTGAGCTAATCGATAGACAAGTGTTGAAAATGATAGCCAAAGGACACCATGCTCTACGAATTGTAGAAGAACCGGAATTCAAACGGCTAATAGAACTTGTCTCAAATTGTCCGGGATACACGCTTCCTACAAGAAAAACTATATCAAATAATATTATGGAAGCGGTTTATGGAGATATCTTAAGCCAAGTAAAATCTCAACTATTATCTGCTACAGCAGTCTGTTTAACTACCGATGGATGGACTTCGAAAACAAATGATAGCTACTTGGCTATAACTGCTCATTATATTAGCGAAGATATGCAACTAAAATCACATTTAATTGCATGCGACAAATATGATGACAGACATACTGCCGAAAACCTAAAAAATTTTATAAAAAAACAGGTGCAAGAGTTTGGTATTGAAAATAAAATTACGGCAATTGTGAGCGATAATGCGGCAAATATTACTGCAGCGATACGTATGGGAAATTGGAGTGGAATTAGCTGTTTTGCCCATTCATTAAACCTGATCGTGCAATTAGCACTTGCGGAGGTGAGTGATACTGTTTCTAAAGTGAAAAAAATAGTAGAATTTTTCAATAAAAGCACACAAGGTATGAAAAAGCTAAGAGAATCTCAAAGGCAAATGAAACTCCCAGAGCTAAAATTAAAGCAGGATGTTCCAACACGATGGAACTCTACGTACGACATGCTTAACAGGATTGTTGCCGTAAAAGATGCTGTAATTTCAACCCTGTCGCTCACAAAACCCGATTTATCTTTGGCACTTCAAGATTGGGAGGTTTTAGACGAACTAATACCAGTTCTCGAGCCATTTTATGAGGTTACGAAAGATATTTCAGCTGAAAAAAATGTAACCCTATCAAAAGTTTTAGTTTTGTGTAATCTATTAGAAAGTGTAATTTCTGATTTTAACGCAACTAAAAGTCAAATAAAAGTACTGATTTCCGTGATGAAAAGAGAAATTACTAATCATTTTGGTGAACTAGAACGAAGTAGTTTATATGCAGAGAGCACAATCCTAGATCCCAGATTTAAAAAATTAGGTTTTAAAAATGACAGCTCCTATGAAAACGCTGTGAAATTATTGCGCAACAGAATCGGCCAAATTAGACTACCAAATACTGAAACACCTGATACGGAAGGAAGTATTGCTGAAGTTCCACAAAAAAATATTTGGAAAAAATTCGACATGAACTTCAGTCGACTTACAAAATCTGACAATAACATAGCTGCTGGAATTAGAGAATTCAATAAGTACCTAAACGAGGAGTACCTGGAAAGAAGGAAAGACCCTCTTGCGTGGTGGAATGAACGCAGGCATTTGTATCCAAGGGTGTACATGTATGCTTTAAAACGCCTTTGCATAGTAGCCACATCTGTACCATGTGAGCGTATTTTTTCAGCAACAGGACAAATAATAAACGAAAGAAGGACCCTCATCAAACCAAATAAAGTTTCCACTCTTGTGTTTTTACACAATAACATGTCAGCCAAGTTACTATTAACTTTATATCAAAAATGTAAATACAATGTATATTATATTATTATATAAACATATTATAAATGTTTTTTTTTTTAAATTAAATTAATAAATGTGATTGCAATAGACTGAATTACTATTAGTTTCTATTTTTTGTATTTATTTTATTTTTGTTTTTTATGTCCCTATAATTAAATTAAGATTTTCAAAAGCTGCATTTTTTATTTTTCAATTTATTTTTTTCCTTTTAAATATATGTATATATTTAGATAAGTTTTGTTGTTATTATTAGTTAGTTAAGTAATTTTGATTAAAAAGCGCTTCAAGCACATAAATGAATTAATAAAAATGAAAATGTGTTAAATACTATACTATATACTGTTTTTATTTTATTCAATAAGTTGATATAAATACACGGAATGCATTAATTCCTTTAAATGTATATATGTATTGTTTACATCATTTTAAATATAAATAAAATTGAGAAAGAGAGCGGAGTTGTTTAAAAGTACTGAACTATTGAACTAAAAGAACGAACTAGTTCATTACAGAGAGCTGAACTAGAAAGAGCGAACACTCAAAAGAGCTAAAGAACCCAACTCTACTTAATAATGTCCATGACTTTGCGCCATTGAGAAGGACGGAAAAGATGACCATCTTGTATTAGTTTTGTCGTACGAGAGAGGTCTCTGCTACTCAATTTCCTATTGAGACCACAATAGCACCTAATGGCAAGAGTGATCCTGCACTTAACCTCCAGACTGACATGAATTTTGGTGGTAACGGCGGAGTCAAGATAAATAAATTCCTTAACCATATCGAAAGTATAGCTATCGGGCGTAATCTGGGATCCAATGCGCCGCATATACCTACTTGATGGCAACATATACTTCGTTTTGCCCTTATTTACTGGCAGACCCGACTTAGTAGACTCCCGTTCAATACCGCTAAAAGCAGCAGCAACGGTACGCCCTATGATGTCAATGTCGTCAGCGTACGCAAGCAACTGAAAGCTTTTTGGCGATGCACTCCCGCCTTCCACAGAACACTCTCCATGACGAATCGACCAACACACCTTGGACACCTAAACGCTGTCTCCATGAAGCAGCTGCAATGTGTTGTTTATATAAGTCGCCGTTGTCTAGTAGGTAGTATGCCGGTTTATTAGACGTGAGTTCATAAGTGGTGTGAGAAGATTGGTCGTAATTCTGACTGAAGTGTTGTAATTATGTACCAATTATGTATGTGTATATGTGTGTCGTCTACTCTATTTTCTATATTGTTTTAGCAGTTACAAAGGTTTTCGAAAGTGTTTTCTCTCACGGCCGATAACTATCTTTTCGATATAGTCAAGGAATTTATTTATCTTGGCTCCGCCGTTACCACCAAAAATGATGTCAGTCTGGAGATCAAGCGCAGGATCACTCTTGCGAACAGGTGGTACTATGGTCTCAATAGACAATTGAGTAGCAGAGACCTCTCTCGTACGACAAAACGAATACTCTACAAGACGTTCATCCTCTCCGTGGTTCTTTATGGCGCAGAGGCATGGACACTATTAAGCACTGCTGTAGCAGCTTTGAGAGTGTTCGAGAGAAAAGTTTGCTTCATTCTATTTTGTCACAAAATTCAGTATATTATCTCCACTAATCGCAATGAATAGATTAACGCTTGAGCAACGTTGGGATTTATAGGAAATTTATTTCCAAAAAAATACAATTGGTCGGAAATTGAACGAAAATGTCTCACAAAATTTGGTCCCAAAGAAGGTCCAACAGTGCGCGGTATACGCAAGTTTATTGGTAAATTTCGTGAAACAGCCGTCACTGTTGATGTGCTGAAACTTGTACGTGTTCGTAAAAATATCGAAGCTGTTGCTGAGATTGTGCGTGCGAATCCAAGAATTAAACATTTCGCGCACCAGTTTATGTCAAATTTTGTGAAAAGATCTCGGTTAGACGCTTACAAAGTTTAATTGGTTCAAGAGCTGAAGCTTCGTTTTATCTTCAATAGACGAGCCAACAAGAAACTGCGCAATAATGTTAATTTTGCCAAAAAAAAAACTTCTTTTCGGATGAAACTCATCTTCAGATTGGTGGGTACGTTAATAAGCAGAATTACCAACCCACACGTGGTGTTACAGAAACCCACACGTGGTGTTACAGAAGCTAATGCTGCCACTAGGAGTTTCTGTTCGGTGCGGCTTCTGGAGCGGAGGCATCATTGTCCCTTACGTCTTTGAAAATGAGGACGGCGCAACCATTACTCTCAATGGAGGCATTTATCACACTGTGATACATACATACATAATTGGCCATTACAACCCTTCAGTCAGGATTACGGTCTAGTTTTTCACACCACTTATGTTGTGTGTGTTAATTTTATACATGAGTGGCGGGACCTACAGTTTAAAGTTTTTTATATAATATTGCTTCTAAGGAATTGAGTTCAAATTGACTTTCTTAATACTCTCTGTACATTAGCTGAAGAATCTGAAAATTCTAATATTTCTTAATAAATTCTGTCAAGGCTGGAAATTAAAAACTACCATTCCTTATTTTCATTTCCGATTTTTTTTTCCAAAAATCGAGAAGTTTTATACCATTTTCAGGAAAAAATTGTTTAATTGTCTATCCCAGGGTTGTTTATTGACACATAAGCCCAGCAATAATATTGCATCATATAAATCTATGGGTGGTGTAAATATTAGGGAGTCAGAACCTCTTGACGTTCTGAGTATGAAAATTCAGTGCAAAGCTGGAACCGACAGCTAACCTACGTTTTCAAGTCTAACTTTAAAACAATTCTTTTTTAAACTCCAAATGCCATTATTACAACTTGCCGTTAACTGAAGGCAGGATTTTAAATGTCAGATAACTTGGTTTTCATTATTATGAGTAGCCAGTATGCCGTATTATTTACATTATTTTCAATATGGTATTTAAGTATAAACATTTGAAGTCGCCGTGGTCTAGTAGGTAGTGTGTTGGCTTATTAGACGCAAAAGCCTGGGTTCGAGCCCCAGGCCAGGCATCAAAGACAAAATACAAAAGTATTTTTTCGGCGACTTCCTCTCAGTAGATTTCTGGCAAAAACTCTGAGAGTGAATAAAAATTGCCATGAAAAGTTTCTCAATAAATAAAAATCTGTCGTTCGGAGTCGACTTTAAACTGTAGGTCCCACCACTCATGTATAAAATTAACACACACAACATAAGTGGTGTGAGAAACTAGGACTTTGTACAATGGGTCAATTCGACCTACATGTACATGTCTTAATTGACAAGTACACGTCCTCTAACCTAACCTAACCTATAAACATGAAAAATAAACGTTAATATAATAAATAGTTTTTCAAATCAAAATGGATATTGGCATATTCATTATATTTATTTTCAAACAAAAACAAAAAAATAAAAAAGGTAAAAACACACGAATTTTATAAACAAAAATGAATATCATATAAGAAAGCACGTCGTTGCCACTGCGTATTCAAAGCACTTGTTTAATTAAACAGTGTTATGGACATTGCTACGGCACTGACATATTTTTGAAAAAGTTAACTTTATTTTATCTGTAGGTTGTAACAACGAAAAGAAGTTAAAGGTGACTTTAAAATTCACTTTATCTAAAGCTACCTTTAACTAAATTCAACTTTAACGGCAAGTTGTAATAATGGCCCTAAGTGTGTTTTCCTTTGATTTTTGCTATTTGAATTTTATTTTCATAGTCCTTTTGGTATTTTAAAAAGAAAAAATAAGAAACCAAATATTTTATGATTTTCAATATTCCCACGACAACAATTTCTTTGTATACTTTATTACAATTCATAAACAAAAGTTTTCACAAACTTTTCAATACGATGCCAATTTTTTATTAACGTTTTTCGATTTATATCGATTTGGTATTATGAAATTTTTTTTTATTTCATTTTGTTTGCCTTCAATTCTTTTCGTTTATTTTATTACTAAACAGCATAAGGACTGCGAAAATCAAATACCAAAAAGTTAGTTTTTGAGAAAAGGGTATCGAATGCTAAAAAATAGAATCAAGAATTAGTTCAACGTACTTCACAACGCCGGTTACGGTGTTTTGTTAACTTTACTTATGAACTCAATTTTTTGACCAAGTCTTTATAAAAAAGTTTTACAGCCCAACGCATGTGAAATCCTGTTAAATAAATGAAATTAAAAATTCATTTACTGTATTTGGTTGCGAATTTCTTCTATACCAACAGAAAGTCGAAGTAGTCTGATAGGTAGTGTGTTGGCTTATTAGACTTGAAGCCACGGTTCAATGAAAAGAGGATATAAAGTGCATCAGATCGGAACCGAAGAATCAATGCGAAGTTATTTAAGTCAACAGCTTTATAAGCACCAGTCGCAGTAATTTCAGCCTTACATGCATTCCGTGGATATATAATATAATGGCTCGATCCAACATATTATACGCACCAGTTCTATAGTGCTTATTACCCACCATATATCTTAAGATTTTGAATAAATAATAGTAGGTAGTGTGTAGGCTTATTAGATGACAGCTCGTAAATCAAGCCCTAGCTCCGACATCACGAACAAAACGAAATACGAAAAAATTTGTCTTCTAAAATTCCCAAGAAAAGTGTCTCAAAAATCTGTTGTTCGTTGTAGACTTTAAACTGTAGGTCCCGTCACCCATGATTAGCGTGAGGAAATACGTGGTAGTCCCGACGAAAGGGTTGTAATGACCAATTAAATTAAGGAAGAGATCTCTCTTTACATGCATGCTTTTACTTTTCTGAAGATTTAAAATGGCCACCTACTGATTAATTGATGAAAAAATTAGATTAATTCCTGGCTTTGAAGTTTCATTCATGACTGTCGAGACCTAGAGGTTTTGGAAAATTTTTGAAGTCAATTTGATTTGCCCTCAGAGTTTTTGTCAGAAGACTTCTGAGAAGATGGCGCCGAATAATTATTTTTTTGTATATCGCCTTGTTCAAAACGTCTGAGCTGCGGTTTGAACAAAGGGCTGTAGTCTAATAAGTCAACACACTATCTACTAGACTACGACAACTTTTTGATGCCATTAGACTTAGAATACAACGTGGTTTAAAAGTCCGCCATAACTTCTCTGACTGGATTGCATTCTGAAACTGCAATTTCCCATGACTGTGGCGCATAAATCAATTGAACCATAAACCTGCAATTTAGGAAAACACACAACCAAAAGTCAAGAGGGGCCAAATCACACGGTCTCGGTGGCTAGTTCACATATCCTCCATATAAGGTTACTATGATTCCAAATCGTTCGTGCGGAATATTCATTATCATTCACATTGCATGTGGGGGATATAGCGCCGTCCTGTTGAAACTACATGTCGATGGTGTACACATCATCAATGCTAAAAGTAGTTGGTAGTCACTGACCTGTATTGCTCGTCATTGACATCCCGATGTATGATAGTCGAATTAATACATCACCTTGCGTTAAACACGTGGCACATTGCCCAAACAGAGCGCTCATTTCGATACATCAACCAAATTCCGTTTGAATTTGTAGTTACTATTAATCGGTGGTTTTGAATTTATTAATAATCCTATGATAAAAAATGATTACTAAACTGCTGATCCGGATATTATTACAGATTTCTTGCTCATTTATTTGTAAATGAGTTTTCTGTTCAGATTTTCAATACTCCTTCTATGTCTAACGATCTCCAAAAGAAGTAGTAGAACGTTGATTCTACTGTAGAATACTAAACAAAATAAATTTTATTAGTTTCTAGGATATACTCCACACCAAAGAACACTTCCGAGTTTATATTTTTTATAGTTGAGGCTAGTAATTAGACGTAAAGGCGGGGGTCAAACCCCAGGACAGACTTCAAAACATAATACAAAAATTATTTCTTCGGCGGCTTCCCCTCAGCAGATTTCTAAATAAAATTGTCATGAACAGTTTCTAAAAAGTCTGTCGTTCAGAGTCGACTTTAAACTGTAGGTCCCGCCACTCATGTATAAAATTAACACACACAACATAAGTGGTGTAAGAAACTAGGTCGTAATCCTGTCTGAAGGGTTGTAATGACCAATTATGTATATATGTATGTAGTGATTCAACAGTAATTCAAGAAGTACTGGAGATAGTACATATTGTTAAGTTTTTACCTTTGAAAATCGTTTCAAATATGAGCTTGTAGATTGTATATAAAATAAAAATAAATTTGTGTTTGGTTTTACTTAAAATTCTTTATTATTCGCACAATTATGTGTGCCACTGTTCACAACCTTATGTAAACAACAACAATTGGTTTGTTTGTTAATCCTCTGTTTACACCCTTTGCATAAACAATACCAATTATTAGACAATAGTTCGACAGATCTTTGCAACGGAGATATTCCAACCACGATTATTCTCTTCAAACGCACCGCGTCTTCACACTAGACTGACTGAACTTCACTAACTTACCTGCCTGCTTCGCCTTGCCTTGTATGTAGGCATAGGTTTAAAAAGTTTTAAATAATGGAAATTCGTTTAACTTGTAGTGAATTTACAAATACTTCTCATTGTAATCAATTTTAATTTAATTTTGAATTCCAATTTTTTCGTTTCCTTTTGCTTACTTAAACTGTAATGGTAATGCTTTCTAACAATTTCAACAGCTAGTCTATTGCTTTCGGCAGAGGCTAACCAATTACAGAAAATTTGTAGTTCCTTTAGCAAAAAAAAACTTTGTAGAGACTGTACTTTAACACAATAGTTTGTATAATTTGTATGGCTTTCCCCTAAATTACATTTAAATCTAAGGTTTGTTAGATTTATTAAAAATCTATGGAAACAACTTTGTTGATAAAGGGTTGACCCTAATTTTAATACAACAAATTTGTTTGTGGCTTGTTGAAGAAGAGAGAGGACTGGTTTTTTTTTTATTGTAGCGAAACTATACACAATTATATTGAATTGGTAAGTAACACTCTGGTAATACAGTGTGCTGTAGTAAAGTGCAAGAAGAAGCAGCAAATTTTGTTTGCTTCATGCTGAGTTATGTGTCCCAGTTGTGGTATATTTTACTGGCCAAAAGGGGAATTTATTTCTATTCGACGCTAGACAATACAGACTATATTCTATAAATAAGTTATAATGCAGAATACACAGAAAATGTATGGAATATAAAACCCACAAGTAAACAAAAAGACTTAAATAAACAGCAAAATAATGGAAGCCACAATTAGCAAAAGCATTCCATTGTTTTTCTAACATTTTCTAGTGCTGATCGTTTCTTTTAATTATTTTAGGATTACAATTAATTTTTTTTGCCTTTTGCATTATTTTATATTATTTGTGATATTCGATGATAACCATGATGATACATTATTTAATTAATGTTAGCACAAATGAAATTGAAAAGAAAAAAAGGTCAGTAGCATTTAGCAAATTAAAGTCACCGACTTTTATGAGATCTGTGGCCTATAAAAGACATGATAGATAGATAGATAGGTTGGACAGACAGGAAATTTTTTGTATTTAAACTTATTCTGCAGAGCTTGACCACTACGTGCCCTCATGCCCTTTGGTGAACATGTTACGAAGGATTTTAACATCATTATTAAGGGAACTGAAGAAAGTGCCTGTAGTGTACCTCACATGTGTACAATGTATACACATAAATCAAAAACATATTATGCTAATCACTTGTAATAATATTTAAGTGACCACATATTTGATTGTCTTATTAAATTGAGTGTATTTAAATGTAATACATTTGGATTGATCGTGTAATGTGGTTCTTTGCTATTTTCATAGTAAGAAAACAAAGTAAAAAACAAATAAAAAGAATTAGAAGTTAGAAAGGCTAAGTTTGAGAAAACAAATTCGAAAAACAGATAGGCGTTGATTTTACAAACTAAATCTGCAACAAACTCACTTACAAACTAAGTCGCCGTAGCATAATAGGTAGTGTGTTGTCTTATTAGATGTGTAGTAAAACGAAATATGAAAAAATATTTCTTCGGCGACTGCCTCTCAGCATATTTTTGGCAAAAACTCTGAAAGTAAGTAAAATTGCCATGAAAAAGTTTCTCAAATCTATTTCTATTATTCACTGATTTTGAGACCTTTGACATACCTACTTGACTATAAAAAATTTTTTGGAATGTAAAGGCATCCTTACGAAATGAATCCAACTAACTGAGAGTTTATACAGGAATGTCATGTGCTGTTAAGTAATGAAAAGAAAGAGGAATTGTAATGGCGTCAAATCGCACTATCACGTTGGCAACCTAGTATGCGTCACCATCACGTGAGATAACCAAGTTTTCAAATCCCTTGTGCAGAAACTCTAACGTAGCTCGAGCTCTATGGCACGTAGCATCGTTCTTTGGAAACCATATATCTAGATCATCCAATTCACACTAAAAGAAGTTCTGAACAATCGACCTATGGTGCTTGACGTTGACAGGCATGACCTAGCCAACATCGTTTAAGCCGTCAGTCCAAACAATGATTTTTTCGGTATGAAATGGTTTTGGATTACATGTAGATTGATATTGTTACGTTTTTACGTTTTAAAAAAGTTTAAAATATGAGCTCGTAGATTACATATAAAAAAAATAAGTTTGAGTTAAGTTTTAATTAAATTATTTCTTGTTCGCACAATTTTGTGTGCCAATGTTCACAACTTGATGTAAACAACAACAATTGCTTTCTTTGTTATTCCTCTTTACACATTTTTGCATAAGCAATAACAATTACTAGTCAATTGTTCGACAGATCTTTGTAACGATTACTCTCTTCAAACACACCGCGTCTTCACACAAGACTGACTAAACTTTTACTAATTGCGTTGTCTGCTTTGCCGTGCCTTTTATATGGCACAATAAACAGTCTGATGAATGTTGTTGAAGGCGAATCGTCGTGGCTTCGGCTTCTCGATATCTCTATTAATGTAAACATCTTTGTTTCATTATTGCTGTTTGTGTATTTTGTTTACATTTATACTTGTAGTGTTTGTTGTTGTATTTTTGCTTACCTGTCTACCATTTTTTATGCTGGTATTTGTTGGTATATTTTTGTTTACTTGTTTACCATTTTTTTGTGCTGATGTTTGTTGTTATACTACGCAATGCCATAATTTGTAAACAGATTTGTTTACTGCATTGTTTTGTTTTTGTAGCTTTGGTTTATTATTTTAATGGTGAACGATGTAAAACCAAAACACCAGTATCTAGATTTTTTCATTTTTGTAGCATTATGTATGTATGTATATATTTTGAGTTGACAATTGCTAAGACTTATTTTACCAAAGCACTGGTTGTTTTGTTGTTCGCAGTATTTCATTAAATGGATAATAACATCTGAATGGTTATCGCAAAAAATATAATTTTAACGCCATAAGTAGGTAGGTAGAGGTGGCTGCCATCCAAGAAAAATTTTTGGGCCCATTGTGCTACCACAGTCATCCGTTATCCCCTAGTCTCGAAACTACTCGGAGCTCCTGATGAAGCGATTCAGGCTGCCAATGTCAATCCATGACAGTTCCTCCAGATCATCCATGTAAGTAAGCTATCTCGTCAATATATCTGCGACAGCCCTACACCGTCTTGGAGTTCATCACATTAGAACTCAGAGCCTTGATAGCCGCTTGGCTATCAGAAAAATGGTAACGCTCCGCTTGGAGACCCTTCCGTCCCCAATAATACTCGCCGCAGCCTGTATGGCCATCACCTTCGCCTGAAAGACACTGCAGTGATCTGGCAGTCTTATAGACTGAGCTATTCCAACCGCTTCCGAAAAAATTCCACTGCCAACAGCTCCGTTCAGCTTAGAACCGTCGGTGTAGATTTGTACGGAGTCCCTTAACAGGTGGGTCACACCACTCTTCCAGGCCCCGTTGTCCGGAACCGATGTCCTGAATCTCCTCGTGAAGTCGTACCCCGGTGTCATGTAGTCACTGCTCTCGACAGCTCCAACTTCCCTCAGGATTCTTGGGTGGCCGATATCTTAGTCATTCTACTGTCCAGTCGCCCAGAGACGTTTATTTATTTTAGCAGCCACTCCACTACAGAAAAGGTCAAGCGGAAGGAGACCCAAAATTATCTCCAGATCTCTGCAGTCGCTGTATTAGTTTCGAATTAGTCTTCTTTTCAAGGAATTCCCACCAAACTAGGCATCCATAGGTCAAGATAGGTCTGACCACCGCTGTGTAGATCCAGTGAGTCATCCTAGGTCCTATGCCCCATTTTATCCCCAACACTCTGTTACAAGCATACAGGGCAATGGAAGCCTTTTTAATTCTGTTAATGATGTTCGATTTCCAAGACAGCTTCCTATCCAGAATGAGTCATAGAAAGTGTGCCTCCTGTTTGAGTTTCAGTTCCGTCCCGTTCAGTTTCAGTGGACGAAAAGTCGGTGGCTTGTACCTTCTCGTGAAGAGTACTACTTCCGTTTTCACCGGGTTAACACCCAATCCACGATCATATGCCCACACGCAGACACTCCTCAGAGCCAGTTACATTCTATATCTGATAGTGTCGACAAATCTTCCAGAAATAACAAGAACAATGTCATCCGCATAGGCAATTGCCTCACATTCATTTTGTTCCAGTATCACTAGTAGCTCATTCATCACCAGATTCTATAAAAGAGGAGAGAGTACTTCACCTTGAGGAGTTCCCCTCCCTATAGCTCTGGTCGTTTCTGAGCCCCTAAGTGCGGGGTAGATTGTTCTCCCACAAAGTAGCTTAGATATCCAGTTCACCATAGTGGTCTATACACCCAGCCTTGCCATAAGAAGTCAGTAAAAGCTCAAAGCCACGGTAATCAGTAACATGTTATACTACCCCCTCTATTATTTTATTTTATAGTAAACAAGTTATACTTCTTAATGCTTATAGATGTTTATAAAAGTGTTGTAAGTTAGAAAAGTGAAATATTTTTTGTTTGAAAAGAAATTGCTTGAGTTGCCACCATAATTGCAAAGAAAAATTTTCACCAGTCTTGTCATTAATTAAAAATTGTCTTCTCAGTTACAGGTTTTTGTTCATAAACCAAATGACAGACACCAATTAGTTTGAGTTGCTTCCAGCTGTGTAGACAATCAATAAATTCCTTAATAGCGATTTCAATTGTGCGAGTGTTGGGTAATAGGAAAAGTGTGTTAAGGATGACAGTTTGTGTCTGCAATGCAATGAAATAAATTAAAAATGATGTGAACATAATTTAAATAAATTTCATTATATTTCAAATGATGATGATAAACCAATTAAGAAAATTGCAATCAATTAAGTAAACCTATAAATATCACAATTTTCACTCTTGTGATATTCCATTTTTGGTATCACATACTCTTTTTCCTTCATCTAAACCATTTTTTTTTTTCAGTGAATGGTCCATACTCATGCAATGCACTGTATTGTTGCTATGAAAATATGTTATGGGAAGGAGAAAAAAGGGAGTAAGGTTTATGGATACCAGATTTCATTCTTTTTATATCATAACAGACAGGAAAGCCGTCTGCAGGAAAAGAGTTCCACACGCAAGTAGTCCACCTAAGGAACGAGTTTTGTCTGTAATGCATTGTGCGTTCCACTAGCCAAAAGACCACAAACGGCTGCACTCGTCGAGAAAGACGAATATTACGTAGGGTTACATGATTCTCGGGAACAAGTTCTCTTATTTCGCCTGAGCAAAACCCGTTGTAGTTGCGTGAAACACTAGCCACATTGTGACAATGCTCCAATAAATCAATAGACTTGGATACCCTACCGTCATCAATAAGCATCTTCGCCGTCTCCCGCATGGGGTCGAGAAGCGTTCTTCTCAAACGTTACAACTTCATCTATCGTTTAATGAGTTTCTTCACACTAACATAGAAGGAGCAGGGATTTATATCCGCTGGAAACAACAAACAATTTTAAAAGAGACAATGCTTGTATGAGACATCATCGTAATTTTGTATTCCTTTAAAAGACCTATTGATGCCATTATATGTTGAATACAATATCGCTTAAATCTCTGTGGAACACATCATTAATATTATTTTTGTATGTCTTAAGCGCAGCTTATGTTAGGTTACCGCGTTCACAGGCGAGCTCACTCGGTGGCCTATATGTCATATTGTGTCACCCAGTGTGAAGTACGACCCATTGCCATGATCCCTTAGTGGTGAGTTTGAACCACCTCGAGCTCCGGATAACACCGCGTCCAGTTCCCTTAGCAGCACGTTCGCTACCATGCCAAAAACCGATGACGTCTGTTCTGAAATACAGGGTATTCGCAGAAAACGTGTTGCACCGATTCAGTTTCCTATACATCATGGTAGCTTCTGCAGTAATTCTAGTGAATCAGACCGATCTTAACAGCGAAACTGCCACTAGCGCAGTAGTTTCGTTAATGTTTTCTTGTCGAACTCAAGTAGTTCCCTGGTTCTCCGAAATATAAGCGGAAAATCTTCATGAATTTAACCGATGGCATGGGTTATGTTGGCCTTAAAGACCGTAGTGATTTATAGTTTATGCACATTTGCGATTTAAAGAAACCCCACAAAGAAGTCTAATCTAATCAAATCCTTCCATTTCGGAGACCACTTCACATTTGCTTCACGTGAGATAACCAAACCCTCAAAAAACCTGTACAGCACAGCAAGTGGGGAATGAGCTATCCTGTTAAAATCACACGTCTTTCATGATCAGATCATCAAATTCCTCGACTTATGGTCTCGATGTTAACGGTGACGGGCTGATCAATTTCTTTCTCAAAGAAGTAGGAACCTGCAACCAGGAACGAGGCTTTCTCGTCCTAAAATCGAAAATTTTCTTTGATCACGTATCTATTCATCCAGAAATTGGCTTCATTCAGTAGAGAGCACACGTCATTATCTGTGGTCATCCATGTTGATTTGAAAAAACAGACTGAATAAATAAGATCTAATTTAGCAAATGTAGCTTCAACAAGATGGTCTGTATCAACAGTTGAGAAGTCTCTGTTGGACTAAACACTTTCTAATGGTATTTCCCAGAATATAATTCTTTATTGAATCAGTAGATGCTCGGTGAGTTGATTTGGTCAATTACATGCAACAATCTTTGTGATCATTTATGCCTGGTAAGTTTTTAATTACAGTTTAAAAATATTATTATTAAAACTGCTTTCGAATTGATTTAACTATTAAATTTAGATATATAATTCAAATAATTATAATAATTATTTATATAATTATTTAAATTAATTACGGTAGATAAAGCGAATTGGCCATTCAGGAAATAATAGTTTTTGTTAATATGTTTTCAAACATACGTAATAAACCTTATTAATTATATTTAATTTTTATAACTGATCCCAAAAGGTTTCATTAGCTTTCATATTATTATGATTTTACCTTTTAAAAACATTTAAAATGTGAGCTCGCAGATTGCAAATAAAATAAAAATAAATTTGTGTTAAGTTTTGATTAAAATTCTTTATTATTCGCACAATTCTGTGTGCCACTACTCACAACTTTATGTAAACAACAACAATTATTTTTTTGTTATTCATCTATTTATACCTTTTGCATAAACAATAACAATTACTAGACAATTATTCGACAGATTTTTGTAACGGAGATTATCAAACCACGATTACTCTCTTCAAACACACCACGTCTTCACACAAGACTGACTGAACTTCACTAACTCAGTCTCCTGCTTTACCTTGCCTTTTATATAGCAGAGTAAACAGTCTAATGAATGTTTTTGAAGGCTAATGTTCATGTCTTCGTCTTCTCGAAATCTCAACAAATGTAAACAACGATGTTTTCATTTATTATTGTAGTATTGTTTGTGTATTTTTGTTTACTTGTTTACCATTTTTTATGCTGGTGTCTGCTGTTATATTAAATAGTACGATAATTTGTAAATAGGTTTGTTTACTGCATTGTTTTGTTGTTGTAGGTGTTGTTTATAATTTAAATGTTAAGTGATGTAAAAGCAAAACACCAGTATCCAGATTATTCATTTTCGTAAAAAAGTTTAAATTCATTTATAAAGCAAAGCGTATGAATAGTTCGATCTCTACAAGTCTAAACCTAAAAAAATTTCTAATGATTGTGGTCACAATATTCTCTCTAGTATATGCTATAAGAATTTAATTTTTCTTTTTTAATTTTATAAAAGGAACAACATCGTATTTTCTCACGTATTTTTTACTCTTTAATAATTAAATCAACTACGATGAAATTCGCTTAGAAAACTATCTCTAAAATTGGTCATCATCATGTTCTATTCTCTTATTCTCTAACTATGCTACAGAAAATCACAACAAGTGACTTTAATGTCAATCTGTTAAAAGTTGTTGATAGATAGATAGATAGGTTGGACAGACAGGAAATTTTTTGTATTTAAACTTATTCTGCAGAGCTTGACCACTACGTGCCCTCATGCCCTTTGGTGAACATGTTACGAAGGATTTTAACATCATTATTAAGGGAACTGAAGAAAGTGCCTGTAGTGTACCTCACATGTGTACAATGTATACACATAAATCAAAAACATATTATGCTAATCACTTGTAATAATATTTAAGTGACCACATATTTGATTGTCTTATTAAATTGAGTGTATTTAAATGTAATACATTTGGATTGATCGTGTAATGTGGTTCTTTGCTATTTTCATAGTAAGAAAACAAAGTAAAAAACAAATAAAAAGAATTAGAAGTTAGAAAGGCTAAGTTTGAGAAAACAAATTCGAAAAACAGATAGGCCAAAAAAAACAGAATTGCCATGAAAAAGTTTCTCAAATCTATTTCTATTATTCACTGATTTTGAGACCTTTGACATACCTACTTGACTATAAAAAATTTTTTGGAATGTAAAGGCATCCTTACGAAATGAATCCAACTAACTGAGAGTTTATACAGGAATGTCATGTGCTGTTAAGTAATGAAAAGAAAGAGGAATTGTAATGGCGTCAAATCGCACTATCACGTTGGCAACCTAGTATGCGTCACCATCACGTGAGATAACCAAGTTTTCAAATCCCTTGTGCAGAAACTCTAACGTAGCTCGAGCTCTATGGCACGTAGCATCGTTCTTTGGAAACCATATATCTAGATCATCCAATTCACACTAAAAGAAGTTCTGAACAATCGACCTATGGTGCTTGACGTTGACAGGCATGACCTAGCCAACATCGTTTAAGCCGTCAGTCCAAACAATGATTTTTTCGGTATGAAATGGTTTTGGATTACATGTAGATTGATATTGTTACGTTTTTACGTTTTAAAAAAGTTTAAAATATGAGCTCGTAGATTACATATAAAAAAATAAGTTTGACTTAAGTTTTAATTAAATTATTTCTTGTTCGCACAATTTTGTGTGCCAATGTTCACAACTTGATGTAAACAACAACAATTGCTTTCTTTGTTATTCCTCTTTACACATTTTTGCATAAGCAATAACAATTACTAGTCAATTGTTCGACAGATCTTTGTAACGATTACTCTCTTCAAACACACCGCGTCTTCACACAAGACTGACTAAACTTTTACTAATTGCGTTGTCTGCTTTGCCGTGCCTTTTATATGGCACAATAAACAGTCTGATGAATGTTGTTGAAGGCGAATCGTCGTGGCTTCGCCTTCTCGATATCTCTATTAATGTAAACATCTTTGTTTTATTATTGCTGTTTGTGTATTTTGTTTACATTTATACTTGTAGTGTTTGTTGTTGTATTTTTGCTTACCTGTCTACCATTTTTTATGCTGGTATTTGTTGGTATATTTTTGTTTACTTGTTTACCATTTTTTTGTGCTGATGTTTGTTGTTATACTACGCAATGCCATAATTTGTAAACAGATTTGTTTACTGCATTGTTTTGTTTTTGTAGCTTTGGTTTATTATTTTAATGGTGAACGATGTAAAACCAAAACACCAGTATCTAGATTTTTTCATTTTTGTAGCATTATGTATGTATGTATATATTTTGAGTTGACAATTGCTAAGACTTATTTTACCAAAGCACTGGTTGTTTTGTTGTTCGCAGTATTTCATTAAATGGATAATAACATCTGAATGGTTATCGCAAGAAATATAATTTTAACGCCATAAGTAGGTAGGTAGAGGTGGCTGCCATCCAAGAAAAATTTTTGGGCCCATTGTGCTACCACAGTCATCCGTTATCCCCTAGTCTCGAAACTACTCGGAGCTCCTGATGAAGCGATTCAGGCTGCCAATGTCAATCCATGACAGTTCCTCCAGATCATCCATGTAAGTAAGCTATCTCGTCAATATATCTGCGACAGCCCTACACCGTCTTGGAGTTCATCACATTAGAACTCAGAGCCTTGATAGATGCCTGGCTATCAGAAAAATGGTAACGCTCCGCTTGGAGACCCTTCCGTCCCCAATAATACTCGCCGCAGCCTGTATGGCCATCACCTTCGCCTGAAAGACACTGCAGTGATCTGGCAGTCTTATAGACTGAGCTATTCCAACCGCTTCCGAAAAAATTCCACTGCCAACAGCTCCGTTCAGCTTAGAACCGTCGGTGTAGATTTGTACGGAGTCCCTTAACAGGTGGGTCACACCACCCTTCCAGGCCCCGTTGTCCGGAACCGATGTCCTGAATCTCCTCGTGAAGTCGTACCCCGGTGTCATGTAGTCACTGCTCTCTACAGCTCCAACTTCCCTCAGGATTCTTGGGTGGCCGATATCTTAGTCATTCCATTGTCCAGTCGCACAGAGACGTTTATTTATTTTAGCAGCCACTCCACTACAGAAAAGGTCAAGCGCAAGGAGACCCAAAATTATCTCCAGATCTCTGCAGTCGCTGTATTAGTTTCGAATTAGTCTTCTTTTCAAGGAATTCCCACCAAACTAGGCATCCATAGGTCAAGATAGGTCTGACCACCGCTGTGTAGATCCAGTGAGTCATCCTAGGTCCTATGCCCCATTTTATCCCCAACACTCTGTTACAAGCATACAGGGCAATGGAAGCCTTTTTAATTCTGTTAATGATGTTCGATTTCCAAGACAGCTTCCTATCCAGAATGAGTCATAGAAAGTGTGCCTCCTGTTTGAGTTTCACTTCCGTCCCGTTCAGTTTCAGTGGACGAAAAGTCGGTGGCTTGTACCTTCTCGTGAAGAGTACTACTTCCGTTTTCACCGGGTTAACACCCAATCCACGATCATATGCCCACACGCAGACACTCCTCAGAGCCAGTTACATTCTATATCTGATAGTGTCGACAAATCTTCCAGAAATAACAAGAACAATGTCATCCGCATAGGCAATTGCCTCACATTCATTTTGTTCCAGTATCACTAGTAGCTCATTCATCACCAGATTCTATAAAAGAGGAGAGAGTACTTCACCTTGAGGAGTTCCCCTCCCTATAGCTCTGGTCGTTTCTGAGCCCCTAAGTGCGGGGTAGATTGTTCTCCCACAAAGTAGCTTAGATATCCAGTTCACCATAGTGGTCTATACACCCAGCCTTGCCATAAGAAGTCAGTAAAAGCTCAAAGCCACGGTAATCAGTAACATGTTATACTACCCCCTCTATTATTTTATTTTATAGTAAACAAGTTATACTTCTTAATGCTTATAGATGTTTATAAAAGTGTTGTAAGTTTGAAAAGTGAAATATTTTTTGTTTGAAAAGAAATTGCTTGAGTTGCCACCATAATTGCAAAGAAAAATTTTCACCAGTCTTGTCATTAATTAAAAATTGTCTTCTCAGTTACAGGTTTTTGTTCATAAACCAAATGACAGACACCAATTAGTTTGAGTTGCTTCCAGCTGTGTAGACAATCAATAAATTCCTTAATAGCGATTTCAATTGTGCGAGTGTTGGGTAATAGGAAAAGTGTGTTAAGGATGACAGTTTGTGTCTGCAATGCAATGAAATAAATTAAAAATGATGTGAACATAATTTAAATAAATTTCATTATATTTCAAATGATGATGATAAACCAATTAAGAAATTTGCAATCAATTAAGTAAACCTATAAATATCACAATTTTCACTCTTGTGATATTCCATTTTTGGTATCACATACTCTTTTTCCTTCATCTAAACCATTTTTTTTTCAGTGAATGGTCCATACTCATGCAATGCACTGTATTGTTGCTATGAAAATATGTTATGGGAAGGAGAAAAAAGGGAGTAAGGTTTATGGATACCAGATTTCATTCTTTTTATATCATAACAGACAGGAAAGCCGTCTGCAGGAAAAGAGTTCCACACGCAAGTAGTCCACCTAAGGAACGAGTTTTGTCTGTAATGCATTGTACGTTCCACTAGCCAAAAGACCACAAACGGCTGCACTCGTCGAGAAAGACGAATATTACGTAGGGTTACATGATTCTCGGGAACAAGTTCTCTTATTTCGCCTGAGCAAAACCCGTTGTAGTTGCGTGAAACACTAGCCACATTGTGACAATGCTCCAATAAATCAATAGACTTGGATACCCTACCGTCATCAATAAGCATCTTCGCCGTCTCCCGCATGGGGTCGAGAAGCGTTCTTCTCAAACGTTACAACTTCATCTATGGTTTAATGAGTTTCTTCACACTAACATAGAAGGAGCAGGGATTTATATCCGCTGGAAACAACAAACAATTTTAAAAGAGACAATGCTTGTATGAGACATCATCGTAATTTTGTATTCCTTTAAAAGACCTATTGATGCCATTAAATGTTGAATACAATATCGCTTAAATCTCTGTGGAACACATCATTAATATTATTTTTGTATGTCTTAAGCGCAGCTTATGTTAGGTTACCGCGTTCACAGGCGAGCTCACTCGGTGGCCCATATGTCATATTGTGTCACCCAGTGTGAAGTACGACCCATTGCCATGATCCCTTAGTGGTGAGTTTGAACCACCTCGAGCTCCGGATAACACCGCGTCCAGTTCCCTTAGCAGCACGTTCGCTACCATGCCAAAAACCGATGACGTCTGTTCTGAAATACAGGGTATTCGCAGAAAACGTGTTGCACCGATTCAGTTTCCTATACATCATGGTAGCTTCTGCAGTAATTCTAGTGAATCAGACCGATCTTAACAGCGAAACTGCCACTAGCGCAGTAGTTTCGTTAATGTTTTCTTGTCGAACTCAAGTAGTTCCCTGGTTCTCCGAAATATAAGCGGAAAATCTGCATGAATGTAACCGATGGCATGGGTTATGTTGGCCTTAAAGACCGTAGTGATTTATAGTTTATGCACATTTGCGATTTAAAGAAACCCCACAAAGAAGTCTAATCTAATCAAATCCTTCCATTTCGGAGACCAGTTCACATTTGCTTCACGTGAGATAACCAAACCCTCAAAAAACCTGTACAGCACAGCAAGTGGGGAATGAGCTATCCTGTTAAAATCACACGTCTTTCATGATCAGATCATCAAATTCCTCGACTTATGGTCTCGATGTTAACGGTGACGGGCTGATCAATTTCTTTCTCAAAGAAGTAGGAACCTGCAACCAGGAACGAGGCTTTCTCGTCCTAAAATCGAAAATTTTCTTTGATCACGTATCTATTCATCCAGAAATTGGCTTCATTCAGTAGAGAGCACACGTCATTATCTGTGGTCATCCATGTTGATTTGAAAAAACAGACTGAATAAATAAGATCTAATTTAGCAAATGTAGCTTCAACAAGATGGTCTGTATCAACAGTTGAGAAGTCTCTGTTGGACTAGACACTTTCTAATGGTATTTCCCAGAATATAATTCTTTATTGAATCAGTAGATGCTCGGTGAGTTGATTTGGTCAATTACATGCAACAATCTTTGTGATCATTTATGCCTGGTAAGTTTTTAATTACAGTTTAAAAATATTATTATTAAAACTGCTTTCGAATTGATTTAACTATTAAATTTAGATATATAATTCAAATAATTATAATAATTATTTATATAATTATTTAAATTAATTACGGTAGATAAAGCGAATTGGCCATTCAGGAAATAATAGTTTTTGTTAATATGTTTTCCAACATACGTAATAAACCTTATTAATTATATTTAATTTTTATAACTGATCCCAAAAGGTTTCATTAGCTTTCATATTATTATGATTTTACCTTTTAAAAACATTTAAAATGTGAGCTCGCAGATTGCAAATAAAATAAAAATAAATTTGTGTTAAGTTTTGATTAAAATTCTTTATTATTCGCACAATTCTGTGTGCCACTACTCACAACTTTATGTAAACAACAACAATTATTTTTTTGTTATTCATCTATTTATACCTTTTGCATAAACAATAACAATTACTAGACAATTATTCGACAGATTTTTGTAACGGAGATTATCAAACCACGATTACTCTCTTCAAACACACCACGTCTTCACACAAGACTGACTGAACTTCACTAACTCAGTCTCCTGCTTTACCTTGCCTTTTATATAGCAGAGTAAACAGTCTAATGAATGTTTTTGAAGGCTAATGTTCATGTCTTCGTCTTCTCGAAATCTCAACAAATGTAAACAACGATGTTTTCATTTATTATTGTAGTATTGTTTGTGTATTTTTGTTTACTTGTTTACCATTTTTTATGCTGGTGTCTGCTGTTATATTAAATAGTACGATAATTTGTAAATAGGTTTGTTTACTGCATTGTTTTGTTGTTGTAGGTGTTGTTTATAATTTAAATGTTAAGTGATGTAAAAGCAAAACACCAGTATCCAGATTATTCATTTTCGTAAAAAAGTTTAAATTCATTTATAAAGCAAAGCGTATGAATAGTTCGATCTCTACAAGTCTAAACCTAAAAAAATTTCTAATGATTGTGGTCACAATATTCTCTCTAGTATATGCTATAAGAATTTAATTTTTCTTTTTTAATTTTATAAAAGGAACAACATCGTATTTTCTCACGTATTTTTTACTCTTTAATAATTAAATCAACTACGATGAAATTCGGTTAGAAAACTATCTCTAAAATTGGTCATCATCATGTTCTATTCTCTTATTCTCTAACTATGCTACAGAAAATCACAACAAGTGACTTTAATGTCAATCTGTTAAAAGTTGTTGATAGATAGATAGATAGGTTGGACAGACAGGAAATTTTTTGTATTTAAACTTATTCTGCAGAGCTTGACCACTACGTGCCCTCATGCCCTTTGGTGAACATGTTACGAAGGATTTTAACATCATTATTAAGGGAACTGAAGAAAGTGCCTGTAGTGTACCTCACATGTGTACAATGTATACACATAAATCAAAAACATATTATGCTAATCACTTGTAATAATATTTAAGTGACCACATATTTGATTGTCTTATTAAATTGAGTGTATTTAAATGTAATACATTTGGATTGATCGTGTAATGTGGTTCTTTGCTATTTTCATAGTAAGAAAACAAAGTAAAAAACAAATAAAAAGAATTAGAAGTTAGAAAGGCTAAGTTTGAGAAAACAAATTCGAAAAACAGATAGGCGTTGATTTTACAAACTAAATCTGCAACAAACTCACTTACAAACTAAGTCGCCGTAGCATAATACGTAGTGTGTTGTCTTATTAGATGTGTAGTAAAACGAAAGTAGTATGTTTATGTACCTTCTGGCTCAATCCCTCCATACGAATTTGGGATCATGCCTACGCTACAGTCGGTAGTTTAAGTTAGTTGATAGGTTTGTAACATATAGATTGGACGAACAGAATGAGTGTGTGTGTGTGTGTGTGTGTCATTTTTAAAGTGTGTAGGTTCGTCTCGAGTCTGAGTTCATGATTCCGATGATCCGCGAGTGCGTGATGTAGGGTACCGTAAACTCATGTTGTTGACTTGTGCAATATTATGCTTTTGTTTATTTTATTTTTTAATGTAAACAAATTTTAAAACGCTTGACTCATATTACAGTTTTTAATGTAAACAACTAAAGAGTTTTGGATGTGGTTTCGCTTAATTAATTTTTTTTGTTAGTGTGATATGTTTCCGTTATGTGTAGTCCTTTTCTTGTAGACATATTTTATAATAATCAAATGTAGGAGAATACATTTTTTTTGTTATAACAATAACAGTGCTTTGTTATAAACAATAACATCGCGAATCCTTATCATGTTTTGTATTCCTAAACATTAGTTCAACAAGAATTGTATCATATTACAGTTTTTAATATTAAGTTTAAAGAATTTTGAATGTGGTTTCGTTTAATTAATTTTTTTTGTATGATTTAACGTTAAAGAAACAGAAATATAGTTGTACGTGTTCTTGTTGTTGTGCTATAAGTATATGTGCATAAGATCAATAAGAATATTTAGTATGATTTAATGCGATATATTTCCGTTATGTGTGTGTGTGTGTGTGTGTGTTTCTTTTTTCTTATGGACCCATTTTATGATAATCGAATATAGGAGAATACATTTTTGTTACAAAAATAACAGTGCTTTGTTATAAACAATAACATCGCGAATCCTTATCATTTTTTGGTATTCCTAAGCATAAGTTCAATAAGAATATTTTTTAATGTAAACAAATTTTAAAATTCTTGACTCATATTACAGTTTTTAATATTAAGTTTAAAGAATTTTGAATGTGGTTTCGTTTAATTAATTTTTTTTGTATGATTTAACGTTAAAGAAACAGAAATATAGTTGTACGTGTTGTTGTTGTGTTTATAACAGCGCTTTGTTTTGAGCAGGATTTCTTTTTTTTCAGTTTTTTTTTGTCAGGTTTTAAATAAATAAAATTATATAATAAAGAGATTAATTAAAACAAATTAGATTTTTTTTCCTAAGATATGTATATTTTATTTTCAGATTTTGTTACAGTTCACATATTTCTATTTCTCCTTTAAGAAAATCTATTAATCACTTAATTTTATCATTTCCTTTAACATATATGACAGAGTTGTTCCCTTTTAAATTTTATATATTTAGTTTTTACTGTTTAAAATAAATAAAATTATATATATAATAAAGAGATTAATTAAAACAAATTAGTTTTTTTATTTCAATAGATTTTTCCCTATGATTTTTTTAAGATGATTTTGTTATTGGTTGAAAGGTATCTTCTAATAAATAACTTCAACTATTTGACTCAGTTTAATAATTTTTCACTTTTCCTTTAGAGCAGCCCTTGCCTTTACAAGATCTTCTAACATTTTATTATGATAATTTTTAGATATTATAATAATTTTTGTATTGATTTTGATCTGCTTTATATCTGGTAACGATCTGCTTTGTATCTCGTAACGATCTGATTTGTATCTGCTCACATCTGATTTATACCTTATCATGATCTGCTTCATGTCTTATGTCTGTGTATTCTGAATTTGAGTACGCTATATCGTGCTTTCTACAATCTGCATCCACTAAATGTATTCCTTTGTCTCCTTTTGTTAATCGATTTTGAAGGTTTGCATCAGGTACACAAAACTGTTAACCAGGGAGATGTAATTCAACCTTTTCCAATCTTACGCTAATTAGGTTAATTTTTTTTTGTTTTGATTGTAAATTATAACCATTTTGTTATTCATTAATATCATACCCCTTCGTCTGAAACACTGAAACAGTGGCTAGCTAGTTATACCAGCTATACTAGCTATATCAGCTATACAAGCTGTACCAGCTATACATGCTATACCTCTATACCAGCTATATCAGCTGTACTAGCTATACCAGCTATATCAGCTGTACTAGCTATACCAGCTGTATCAGCTATACTAGCTATATAAGCTTTACTAGCTATACCTCTATACCAGCTATACTAGCTATACTAGATATATCAGCTATACTAGCTATATAAGCTATGCAAGCTGAACTAGCTATATCAGCTATACTAGCTATATTAGCTATACTAGCTATACCAGCAATACTAGCTATACCAGCTATACTAGCTATATAAGCTATGCAAGCTGAACTAGCTATATCAGCTATACTAGCTATACCAGCTATACTAGCTATATAAGCTATGCAAGCTGAACTAACTATATCAGCTATACTAGCTATACCAGCTATACTAGCTATACCAGCAATACTAGCTATACCAGCTATACTAGCTGTACCAGCTATACTACCTATATAAGCTATGCAAGCTGAACTAGCTATATCAGCTATACTAGCTATACCAGCTATACCAGCAATACTAGCTATACCAGCTATACTAGCTATACCAGCTATACTAGCTATATAAGCTATGCAAGCTGAACTAGCTATATCAGCTATACTAGCTATACCAGCTATACTAGCTATACCAGCTATACTAGCTATATCAGCTATACTAGCTATACCAGCTCTATCAACTGTACTAGTTATACCAGCTATACTAGCTATACCGGCTATACCAGCTATACTAGCTATACCAGATATACTAGCTATACCAGCTATACTAGCTATACCAGCTATACTAGCTATACCAGCTATACTAGCTATACCTCTGTACCAGCCACAGTGATGTGAAAAATAACTTACATTATATTTAAAACCGAATAAAAACTCGAAAATTCTTTATTGTTTAAACGGCTTATTTTTTTTCTTAAACGGTAGAAAAAAGATTAAAAACAAAATTATTGCTATTTCTATAATGTATTTTGATTTTTTTTTTTTTGTGATTTTGTATGAGTGTATGTATTTATTTCTTAGTCATGATATTTTTGTTTTTATAATTATATCTATTAAAACTTTAACCAAATTTATTAATATGAGACATTTCTTTCACTCTTCTAATAAATTATGTTAGATTCTTTAAGTTCTTCAATAATAGAGATTATTTCGTTTTGATGATTGTTGTAACCAACACCTTCCGATGAAAGAAGTAAACGTAGTCTGTCAACTAATTCATTAGGATCATCCCAATGTATATAATTTGATTTCAGATTATTTTGTAATTTTAGCATTAAACCACTGCCTTTTGTTAAAATGTTTGTTGTTGTTTCGAATAAATGTTTAATTATTCGTACATATTTGAAGGCTCGTGTCCCTTTCACTTGTTCATTAGGTTCATAGCGACGTTTATGTGCATTGGTTTGAATTAAAATCTCTTTATATTTTTTCAAATCATTTTTAGAATAATGGAGAGGTTTTTTATGAAATACTAGTTCAAATAATCCAGGCGTCATTTTCAATTTCATATTTCCTGTCCGCATAGTATTATCTCTATTAAATATTAATTTTTCCTTGCCATATCTCCAACTTCCGTCTACATCTTGATTAAAACCATAAATTTGATCTATTTGCTTATTATTAATAAGTGATTGAATATTTTCAAATAATGGAGAGTTTTTCGTCAGCTTTAAACTTTGTTTTCTTTTCAAGTTTTTCAGACGTGTACTTGATACAGGTCTATTATGATCATAGTTTTTTTCATCATGATTGTCATCAGTTGTCATATTTTCATACTGAAAATCGTTATTATCACCATTTACATCATCATAATCATCGTCGTCATCGATAGTGTTGTCTATGTCCTTATGCTTATCTTCAAGTTTTCCGATGATTTCATTATCATCATTTACATCATAATAATCATCATCATCATCATCATCATCAATAGTGTTGTCTATGTCCTTATGCTTATTTTCAATTTTTCTAATGATTTCATTATCACCATTTACGTCATAATAATCATCATCATCATCAATAGTGTTATCTATATCCTTATGCTTATGTTCAAGTTTTCCGATGATTTTATTGTCACCATTTACATCATCATAATCATCGCCATCATCAATAGCGTTGTCTATATCCTTCTGTTTATCTTTAAGTTTTCCGATGATTTTTTTAAGTGGTTTTGTTATTGGTTGAAAGGTATCTTCTAAAAAATTAACTCTATCTATTTGATTCAGTTTAATATTTTTTAACTTTTCCTTTAAAACAGCCTTTGTCTTTACAAGATCTTCTAATATTTTATTATGATAATTATTGGACATTATAATAATTTTTTATATTGATTTTGATCTGCTTTGTATCTGGTTACGATCTGCTTTATATCTGGTCACAAACTGCTTGATATCTGATCACGATCTGCTTTATATCTGCTTACGATCTAATTTATACCTGTTCACGATCTGCTTGATGACTCGTGTCTATATCCTTTGATTTTGAGTACACTTTATCGTGCTTTCTACAAGCTGCATCCAATAAATTTATTCCTTTATCTCCTCTTGCTATTCGTTTTTGAAGTTTTATATCAGGTCCACAAAACTGATAACCAGGTGGATGTAAATCAACATATAATTTGTTTATTAAGTTGTTTACAAATCTTCTTCCAATCTTATACTAAATAGGTTTAATTTTTTTTGGTTTTGACTGTAGTTTATAACCATTTTTTTTTCGTTACTTTCGTACCTCTTCGTATGAAACAGTGGCTGGCTAGTTATACCAGCTATAATAGCAAGCTGTACTAGCTGTACCAGCAAGCTATACAATCTGTACTAGCTATAATAGCAAGCTGTACTAGCTATACCAGCAAGCTATACAATCTGTACTAGCTATACTAGCAAGCTGTACTAGCTACACTAGCAAGCTGTACTAGATATACCAGCTACACCTGCTATACCAGCTATATCAGCTATACCAGCTATATCGGTTATACCTGGTAATAGCTGGTATATACCTGATATATACCTGGTAATAGCTGGTATATACCTGATATATACCTGGTATAGCTGATATAGCTGGTATAGCTGATATAGCTGGTATAGATGTACCTGGTATAGCCGATATAGCTGATATAGCTGATATAGCTGGTATAGCTGTACCTTGTATAGCTAGTATAGCTGGTATAGCTCGTATAGCTGGTGTAGCTAGTATAGCTGATATAGCTAGTATAGCTAGTACAGCTGATATAGCTAGGCTAGCTGGTATAGCTAGTATAGCTGGTGTAGCTAATATAGCTGATATAGCTAGTATAGCTGGTATAGCTAGTATATCTGGTATAGCTAGTATAGCTGGTATAGCCGGTATAGCTAGTATAGCTGGTATAACTAGTACAGTTGATAGAGCTGGTATAGCTAGTATAGCTGATATAGCTAGTATAGCTGGTATAGCTAGTATAGCTGGTATAGCTAGTATAGCTGATATAGCTAGTTCAGCTTGCATAGCTTATATAGCTAGTATAGCTGGTATAGCTAGTATAGCTGGTATAGCTAGTATTGCTGGTATAGCTGGTATAGCTAGTATAGCTGATATAGCTAGTTCAGCTTGCATAGCTTATATAGGTAGTATAGCTGGTACAGCTAGTATAGCTGGTATAGCTAGTATTGCTGGTATAGCTAGTATAGCTGGTATAGCTAGTATAGCTGATATAGTTAGTTCAGCTTGCATAGCTTATATAGCTAGTATAGCTGGTATAGCTAGTATAGCTGATATAGCTAGTTCAGCTTGCATAGCTTATATAGCTAGTATAGCTGGTATAGCTAGTATTGCTGGTATAGCTAGTATAGCTAATATAGCTAGTATAGCTGATATAGCTAGTTCAGCTTGCATAGCTTATATAGCTAGTATAGCTGATATATCTAGTATAGCTAGTATAGCTGGTATAGAGGTATAGCTAGTAAAGCTTATATAGCTAGTATAGCTGATACAGCTGGTATAGCTGGTATAGCTAGTACAGCTGATATAGCTGGTATAGCTAGTACAGCTGATATAGCTGGTATAGAGGTATAGCATGTATAGCTGGTACAGCTTGTATAGCTGATATAGCTAGTATAGCTGGTATAACTAGCTAGCCACTGTTTCAGTGTTTCAGACGAAGGGGTATGAAATTAATGAATAACAAAATGGTTATAATTTACAATCAAAACAAAAAAAAATTAACCTAATTAGCGTAAGATTGGAAAAGGTTTTGTAAACAACATAATAAACAAATTGTTGAAAATTCAAAATGTTGAATTACATCTACCTGGTTAACAGTTTTGTGTACCTGATGCAAAACTTCAAAATCGATTAACAAAAGGAGACAAAGGAATACATTTAGTGGATGCAGATTGTAGAAAGCACGATATAGCGTACTCAAATTCAGAATACACAGACATAAGACATGAAGCAGATCATGATAAGGTATAAATCAGATGTGAGCAGATACAAATCAGATCGTTACGAGATACAAAGCAGATCGTTACCAGATATAAAGCAGATCAAAATCAATACAAAAATTATTATAATATCTAAAAATTATCATAATAAAATGTTAGAAGATCTTGTAAAGACAAGGGCTGCTCTAAAGGAAAAGTGAAAAATTATTAAACTGAGTCAAATAGTTGAAGTTATTTATTAGAAGATACCTTTCAACCAATAACAAAATCATCTTAAAAAAATCATAGGGAAAAATCTATTGAAATAAAAAAACTAATTTGTTTTAATTAATCTCTTTATTATATATATAATTTTATTTATTTTAAACAGTAAAAACTAAATATATAAAATTTAAAAGGGAACAACTCTGTCATATATGTTAAAGGAAATGATAAAATTAAGTGATTAATAGATTTTCTTAAAGGAGAAATAGAAATATGTGAACTGTAACAAAATCTGAAAATAAAATATACATATCTTAGGAAAAAAAATCTAATTTGTTTTAATTAATCTCTTTATTATATAATTTTATTTATTTAAAACCTGACAAAAAAAACTGAAAAAAAAGAAATCCTGCTCAAAACAAAGCGCTGTTATAAACACAACAACAACACGTACAACTATATTTCTGTTTCTTTAACGTTAAATCATACAAAAAAAATTAATTAAACGAAACCACATTCAAAATTCTTTAAACTTAATATTAAAAACTGTAATATGAGTCAAGAATTTTAAAATTTGTTTACATTAAAAAATATTCTTATTGAACTTATGCTTAGGAATACCAAAAAATGATAAGGATTCGCGATGTTATTGTTTATAACAAAGCACTGTTATTTTTGTAACAAAAATGTATTCTCCTATATTCGATTATCATAAAATGGGTCCATAAGAAAAAAGAAACACACACACACACACACACACATAACGGAAATATATCGCATTAAATCATACTAAATATTCTTATTGATCTTATGCAAATTAAATTGTCTGTTTTTGGTTTTATTAAAAAAATATATTTTTTCCTTTATTTTTATTTTTTTACTTTTAATGTCCACTTCTTACTGACTACATGCTGATTACTTAATGACCACTTACTGACTAACTCTTACTTAATTCTAAATATCATACTTATACCTAATGAGAAGCACAATTCGTTAAAAAAAACATAATAAGGAATTGCAACATAATTATTGTCATCGTATTTTTAATGTTCAGCAATTCTATTTGAAAAGAATTTTCTTTAAACATTTTATTAACCGTCAGCAAATAATTTTTAGGTTCAATGAAACCTATTTAGCACAGTTCCGTCAGCAAATAATTTTTAGGTTCAATGAAACCTATTTAGCAAAGTTTTAAGCATTTTCATGCTGTTTCCATAACTCCCCCTTTTGTTAGATGAATCGTCCCGATTGAATCGTTTTGGAGAATTTGTTTTAATGTTCTAATAACTTCTTTCCTATCAGGCGGATCCTCAGGGTGTAGAGTTGTTTTCTTAGTTCCTTGATTAGTGGTTGTAGAATTTACTTTGTCTTTTTGCTTCCATATAGTGTAAATAATAATTATGATTACTGTTATCGAAAGTATTATGTTAAAAGAAAACTCAATTCTTCCTTCGGTTGATAATGAGCTTAATTCTTGGACATTGTTCAACTGGACCTCTTTCATCATTTGAAGAGAAAGAATTTCCTCAACATCTGTTTTATTTGATGTTAATTGCAGAATGGGTGGAAGCGGTTTCCAATCATGTACTTCCACTGCAAGATAATCAATACCGTTTAAATTAATTGTGGTATTATGGAATTTTATTAAAAAGCTTCCTGATAAATTCCATGGTTTGGCGTCAGGGATTCTTACAGAACCATTGTATTGATTCAACAGGATTATTCCAGGTTTTATTTCTTCAATGGTTGGAACGTGCTGATTGTTTATAATTGTACAATTGTGATTCTCACTAGATAATAATTTTGGAATACAATTTGTGTTTGTAATATTTAAAAGATTTCTATTGTTACATATTGATAGCTTATTATAGGTTTTACAATCAGTTTTCATTTCAAAGATTTCATTCTTACATTTAACAATATTTTCATTTCCAATTTTTATTATAGTTTTTTGTCTTTTTAATGGTTTAATTAAAATATTTTCACAAATTTGTTTATTAATAGTAGGCAAATTTACTATATAAATAATTGTTGTATTGCTTGAGGCAATTCTAATATCTGAAAATTCTAAAGCCTCATCGATATTGGAATATGGGAATTGTTCATAGTCCAATTGCCTTTTTATTTCGTCAATTTCTGGCTCGGACAAAATAAAGGTATTTATAACTCCTGCTTTGGCCCATTGTAGAGCATATTGAATGTTCAATATTTCTTCTTTTATTAATTTTAATCTATAAATCAAATTTTGTTCAAATTCCTTTCTAAAGTCGTCTTCAGTCTGAATTTTCTTTAAGATTGCGTTTGTCACATTAGTCATTAGGTTTAGTCTTGTGACGGTATCCCTATTTATTATCCGTTGTCTGTTCGTGTTTTCTAACATATTATTTATTTTGTCAACTACTATCTTGTGATCGTCATGGTCTGGTGTTCCTGCCAACCATTTCCAAGCTGTCCCTATAATGTCTAGTGAACGTTTCTGTCTTGGTCTCATATTGTTTAGTTGCAGTCGCGTCTGTTCAATTTCATGGTCGAGTATTGGAAGTATGGAGTTGTTTGAAGGTATTTTCCTTCGAATTTCCTCTTTTAAATTCGTAATTACTTGTTCATATTTGTCCAAATCTATAGAATGTATCAATTTAAAATTTCCGTCCTGCAATCTTGTTAGTCCTGTGTGTATTGAAATTAATTGAGAATTTGAATAGTCTAGTATCTGGACCTCAGGTCTGCAGTTCGTGAGTGTGGCCAGCAAAATAAGCAACTTTAACATTTTCTGTAAGATAGAATTAATTTTTTATATTTTCCTTATGAATAATTCTATTTCTACTATAAACTTTAACCTTATTTCCTAAGTCTTCTTTTATTTTCTGTTTTTTATAGCGTGGAAGTAATTTATCCCTTTGTCCAATTAATTTTTCATAAACTTCCTCATTTTCCTCAAATGTTCTGATCTGAGTAGGGTTATTTCTTCGTATCATTCTAGCCTGAGCTTCCAATAATTTATTACGCAGATCTTCATGATTAACTTTATTGTGAAACACTTCAAATGGTTTTTCGTTTGTAATTGAATGTATGGTGAGATTATACTGTTGAGCTGCTCTATGAAAAATCTCAACAGTGTCTAAAAGGTGATATTCTTGTTTTAAACATCTTGCTATTTCGATCAGGGTTGAGTGTGCTCTTTCTACCTGACCGTTAGTAGTACTGTGCCTAGGGTCAGCAAAATATAATTGAATTCTTAATCTTTGCATTAAGGATTGGAATGTAGGTGTTTTAAAGCCTGGTTCATTGTCTAACGTTATTTTCCTTGCTGCAGGAAAAGTCTGTAAAATGTCCAATACTTTTTCGCCTAAATTTGTTTTGTCTTCTATTTGTTTTATTACGAGAAATTTTGAATAAGCGTCAATACATGTAAGGAATTTCAAATTTTGGGCATAAAAAATGTCAATGTGAAGGAACTCTCCCTCCTTGCTAGGAATTGGAGCCTCTCCAATTGGAATCTTAGTTGGTTTCCTATCATATTTCGCTTTATTGCAAATATCACAATGCCTAATAAACTCATTAAAATTATCTATCATCCTGGGCCAATAATATTGTTTATAAACTTGTTTATGATTTTCTTTAGAACTTCTATGTGCCCTAGTGTGAGTTTCCTTAATAATGGCCTCTTGGTCATCAACATTAACAATATCGATTGCAAAGATTCTTGTAAAAACAAACTTGTTGGTAAATACTCCTTTTATTGTTTCCTTAAACTCATATAGATCTTCAAGACAACAATGTATCGCTGTCACCAAATTTGGTCGTAAGAATTCTTTCAATTTGTTCTTGAGATTCTCCCTCGTATCGAATTCTATAATGTGTCTAATTCTATTAAATTGAGTAAGTGATTCATAATATGTGAAATTGGCCCTGCTTAAGAGAATTTGTTGTTTAAATTCATTAAGTGGTTTGGAAGTTTCCTTAATAGTGAATTCCTCACTACTTTCGGCAGAATGTTGTGTACTATGTAAAGACTCATCGTCAGAAATATTATTCAAGACCTGTCTAGAAAGTGCGTCCGCTACAACATTTGTCGCACCCGGTTTATAAACAAACTTCGGGGAATACTCCTCTATAAAAGACATCCACCTTTTAAGTTTAGCATTTGGATTCCTAGAAGATATGGCAAATGTTAATGGTTGATGGTCAGTATGTATTTCCAAATCTGAAACACCATACAAATAATTTCTCAAGGTCTTTAACGACCAAACTATAGCGAATAACTCTTTCTCATTTGCAGCGTAATTTTGTTCAGTAGAAGTCAGTGTTTTTGAGATAAAAATTATAGGTTTGCCCTCTTGGGTTAGGACGGCTCCAACTGCTGCGTTAGACGCGTCAGTTGTCAGTGTAAACTTTTTATTAAAGTCAGGTTGCGTTAAAGCAACCTGGTTAGTTAACAATTTTTTTAATTTATTGAAAGCGGTTTGTGCCTCTGAATCGAATTCTATTGCTGTCTTTTTGGACATATATTGTGAAATTCTTCCATTCTCTCCTGTAAGGTATTTTGTTAGTGGTTTTGAAATTTTAGCATAATCTTTTATAAATTTTCTGTAGTACCCAGTTATACCAAGAAATCCTCTCAACTGTCGAAGAGTTTTAGGTTCAGGGTAGTTTACTATAGTCTCTATTTTACCTGGATCGGTTTTAATTATTCCATGGGCAACAATATAACCCAAAAATTCTACTTCTTTCTTAAAGAATTTCGATTTTTCCAAGGAGATTTTCATATTAGAATCCTTAAGTCTTTGGACTACCATATTTAAATGTTTCTTATGTTCTTCTAAATTTTCAGAGTAAACTATTATATCATCTATATAGACATGGCAAAATTTCCCTATATAGTCCCTTAAAATATTATCCATTGCGCTTTGGAAAATGCTTGGTGCATTTTTTAATCCAAAAGGTAGTCTAACAAATTCATATTTTCCATTATTTATGGAAAATGCAGTTTTCTCAATATCCTCCGGTTTCATTAAGATTTGATGGAAGCCGGATTCGAGATCAATGGTGGAAAAGTACTTTGCTTTTCCCAAATTAGACAGTATAACATTACAATCCGGTATCGGATATTTATGTGATATAGTGTTTTCATTTAATTTTTTATAATCAATAACCATTCGCATTTTATTTGTCCCATCTTCATTAATTCCTTTTTTTGGCACTACCCATATTGGGGAGTTGTAAGGACTTTTACTAGGACGTATAATTCCGTTATTTAATAGCTTTTGTATTTCTTTATTTACGAATGAATTTACTGAGAGAGGATAGGGATATTGCTTACTCCATATAGGAGTTTCAGCAATTGTACGTATCTCAGCTTTAATATCCGTTCTAAATGGTAATATTGTATTAATTTTTGAATGTAAATTATCTATTTTTTTGCGAATTTCACATTCCAATCTATCAATCGTATTTTTCTCACAATTGAAAGTATCATCTTCATAAGGTTTGTACTCAAGATTATTTCCTGAGTTGGTAATTTTATTTATAATATTTTTCTCATCTTCCTTTCTATTATAATTAATAGTCCTACTAGATACTAACGCAGGTTTACTAAAATTTAAAAATGTATCCGTTTTATTGCCACAAGTAATTGTGCCATTTTCAAAGTCAAGTTTAATATTAGCTTTTTTCAAAAAATTATATCCTATTAACAAATCAGATTCTAAGTTGGGAATTTCATAGAATCTTTCAGTTATACCAAAAAGTCTTGCTTCATAGAAATGGTCAATGATAGTGAATCCATTTATAGTTTTAACTCTCTTTTTAACTACTAATTTTTTCCTCTTAGTAAGGACATTTGGGCTGCAATAACAACTAGTTGCCCCACTGTCAATTAAAATTCTGTAAGTTCTTCCGGATGCTCCTGTTCTGATGATATAGGGCAATCCGGGGTCACGTCTAAAAAAGCAGTTTCGTTTAAATTATTTATTCTTTGTGTCTTATTATTTGGTTGAGAACTAAACTGTCCACTTGGCTGTTGTCTTTTTAAGCCAGGATTAAATTGAGGTCTTTGAAAAAATTGATTGGAGTTTTGTGGTCGCTGTTGCCATTGACCGAATTGTGGTCCTCGAGCGTAATTTTGAGTATGTCCATTTTGTGGAATTTTATTTGTGTTCACAGCAAGATTTGCCGAACTACCGATTTCCATCGGCTCAGGCCTTGCCTGACGTACGTGTTGATTATTTCGGTACTGAAAATTGTTGTTTTGATTTCTGGGAGGAAAACGTAAAACATTTTGGTTATTTTTTGGACTTTGGTTATTGAATTGACTTCTGTTAAATTGTACCGCAAAATTAGCCCTAATATGATTAGATTCTAGTTCCTGAGCCTTGGCTAAGGCATTAGGTAAATCAGAAGGTGACAATGAAAATAGAATATTTGCTAATGGTGGGTTCAATCCAGTAATAAAAACCCTAAGAGCATATTGACGATTTTTATTATTTAATTCATTTGTCAAATCAGAATTCGAACCGTGAGTCATTATCGTCTTATTTATTAATAAAGTCAGTTTTTTATTCACTTCGTTATAGTAATCTAATATAGTCGAGGAACCCTGTCTCATAACACTTAATTCCTGTTCAATAATATGAATTGGCCTTTTGTCGGCATAGGCAAAATCTAAACGAGCTATAATAGCATCAAAATTGAGTACCGTAGCATGATTTGTCAAAGTGTCATTTGCGTCGTCTAATATTTTATTGCGTAGAATAGTCAATGCCGCGAAGTACCTACGACTACCCCTAACATAAAGGCTCATTGAATTGTTTGCTGCTTCTCGCCAACTCACATATGAATTATCCTTCCCATTAAAACTTGGAAGGGATTTAATAATGTCCAAACTTTCGTCACATCTTTTGGTTTCGTCAATAATTTCCTGTCTGTATTCAGTAACAGTATTTGTGACTGTAAGTCTGTTAAAATTTTCCCTCAGCAATTCCAACTCCCTTAGAAGTGGTGCTGTAGACTGTGTAACTAGTCGTAAAACCTGTTCTGTGTCCATTCTGTTTGTTGTCATATTCCTAAACAGTCCAGTAATTTCGTCAACTGAGTCTTCTATACTATATTTTCTTTCTAGCTCTTCTAATTCCTCGTCAACTATATCTAGTGTCCTGTTACTAGTCAAATATTTCAATTCCTCGTCCGTTAAATTTTCTACTACACTTTCTACTAGATGAGCCAGTTTTTTGCCTCACAATTAATACACAGAATACAAAATTATATGACTTAAATAATATTATTATTTTTTTTTTTTTTACAGAAAAATTAATCTTAAAAGCAAATGGAATTAAAGAGGTTTTTTATTAATTTCCGTACATTACATAAAAGCTAATATAAGAATCATTTATAAAAACTAATGGAATGTCTATACACAATTATGATTTAATCTTAGGGAAGATGATTGAATATGATTGAATATCAACTTATATTGAAAATAAAACATAAAAATCTTATCAAATAATCTTACATTTAAAATTCTCGACTTCAGATGGCCTCTTCAATGATGATTTCCTTCCTCAGATGCGGATACCGTGTTGTTTAATTGCTGTTTATTTGCAGAGTTGTTTATTTGATGTTGTTCGTTTTTTATAGTTGGTGATTGCAGAATTCTCACTGTAGAATTTTTATTAGATTTTTTTAAAAAATTCCTTTTATTTAGAGTTTTGTTGCCGTTTTTTTTTTTTAGTTGATGATTGCAGGATTGTTATTTGTTATTGTTCACTGCATTATTTTTATTATTGTTCACTGTATTTTTTTGTTATTGTTCACTGTATTTTTGTTATTGTTCACTGTTCATTTTTTTGTTATTGTTCACTGTTTATTTTCTGTTATTGTTCACTGTATTATTTTTTGTAATTGTTCACTATTTATTTTTTTCTCCTTTTTTTAAAAGGATACTTATTTAAAAAATTTTTTCTCCTTTTTCTAAAGGATACTTATTTGTTTTTTTCTGGACCCTTTTTTAAAGGATCCCGGTTGAGCCCCCAATTAAATTGTCTGTTTTTGGTTTTATTAAAAAAATATATTTTTTCCTTTATTTTTATTTTTTTACTTTTAATGTCCACTTCTTACTGACTACATGCTGATTACTTAATGACCACTTACTGACTAACTCTTACTTAATTCTAAATATCATACTTATACCTAATGAGAAGCACAATTCGTTAAAAAAAACATAATAAGGAATTGCAACATAATTATTGTCATCGTATTTTTAATGTTCAGCAATTCTATTTGAAAAGAATTTTCTTTAAACATTTTATTAACCGTCAGCAAATAATTTTTAGGTTCAATGAAACCTATTTAGCACAGTTCCGTCAGCAAATAATTTTTAGGTTCAATGAAACCTATTTAGCAAAGTTTTAAGCATTTTCATGCTGTTTCCATAACTTGCACATATACTTATAGCACAACAACAAGAACACGTACAACTATATTTCTGTTTCTTTAACGTTAAATCATACAAAAAAAATTAATTAAACGAAACCACATTCAAAATTCTTTAAACTTAATATTAAAAACTGTAATATGATACAATTCTTGTTGAACTAATGTTTAGGAATACAAAACATGATAAGGATTCGCGATGTTATTGTTTATAACAAAGCACTGTTATTGTTATAACAAAAAAAATGTATTCTCCTACATTTGATTATTATAAAATATGTCTACAAGAAAAGGACTACACATAACGGAAACATATCACACTAACAAAAAAAATTAATTAAGCGAAACCACATCCAAAACTCTTTAGTTGTTTACATTAAAAACTGTAATATGAGTCAAGCGTTTTAAAATTTGTTTACATTAAAAAATAAAATAAACAAAAGCATAATATTGCACAAGTCAACAACATGAGTTTACGGTACCCTACATCACGCACTCGCGGATCATCGGAATCATGAACTCAGACTCGAGACGAACCTACACACTTTAAAAATGACACACACACACACACACACACTCATTCTGTTCGTCCAATCTATATGTTACAAACCTATCAACTAACTTAAACTACCGACTGTAGCGTAGGCATGATCCCAAATTCGTATGGAGGGATTGAGCCAGAAGGTACATAAACATACTACTAACGAAATATGAAAAAATATTTCTTCGGCGACTGCCTCTCAGCATATTTTTGGCAAAAACTCTGAAAGTAAGTAAAATTGCCATGAAAAAGTTTCTCAAATCTATTTCTATTATTCACTGATTTTGAGACCTTTGACATACCTACTTGACTATAAAAAATTTTTTGGAATGTAAAGGCATCCTTACGAAATGAATCCAACTAACTGAGAGTTTATACAGGAATGTCATGTGCTGTTAAGTAATGAAAAGAAAGAGGAATTGTAATGGCGTCAAATCGCACTATCACGTTGGCAACCTAGTATGCGTCACCATCACGTGAGATAACCAAGTTTTCAAATCCCTTGTGCAGAAACTCTAACGTAGCTCGAGCTCTATGGCACGTAGCATCGTTCTTTGGAAACCATATATCTAGATCATCCAATTCACACTAAAAGAAGTTCTGAACAATCGACCTATGGTGCTTGACGTTGACAGGCATGACCTAGCCAACATCGTTTAAGCCGTCAGTCCAAACAATGATTTTTTCGGTATGAAATGGTTTTGGATTACATGTAGATTGATATTGTTACGTTTTTACGTTTTAAAAAAGTTTAAAATATGAGCTCGTAGATTACATATAAAAAAAATAAGTTTGAGTTAAGTTTTAATTAAATTATTTCTTGTTCGCACAATTTTGTGTGCCAATGTTCACAACTTGATGTAAACAACAACAATTGCTTTCTTTGTTATTCCTCTTTACACATTTTTGCATAAGCAATAACAATTACTAGTCAATTGTTCGACAGATCTTTGTAACGATTACTCTCTTCAAACACACCGCGTCTTCACACAAGACTGACTAAACTTTTACTAATTGCGTTGTCTGCTTTGCCGTGCCTTTTATATGGCACAATAAACAGTCTGATGAATGTTGTTGAAGGCGAATCGTCGTGGCTTCGCCTTCTCGATATCTCTATTAATGTAAACATCTTTGTTTCATTATTGCTGTTTGTGTATTTTGTTTACATTTATACTTGTAGTGTTTGTTGTTGTATTTTTGCTTACCTGTCTACCATTTTTTATGCTGGTATTTGTTGGTATATTTTTGTTTACTTGTTTACCATTTTTTTGTGCTGATGTTTGTTGTTATACTACGCAATACTATTCGTCTGAAACACTGAAACAGTGGCTAGCTAGTTATACCAGCTATACTAGCTATATCAGCTATACAAGCTGTACCAGCTATACATGCTATACCTCTATACCAGCTATATCAGCTGTACTAGCTATACCAGCTATATCAGCTGTACTAGCTATACCAGCTATACCAGCTGTATCAGCTATACTAGCTATATAAGCTTTACTAGCTATACCTCTATACCAGCTATACTAGCTATACTAGATATATCAGCTATACTAGCTATATAAGCTATGCAAGCTGAACTAGCTATATCAGCTATACTAGCTATATTAGCTATACTAGCTATACCAGCAATACTAGCTATACCAGCTATACTAGCTATATAAGCTATGCAAGCTGAACTAGCTATATCAGCTATACTAGCTATACCAGCTATACTAGCTATATAAGCTATGCAAGCTGAACTAACTATATCAGCTATACTAGCTATACCAGCTATACTAGCTATACCAGCAATACTAGCTATACCAGCTATACTAGCTGTACCAGCTATACTACCTATATAAGCTATGCAAGCTGAACTAGCTATATCAGCTATACTAGCTATACCAGCTATACCAGCAATACTAGCTATACCAGCTATACTAGCTATACCAGCTATACTAGCTATATAAGCTATGCAAGCTGAACTAGCTATATCAGCTATACTAGCTATACCAGCTATACTAGCTATACCAGCTATACTAGCTATATCAGCTATACTAGCTATACCAGCTCTATCAACTGTACTAGTTATACCAGCTATACTAGCTATACCGGCTATACCAGCTATACTAGCTATACCAGATATACTAGCTATACCAGCTATACTAGCTATACCAGCTATACTAGCTATACCAGCTATACTAGCTATACCTCTGTACCAGCCACAGTGATGTGAAAAATAACTTACATTATATTTAAAACCGAATAAAAACTCGAAAATTCTTTATTGTTTAAACGGCTTATTTTTTTTCTTAAACGGTAGAAAAAAGATTAAAAACAAAATTATTGCTATTTCTATAATGTATTTTGATTTTTTTTTTTTTGTGATTTTGTATGAGTGTATGTATTTATTTCTTAGTCATGATATTTTTGTTTTTATAATTATATCTATTAAAACTTTAACCAAATTTATTAATATGAGACATTTCTTTCACTCTTCTAATAAATTATGTTAGATTCTTTAAGTTCTTCAATAATAGAGATTATTTCGTTTTGATGATTGTTGTAACCAACACCTTCCGATGAAAGAAGTAAACGTAGTCTGTCAACTAATTCATTAGGATCATCCCAATGTATATAATTTGATTTCAGATTATTTTGTAATTTTAGCATTAAACCACTCCTTTTGTTAAAATGTTTGTTGTTGTTTCGAATAAATGTTTAATTATTCGTACATATTTGAAGGCTCGTGTTCCTTTCACTTGTTCATTAGGTTCATAGCGACGTTTATGTGCATTGGTTTGAATTAAAATCTCTTTATATTTTTTCAAATCATTTTTAGAATAATGGAGAGGTTTTTTATGAAATACTAGTTCAAATAATCCAGGCGTCATTTTCAATTTCATATTTCCTGTCCGCATAGTATTATCTCTATTAAATATTAATTTTTCCTTGCCATATCTCCAACTTCCGTCTACATCTTGATTAAAACCATAAATTTGATCTATTTGCTTATTATTAATAAGTGATTGAATATTTTCAAATAATGGAGAGTTTTTCGTCAGCTTTAAACTTTGTTTTCTTTTCAAGTTTTTCAGACGTGTACTTGATACAGGTCTATTATGATCATAGTTTTTTTCATCATGATTGTCATCAGTTGTCATATTTTCATACTGAAAATCGTTATTATCACCATTTACATCATCATAATCATCGTCGTCATCGATAGTGTTGTCTATGTCCTTATGCTTATCTTCAAGTTTTCCGATGATTTCATTATCATCATTTACATCATAATAATCATCATCATCATCATCATCATCAATAGTGTTGTCTATGTCCTTATGCTTATTTTCAATTTTTCTAATGATTTCATTATCACCATTTACGTCATAATAATCATCATCATCATCAATAGTGTTATCTATATCCTTATGCTTATGTTCAAGTTTTCCGATGATTTTATTGTCACCATTTACATCATCATAATCATCGCCATCATCAATAGCGTTGTCTATATCCTTCTGTTTATCTTTAAGTTTTCCGATGATTTTTTTAAGTGGTTTTGTTATTGGTTGAAAGGTATCTTCTAAAAAATTAACTCTATCTATTTGATTCAGTTTAATATTTTTTAACTTTTCCTTTAAAACAGCCTTTGTCTTTACAAGATCTTCTAATATTTTATTATGATAATTATTGGACATTATAATAATTTTTTATATTGATTTTGATCTGCTTTGTATCTGGTTACGATCTGCTTTATATCTGGTCACAAACTGCTTGATATCTGATCACGATCTGCTTTATATCTGCTTACGATCTAATTTATACCTGTTCACGATCTGCTTGATGACTCGTGTCTATATCCTTTGATTTTGAGTACACTTTATCGTGCTTTCTACAAGCTGCATCCAATAAATTTATTCCTTTATCTCCTCTTGCTATTCGTTTTTGAAGTTTTATATCAGGTCCACAAAACTGATAACCAGGTGGATGTAAATCAACATATAATTTGTTTATTAAGTTGTTTACAAATCTTCTTCCAATCTTATACTAAATAGGTTTAATTTTTTTTGGTTTTGACTGTAGTTTATAACCATTTTTTTTTCGTTACTTTCGTACCTCTTCGTATGAAACAGTGGCTGGCTAGTTATACCAGCTATAATAGCAAGCTGTACTAGCTGTACCAGCAAGCTATACAATCTGTACTAGCTATAATAGCAAGCTGTACTAGCTATACCAGCAAGCTATACAATCTGTACTAGCTATACTAGCAAGCTGTACTAGCTACACTAGCAAGCTGTACTAGATATACCAGCTACACCTGCTATACCAGCTATATCAGCTATACCAGCTATATCGGTTATACCTGGTAATAGCTGGTATATACCTGATATATACCTGGTAATAGCTGGTATATACCTGATATATACCTGGTATAGCTGATATAGCTGGTATAGCTGATATAGCTGGTATAGATGTACCTGGTATAGCCGATATAGCTGATATAGCTGATATAGCTGGTATAGCTGTACCTTGTATAGCTAGTATAGCTGGTATAGCTCGTATAGCTGGTGTAGCTAGTATAGCTGATATAGCTAGTATAGCTAGTACAGCTGATATAGCTAGGCTAGCTGGTATAGCTAGTATAGCTGGTGTAGCTAATATAGCTGATATAGCTAGTATAGCTGGTATAGCTAGTATATCTGGTATAGCTAGTATAGCTGGTATAGCCGGTATAGCTAGTATAGCTGGTATAACTAGTACAGTTGATAGAGCTGGTATAGCTAGTATAGCTGATATAGCTAGTATAGCTGGTATAGCTAGTATAGCTGGTATAGCTAGTATAGCTGATATAGCTAGTTCAGCTTGCATAGCTTATATAGCTAGTATAGCTGGTATAGCTAGTATAGCTGGTATAGCTAGTATTGCTGGTATAGCTGGTATAGCTAGTATAGCTGATATAGCTAGTTCAGCTTGCATAGCTTATATAGGTAGTATAGCTGGTACAGCTAGTATAGCTGGTATAGCTAGTATTGCTGGTATAGCTAGTATAGCTGGTATAGCTAGTATAGCTGATATAGTTAGTTCAGCTTGCATAGCTTATATAGCTAGTATAGCTGGTATAGCTAGTATAGCTGATATAGCTAGTTCAGCTTGCATAGCTTATATAGCTAGTATAGCTGGTATAGCTAGTATTGCTGGTATAGCTAGTATAGCTAATATAGCTAGTATAGCTGATATAGCTAGTTCAGCTTGCATAGCTTATATAGCTAGTATAGCTGATATATCTAGTATAGCTAGTATAGCTGGTATAGAGGTATAGCTAGTAAAGCTTATATAGCTAGTATAGCTGATACAGCTGGTATAGCTGGTATAGCTAGTACAGCTGATATAGCTGGTATAGCTAGTACAGCTGATATAGCTGGTATAGAGGTATAGCATGTATAGCTGGTACAGCTTGTATAGCTGATATAGCTAGTATAGCTGGTATAACTAGCTAGCCACTGTTTCAGTGTTTCAGACGAAGGGGTATGAAATTAATGAATAACAAAATGGTTATAATTTACAATCAAAACAAAAAAAAATTAACCTAATTAGCGTAAGATTGGAAAAGGTTTTGTAAACAACATAATAAACAAATTGTTGAAAATTCAAAATGTTGAATTACATCTACCTGGTTAACAGTTTTGTGTACCTGATGCAAAACTTCAAAATCGATTAACAAAAGGAGACAAAGGAATACATTTAGTGGATGCAGATTGTAGAAAGCACGATATAGCGTACTCAAATTCAGAATACACAGACATAAGACATGAAGCAGATCATGATAAGGTATAAATCAGATGTGAGCAGATACAAATCAGATCGTTACGAGATACAAAGCAGATCGTTACCAGATATAAAGCAGATCAAAATCAATACAAAAATTATTATAATATCTAAAAATTATCATAATAAAATGTTAGAAGATCTTGTAAAGACAAGGGCTGCTCTAAAGGAAAAGTGAAAAATTATTAAACTGAGTCAAATAGTTGAAGTTATTTATTAGAAGATACCTTTCAACCAATAACAAAATCATCTTAAAAAAATCATAGGGAAAAATCTATTGAAATAAAAAAACTAATTTGTTTTAATTAATCTCTTTATTATATATATAATTTTATTTATTTTAAACAGTAAAAACTAAATATATAAAATTTAAAAGGGAACAACTCTGTCATATATGTTAAAGGAAATGATAAAATTAAGTGATTAATAGATTTTCTTAAAGGAGAAATAGAAATATGTGAACTGTAACAAAATCTGAAAATAAAATATACATATCTTAGGAAAAAAAATCTAATTTGTTTTAATTAATCTCTTTATTATATAATTTTATTTATTTAAAACCTGACAAAAAAAACTGAAAAAAAAGAAATCCTGCTCAAAACAAAGCGCTGTTATAAACACAACAACAACACGTACAACTATATTTCTGTTTCTTTAACGTTAAATCATACAAAAAAAATTAATTAAACGAAACCACATTCAAAATTCTTTAAACTTAATATTAAAAACTGTAATATGAGTCAAGAATTTTAAAATTTGTTTACATTAAAAAATATTCTTATTGAACTTATGCTTAGGAATACCAAAAAATGATAAGGATTCGCGATGTTATTGTTTATAACAAAGCACTGTTATTTTTGTAACAAAAATGTATTCTCCTATATTCGATTATCATAAAATGGGTCCATAAGAAAAAAGAAACACACACACACACACACACACATAACGGAAATATATCGCATTAAATCATACTAAATATTCTTATTGATCTTATGCACATATACTTATAGCACAACAACAAGAACACGTACAACTATATTTCTGTTTCTTTAACGTTAAATCATACAAAAAAAATTAATTAAACGAAACCACATTCAAAATTCTTTAAACTTAATATTAAAAACTGTAATATGATACAATTCTTGTTGAACTAATGTTTAGGAATACAAAACATGATAAGGATTCGCGATGTTATTGTTTATAACAAAGCACTGTTATTGTTATAACAAAAAAAATGTATTCTCCTACATTTGATTATTATAAAATATGTCTACAAGAAAAGGACTACACATAACGGAAACATATCACACTAACAAAAAAAATTAATTAAGCGAAACCACATCCAAAACTCTTTAGTTGTTTACATTAAAAACTGTAATATGAGTCAAGCGTTTTAAAATTTGTTTACATTAAAAAATAAAATAAACAAAAGCATAATATTGCACAAGTCAACAACATGAGTTTACGGTACCCTACATCACGCACTCGCGGATCATCGGAATCATGAACTCAGACTCGAGACGAACCTACACACTTTAAAAATGACACACACACACACACACACACTCATTCTGTTCGTCCAATCTATATGTTACAAACCTATCAACTAACTTAAACTACCGACTGTAGCGTAGGCATGATCCCAAATTCGTATGGAGGGATTGAGCCAGAAGGTACATAAACATACTACTAACGAAATATGAAAAAATATTTCTTCGGCGACTGCCTCTCAGCATATTTTTGGCAAAAACTCTGAAAGTAAGTAAAATTGCCATGAAAAAGTTTCTCAAATCTATTTCTATTATTCACTGATTTTGAGACCTTTGACATACCTACTTGACTATAAAAAATTTTTTGGAATGTAAAGGCATCCTTACGAAATGAATCCAACTAACTGAGAGTTTATACAGGAATGTCATGTGCTGTTAAGTAATGAAAAGAAAGAGGAATTGTAATGGCGTCAAATCGCACTATCACGTTGGCAACCTAGTATGCGTCACCATCACGTGAGATAACCAAGTTTTCAAATCCCTTGTGCAGAAACTCTAACGTAGCTCGAGCTCTATGGCACGTAGCATCGTTCTTTGGAAACCATATATCTAGATCATCCAATTCACACTAAAAGAAGTTCTGAACAATCGACCTATGGTGCTTGACGTTGACAGGCATGACCTAGCCAACATCGTTTAAGCCGTCAGTCCAAACAATGATTTTTTCGGTATGAAATGGTTTTGGATTACATGTAGATTGATATTGTTACGTTTTTACGTTTTAAAAAAGTTTAAAATATGAGCTCGTAGATTACATATAAAAAAAATAAGTTTGAGTTAAGTTTTAATTAAATTATTTCTTGTTCGCACAATTTTGTGTGCCAATGTTCACAACTTGATGTAAACAACAACAATTGCTTTCTTTGTTATTCCTCTTTACACATTTTTGCATAAGCAATAACAATTACTAGTCAATTGTTCGACAGATCTTTGTAACGATTACTCTCTTCAAACACACCGCGTCTTCACACAAGACTGACTAAACTTTTACTAATTGCGTTGTCTGCTTTGCCGTGCCTTTTATATGGCACAATAAACAGTCTGATGAATGTTGTTGAAGGCGAATCGTCGTGGCTTCGCCTTCTCGATATCTCTATTAATGTAAACATCTTTGTTTCATTATTGCTGTTTGTGTATTTTGTTTACATTTATACTTGTAGTGTTTGTTGTTGTATTTTTGCTTACCTGTCTACCATTTTTTATGCTGGTATTTGTTGGTATATTTTTGTTTACTTGTTTACCATTTTTTTGTGCTGATGTTTGTTGTTATACTACGCAATGCCATAATTTGTAAACAGATTTGTTTACTGCATTGTTTTGTTTTTGTAGCTTTGGTTTATTATTTTAATGGTGAACGATGTAAAACCAAAACACCAGTATCTAGATTTTTTCATTTTTGTAGCATTATGTATGTATGTATATATTTTGAGTTGACAATTGCTAAGACTTATTTTACCAAAGCACTGGTTGTTTTGTTGTTCGCAGTATTTCATTAAATGGATAATAACATCTGAATGGTTATCGCAAGAAATATAATTTTAACGCCATAAGTAGGTAGGTAGAGGTGGCTACCATCCAAGAAAAATTTTTGGGCCCATTGTGCTACCACAGTCATCCGTTATCCCCTAGTCTCGAAACTACTCGGAGCTCCTGATGAAGCGATTCAGGCTGCCAATGTCAATCCATGACAGTTCCTCCAGATCATCCATGTAAGTAAGCTATCTCGTCAATATATCTGCGACAGCCCTACACCGTCTTGGAGTTCATCACATTAGAACTCAGAGCCTTGATAGCCGCCTGGCAATCAGAAAAATGGTAACGCTCCGCTTGGAGACCCTTCCGTCCCCAATAATACTCGCCGCAGCCTGTATGGCCATCACCTTCGCCTGAAAGACACTGCAGTGATCTGGCAGTCTTATAGACTGAGCTATTCCAACCGCTTCCGAAAAAATTCCACTGCCAACAGCTCCGTTCAGCTTAGAACCGTCGGTGTAGATTTGTACGGAGTCCCTTAACAGGTGGGTCACACCACTCTTCCAGGCCCCGTTGTCCGGAACCGATGTCCTGAATCTCCTCGTGAAGTCGTACCCCGGTGTCATGTAGTCACTGCTCTCGACAGCTCCAACTTCCCTCAGGATTCTTGGGTGGCCGATATCTTAGTCATTCCACTGTCCAGTCGCCCAGAGACGTTTATTTATTTTAGCAGCCACTCCACTACAGAAAAGGTCAAGCGGAAGGAGACCCAAAATTATCTCCAGATCTCTGCAGTCGCTGTATTAGTTTCGAATTAGTCTTCTTTTCAAGGAATTCCCACCAAACTAGGCATCCATAGGTCAAGATAGGTCTGACCACCGCTGTGTAGATCCAGTGAGTCATCCTAGGTCCTATGCCCCATTTTATCCCCAACACTCTGTTACAAGCATACAGGGCAATGGAAGCCTTTTTAATTCTGTTAATGATGTTCGATTTCCAAGACAGCTTCCTATCCAGAATGAGTCATAGAAAGTGTGCCTCCTGTTTGAGTTTCAGTTCCGTCCCGTTCAGTTTCAGTGGACGAAAAGTCGGTGGCTTGTACCTTCTCGTGAAGAGTACTACTTCCGTTTTCACCGGGTTAACACCCAATCCACGATCATATGCCCACACGCAGACACTCCTCAGAGCCAGTTACATTCTATATCTGATAGTGTCGACAAATCTTCCAGAAATAACAAGAACAATGTCATCCGCATAGGCAATTGCCTCACATTCATTTTGTTCCAGTATCACTAGTAGCTCATTCATCACCAGATTCTATAAAAGAGGAGAGAGTACTTCACCTTGAGGAGTTCCCCTCCCTATAGCTCTGGTCGTTTCTGAGCCCCTAAGTGCGGGGTAGATTGTTCTCCCACAAAGTAGCTTAGATATCCAGTTCACCATAGTGGTCTATACACCCAGCCTTGCCATAAGAAGTCAGTAAAAGCTCAAAGCCACGGTAATCAGTAACATGTTATACTACCCCCTCTATTATTTTATTTTATAGTAAACAAGTTATACTTCTTAATGCTTATAGATGTTTATAAAAGTGTTGTAAGTTTGAAAAGTGAAATATTTTTTGTTTGAAAAGAAATTGCTTGAGTTGCCACCATAATTGCAAAGAAAAATTTTCACCAGTCTTGTCATTAATTAAAAATTGTCTTCTCAGTTACAGGTTTTTGTTCATAAACCAAATGACAGACACCAATTAGTTTGAGTTGCTTCCAGCTGTGTAGACAATCAATAAATTCCTTAATAGCGATTTCAATTGTGCGAGTGTTGGGTAATAGGAAAAGTGTGTTAAGGATGACAGTTTGTGTCTGCAATGCAATGAAATAAATTAAAAATGATGTGAACATAATTTAAATAAATTTCATTATATTTCAAATGATGATGATAAACCAATTAAGAAAATTGCAATCAATTAAGTAAACCTATAAATATCACAATTTTCACTCTTGTGATATTCCATTTTTGGTATCACATACTCTTTTTCCTTCATCTAAACCATTTTTTTTTCAGTGAATGGTCCATACTCATGCAATGCACTGTATTGTTGCTATGAAAATATGTTATGGGAAGGAGAAAAAAGGGAGTAAGGTTTATGGATACCAGATTTCATTCTTTTTATATCATAACAGACAGGAAAGCCGTCTGCAGGAAAAGAGTTCCACACGCAAGTAGTCCACCTAAGGAACGAGTTTTGTCTGTAATGCATTGTGCGTTCCACTAGCCAAAAGACCACAAACGGCTGCACTCGTCGAGAAAGACGAATATTACGTAGGGTTACATGATTCTCGGGAACAAGTTCTCTTATTTCGCCTGAGCAAAACCCGTTGTAGTTGCGTGAAACACTAGCCACATTGTGACAATGCTCCAATAAATCAATAGACTTGGATACCCTACCGTCATCAATAAGCATCTTCGCCGTCTCCCGCATGGGGTCGAGAAGCGTTCTTCTCAAACGTTACAACTTCATCTATCGTTTAATGAGTTTCTTCACACTAACATAGAAGGAGCAGGGATTTATATCCGCTGGAAACAACAAACAATTTTAAAAGAGACAATGCTTGTATGAGACATCATCGTAATTTTGTATTCCTTTAAAAGACCTATTGATGCCATTATATGTTGAATACAATATCGCTTAAATCTCTGTGGAACACATCATTAATATTATTTTTGTATGTCTTAAGCGCAGCTTATGTTAGGTTACCGCGTTCACAGGCGAGCTCACTCGGTGGCCCATATGTCATATTGTGTCACCCAGTGTGAAGTACGACCCATTGCCATGATCCCTTAGTGGTGAGTTTGAACCACCTCGAGCTCCGGATAACACCGCGTCCAGTTCCCTTAGCAGCACGTTCGCTACCATGCCAAAAACCGATGACGTCTGTTCTGAAATACAGGGTATTCGCAGAAAACGTGTTGCACCGATTCAGTTTCCTATACATCATGGTAGCTTCTGCAGTAATTCTAGTGAATCAGACCGATCTTAACAGCGAAACTGCCACTAGCGCAGTAGTTTCGTTAATGTTTTCTTGTCGAACTCAAGTAGTTCCCTGGTTCTCCGAAATATAAGCGGAAAATCTGCATGAATGTAACCGATGGCATGGGTTATGTTGGCCTTAAACCATAGTGATTTATAGTTTATGCACATTTGCGATTTAAAGAAACCCCACAAAGAAGTCTAATCTAATCAAATCCTTCCATTTCGGAGACCAGTTCACATTTGCTTCACGTGAGATAACCAAACCCTCAAAAAACCTGTACAGCACAGCAAGTGGGGAATGAGCTATCCTGTTAAAATCACACGTCTTTCATGATCAGATCATCAAATTCCTCGACTTATGGTCTCGATGTTAACGGTGACGGGCTGATCAATTTCTTTCTCAAAGAAGTAGGAACCTGCAACCAGGAACGAGGCTTTCTCGTCCTAAAATCGAAAATTTTCTTTGATCACGTATCTATTCATCCAGAAATTGGCTTCATTCAGTAGAGAGCACACGTCATTATCTGTGGTCATCCATGTTGATTTGAAAAAACAGACTGAATAAATAAGATCTAATTTAGCAAATGTAGCTTCAACAAGATGGTCTGTATCAACAGTTGAGAAGTCTCTGTTGGACTAGACACTTTCTAATGGTATTTCCCAGAATATAATTCTTTATTGAATCAGTAGATGCTCGGTGAGTTGATTTGGTCAATTACATGCAACAATCTTTGTGATCATTTATGCCTGGTAAGTTTTTAATTACAGTTTAAAAATATTATTATTAAAACTGCTTTCGAATTGATTTAACTATTAAATTTAGATATATAATTCAAATAATTATAATAATTATTTATATAATTATTTAAATTAATTACGGTAGATAAAGCGAATTGGCCATTCAGGAAATAATAGTTTTTGTTAATATGTTTTCCAACATACGTAATAAACCTTATTAATTATATTTAATTTTTATAACTGATCCCAAAAGGTTTCATTAGCTTTCATATTATTATGATTTTACCTTTTAAAAACATTTAAAATGTGAGCTCGCAGATTGCAAATAAAATAAAAATAAATTTGTGTTAAGTTTTGATTAAAATTCTTTATTATTCGCACAATTCTGTGTGCCACTACTCACAACTTTATGTAAACAACAACAATTATTTTTTTGTTATTCATCTATTTATACCTTTTGCATAAACAATAACAATTACTAGACAATTATTCGACAGATTTTTGTAACGGAGATTATCAAACCACGATTACTCTCTTCAAACACACCACGTCTTCACACAAGACTGACTGAACTTCACTAACTCAGTCTCCTGCTTTACCTTGCCTTTTATATAGCAGAGTAAACAGTCTAATGAATGTTTTTGAAGGCTAATGTTCATGTCTTCGTCTTCTCGAAATCTCAACAAATGTAAACAACGATGTTTTCATTTATTATTGTAGTATTGTTTGTGTATTTTTGTTTACTTGTTTACCATTTTTTATGCTGGTGTCTGCTGTTATATTAAATAGTACGATAATTTGTAAATAGGTTTGTTTACTGCATTGTTTTGTTGTTGTAGGTGTTGTTTATAATTTAAATGTTAAGTGATGTAAAAGCAAAACACCAGTATCCAGATTATTCATTTTCGTAAAAAAGTTTAAATTCATTTATAAAGCAAAGCGTATGAATAGTTCGATCTCTACAAGTCGAAACCTAAAAAAATTTCTAATGATTGTGGTCACAATATTCTCTCTAGTATATGCTATAAGAATTTAATTTTTCTTTTTTAATTTTATAAAAGGAACAACATCGTATTTTCTCACGTATTTTTTACTCTTTAATAATTAAATCAACTACGATGAAATTCGGTTAGAAAACTATCTCTAAAATTGGTCATCATCATGTTCTATTCTCTTATTCTCTAACTATGCTACAGAAAATCACAACAAGTGACTTTAATGTCAATCTGTTAAAAGTTGTTCTTATTGTGTTGTTCGAGGCAAATCAGCTAAATCCTGTAGTGATATGACGAATTCCGTTTCTTAAAAGAGTGTCAATTAGCATTTCATTCCTTTATTATTAGGTCCTTTATTACAACTTGCCGTTAAATTTGGATTTGGTTAAAGATAACTTTAGCTAAAGTGTATTTTAAAATAACCTTTAACTTATTTTCGTTATTACAACTTACAGATAAACTAACGTTAACTTTTTCAAAAATATGGCAGTGTCGGAGCAATGTTGATAACACTACTCAATTAAACAAGGTGTTTTTATTGTATATGCTTATTTTGTTTATGTTTGAACTTGCCATATTGAAAATAACATGCATAAACATAAACTTAACTTTAAAAGTTACTGGTAGGACGATCCTCTCTTTAGCTTAACGCTCACGTCTACCTAATTGTCCACTTATAATAATAAAAAACAACTAATCTGCCCGTTAACATCCTCCGGCAAGTTGTAATAATGGCCCTTAGTCTCACATCACCCATGTTGTGTGTGTTAATTTTATCCATGAGTGGCGGGACCTACTGGTTAATGTCGACTCTTAACTATAGATTTAATGAAAATTTTATTGGCAATTTTATTTTACACTCAGAGTTTTTGGCAGAAATCCGCAGAGAGGCTATAGAAATATTTGTTCATACTTCGTTTGATTATAGATGGCTGATCTGCGGTTAGTTCATATTTCATTTTATTGGAAAAATTTGAGTTGGAGTTTGCGTCTAATAAGCAAACACACTGCCTACTAGCTTGCGGTAGCTTCATTACTGAAAAGTAATGTTGATCCGTGCAAAATCTACTGAAGTAAAATCCTGGAAGAAAGAACTCAAAAAAGAAGACATGGGATAGTACAGTAGAGTGCTTAAATTTGTTTTCGAAATTTCTTTAAAAATTCTCCTTCGCTTTTTCGAATTGAATTAAAAGCAAATTAAAATTTACTTTAATTGATTTGAATCCATAAGTTGTTGGAGAACTATGCTATCTCTGGCGATAGCATAGTTAAACATATCAATTTAACCATGTGATAAAAAAGAGGTCCTTGGACGTAGTGCGGAGATAGCTTGTGATGCTATAACATGCTTTTGACTTCTAAATTAGCCTTGACTATGAAATTTTGTATGTTGTGTGTGACATTCATTTAAACTTATTAGACAGTTTGTAAACACGACTGACTGGCTGGCTCTGAGCGTATCTACGTTGGTCATGACTATTAAGCCCTCGTGCTCTATATTCATACTGAACTTCATTTCCTTTTGGAGGAAGTGCACAGCGTATTGGTCACTTCTGATTGCGAACAAGGGCAAGGCTTTCGTGACAGCCAGCCTTATTATCGCCAGCTTTCTCGTCATAAATCTTAACATTTTACCAAAGATATATAGTATAAGCAGAAAATATTTTCATCTGAGAAATATGCTGTAATTTATCTGTATATAGTAGATAATTTGGAAATTTGGAACCAAAATTACTGGCTGCAGAGTCCATGCATTAAAGCGAAAGAATACAATAATATTTTGTTACACTTTTTATTGCCTGATAGTATTTAATGGATTTCATAAAGAGTTGATTGCTCTTTAAATGCTTTAATCTATAAAATTAAATATGTGAACTCATGCATTAAAAAACTAAAAATTAAAATAATTAATTTTATTACACTAAATAAAAAATATTGCTAAGCTGTGTACACTGAAAGTCCAAGAGATATTTTTTTATTTCAAAACTTTAAAACATGCATTTGTTTAGAAATAGTGAATATAATACTATAAACACAATAAACACAAAGCAGTAATCTCTCAAAGAAAGAATACTTGGGTGTATTTTGAAGTGATTGCTTTAGAGGCAGCGCGACAACAAGTTAAGTTCCTCCTGCCTTGCTTTTGGGATCATTTTTATTCGAAGCAATGAGGGATTTAAAAGCAACATAGTGGCATCATTGATAAAGAATTAACGCCACTGTATTTACTATAATTAATACACATGCAGCTTACCTTACGGTGCAATTGCAAAATTATTGTGCTTGGTGACCAAATTCTATAACGAAATTCATGAATGCAGATGGGCTGCCGAACAATCGATCTGAACACGGTCACCACACTTGAGTGGGATAGATTATTGAGCTGCTTCCCATTTGACTGTGTCCAGAGTTATCGAGTTGAGTTATACAAATATGGGAATGAGCTCAAGAGTGTTTTCTGAAGGTCTGAATAGATTTAATAGATTACCCAATCGCCCCTTTGTGTTTAATATTCTCAAATCTAAAAGGGAACTGTACATTTAATATTGTTAAGTGTTTACTCTTTAAAAACATTTAAAATATGAGCTTGTAGATTGTAAATATAATCAAAATAAATTTGTCTTTAGTTTTAATTAAAATTTTTTATTATTCGCACAATTATGTGTGCCACTTTTAAACAACAATAGTTGCCTTTTTGTTATTCCTCTGTTTATACCCTTTGCATAAACAATAACAATTACTAGACAATTATTTGACAGATCTTTGTAACAGAGATCTTCAAACCACGATTACTCTCCTCAAACACACCGTGTCTTCACACAAGACTGACTGAACTTTACTAACACATTCGCCTGCTTCGTCTTGCCATTTATATGGCAGGCAGCGTTGCCATAATTTTTTTTTTCAAAAACTTCAAATTTAAAAAAACAACTGATTTTCAACTGAAAAAACTGCACATAAAACCGTCAAAAAATTTATAATTCAGTTCATATATTTTTTTATTAAAACATAACAAAACAAATTAAATTAAATACATATAATAAAAAATATAAATATAATTCAGTTTTATAAAAAGTATTTGAAATAACATGCACTTTTGTAAATTGAGTTAATTTCTCCTGGCACTTAATATATTTGTACATTTCTTTGGTAAATTTGACTGCCATTTCTATTGATTGCACGAAATTGCTTCAATTACTGAAATTTTTTTTTTTAATAAAATCTTTAGTTCTTCAAATGCCACACAGTGTTGGCACTTCTAATCTGTTCCTAGTTTTATTTTTATTCATATTAATTTGTGAAAAAATTCTTTCAACATTAGCAGTTGCAACAGGTACTTACAAAATTGCATATACCAGTTTTTTTAAATTAGGAAAAGCTTTAGTTCCGTCGCCACGTGTTGTTTTAAATATGACTTCCCAAATGGGGTAAAATTATGGCTTTAAAAATTGGAATTAAAATAACAAAATTGAAATTAGAAAATTTAAATGTAAAAACTGGAAAATCTGCATAATTTGCAGAAAAACTTACTTTTTTAAACAAAAAACTTCAAAACTTCTCAATGCTCAGAAAAACTGCAAAATGCAGATAAATCTGCACATTTGGCAACGCTGATGGCAGGGTAAAAACAGCCTGACGAAAGTGCTTGAAGGCGAATATTCGTGACTTCGCCTTCTCTATAAATGTAAACATCGTTGTTTACATTCATTATTGTTCTTTGTGTATTTTGTTTACAGTTATGCTTGTAGTATTTGTTGTTGTATTTTTGTTTACTTGTTTATTATTTTTTATGCTGGTGTTTGTTGTTAGCCGCCGTAGTCTAATGGGTAGTCTGTTAGCTTATTAAATGTAAAACCAGGGTCTCAGAGAGCCTCAGGCCAGACATCAAAATAAAATACAAAACATATTTCTTCGGCGACTTCCTCTCAGCAGATTTCAGGCAAAATCTCTGAGAGTAAATAAAATTGCCATGAAGGTTTCTCAAAAATCTGTCGTTCGGAGTCGACTTTAAACTGCAGGTCCCACCACTCATGTATAAAATTAACACATACAACATAAGTGGTGTGAGAAACTAGGTCGTAATCCTGACTGAAGGGTTGTAATGACCAATTATGTATGTATGTTTGTTGTTATATTAAGCAGTACGATAATTTGTAAACACGTTCGTTTACTGCATTGTTTTGTTTTTGTAGCTTTTGTTTATAATTGTTTTTGTGTAAAGCTGGAGGTCCACACCACGCGTTTTCGCGTCAAAGCGTTGCGTGAATTTCATACCTTCTTCGTATTCTACGCTTCAAGTTACATGCAACGCTTTTTACGCGTCAATGTTTGTTTTGATTTAAACAAATTAAAACAAAACAACATGTCGAAATCAGCTGTTTCGTACGCGCGCCGCTTGTGATGCTTACAAAAGTAGAAAGTAGATTTACTTTTCGCGTTCTGTGCGTCATGGCATCCTACGCTTTAGTGCGTGTAACTTGCACCAAATATTTACATTAATTCTACTTTTTTGACAGCCGCGTAGAATGCGAAAACGCGTAGAAAGCGTGGTGTGGACCTCCAGCTTAAGCGATGTAAAAGCAAAACACTTGTATCTTGATTTTTCATTTTCGTAACAAAGACTATACCTTAGACGCAATGAAATCTGATTTGCAAATGTTAGGTTACTTAAGTGGCTAGCAGATCATTATAACTAACTAAATTAGATATAGGGACGCTAAGGTATTTGTGGATATGAAATGCTTTAAAATATATTTCTACACTGAGTGGTCTGAAAGTACAGGAGAATAACCCGCCCGACAAAAATTAAAAGAATTATGGAAATAGAGGTCAGTGAGCACCACCATGTGAAGTAGATAAAATCGTTATGGAATTGCTACATTTTAATTGTTTGAAGGTCACTTCTTGATATGTTTTTTGTCTCTTTGAATGTACCAGTTTTGCAAAGCGACTTTTTTTTAATAGGCACTTTAATGGAAGCCGCTGTGGTCCAGTAAGTTGGCTTATCAGATAACAGCCCGAGGTTCAACACAAACATTTCGAACAAAACAAAATAGGAAAACAATATTTTTTTGCCGATCTTCCTTACTCCATAAGTCTTCTTACAAAAGAACTCTTTCGGAGTCGACGTTAAACTATAGGTGCCGCCACTCATTTATAAATTTTACATACATACGACATTGGTGGTGAGAGAAGCTATGTTGCTATACTGACTAAAGTGTTGGAATAACCAAATAAGTGCTTAAGTTATGTTATGAGAAACTTTAAACTCTTGGCAGATTTTACTGCCCCAGAGCAGGTTTATAGTCTATTTTATTATTCTTTTGACCTGGTTTTCTGTAATTGGATAGAGAATCAACTATGTACTGAAGATTTGGTTGATGCCTTGAATTTCTTTCAATGTTTTCCTTTTGTTATCTATTTCGACCAATTAAACAATCCGTTATTTAAATATTGAAAACATTTAATTTGCAAAATACTGTCTGCTTTATTGATTTAAATGCCTCATTTAGTCTTGAATAAACCATAAAATGAGTAGAATGTTGTTTAAAATTTTAAGTATTTTTATCACTTTGAATTTCTTTTTGATGACATGTCAGGTAACATGCCATAACTCAACTACAGTTTCAAAAAGAAGATGGACATTTCGCCTCGTCCCTTAAATAACTCCTTAGATGGAGAACAAACATTGCCAGCTGAAATACTACGTGAACCAGTTCTTAACTGGTCATGGATGCTTCAGAAAGTACCCGCACAGATTCGGACATGTATCCCCTATATGCCCAAACGGTCTAGATAAGGAAGATGCAGAGCATATTCTGACATCCTGCACCTGCATTTAGATGGCCCGGGGAAACGAGTTATGGATCAAATCGGCTTATGAAGGAGTTGTTGAATTCTAGGATTCTATAGAGTCAATACAGCCAGAGAATGGCTGAAGTTATGCTGAAACTCTGAACGCTGGAGGAACGAAGGCTAACCAGCCCTCCGCGAAGTAATACCTCAGGGCAGTCCCGCGGGGGGAGAGTGGTTGAAGAATATAGGGGCTGTGTTTAGTACGAAGGCACCAGTGATGGTGAATCGGGCACTCTTTTGTTGGAACAAAAGTCTCATTCGAAGATTCCCAAATTTGGCCCAAGACAAAAACAAAAGGAGAGGTCTGAACGGTGTACTAACACTGGTCCTAAAGAATTGCTCTTCACTGTCGCTCCTGTTTAATGAAAGCTAACTAGCTTTTGAAGTCGCTGTAGCCTAGTAGGTAATGTGTTGGCATATTAGACGTGAGTTTACTGTTAAAATCCCATATCAAACATCTCCAACAAAACGAAATTTAGAAAAAAATATTTCTCCGTCGATTTTCTCTCAGCAGATTTTTGGCAAAAACTCTGAGAAAAAATAAAATTGTCATGAAAAGTTGCTCAACAATCTTTCGTTCGGAGTCAACTATAAATTGTAGGCTCCACCAATTACCTATTATATTAACACAGACAACATAGGGGTATGAGAAGCTAGGTCGTAATCCTGTCTGCAGGGTTGTAGTGTCCAACTATGTTTTTATGTATGTTTAGCGTCTCATATTGATGTACCACTTTGCCTGTGCGCATGGCTATGTTGCTGTATAACTCAGCAGAAGAATCGCTAAATGTTGTTTGAGAGATTGTAGTATGGAATATGATACCGAAACTTATTTTCTACAGTCAGTAGTTAATTCTGTTAGTTTTTATTCTGGTAGCTCAGCAATTCTAAACCGTAAGCGGGTCATCAAACGAAATGATTTTAAATTCAGGAATATTTAAAGCGAAAATTCTACCTCTAATTCAGATTGTAGCAACTTTTATTATTCCCAAACTTTTGACTAAAAGTCAAATCGAGTGGATATTTCGGAAAGCCTAGCATTTGTAGACACGCGTAACTTTAAAAATTTTGCATCTGGAATTGATGCTTTAGCTTTTATATGGGACTAGCAATACTTTAGAATATCAAAAATGCTTTAAAAAGGAGTATCTTGTTAATAGAATCCTCCAAAAAAGGTTTCTGAACATTGATAGTTAATAACGGACAACTTGTTAAAGCGGCCATCTGTCAAATCATCATGGCTGAACATAGAAAACGATATGTATTCATTGAATGGGCTCTGGAGCTGTCGGCAACTGCTATTCCTGGATGAATGGATACGCGAACAAACAAAATTGTTGAATTGAACACAAAGCTACGTACCCCTAAGCTCATGTCGCATTGGATATTCTGCACGAGCGATTTTAGAACGTGGTCATCGCGCGTGATGTAAACCAACCACTGAGATCCTGCTATTTAACACTATTACACTTTTTCTTGCGAAGTTCCAGTCGTAAGTAAATACTAATAATCCTCAAAAACAAAATGATCCATGGCATTGGTTAAATTAATGAAATTAAATGATATATACGCCAGATTCATGAAAAATTTGACTTACGTCATGGCGGACATTTGAAAGATGTTATCTTCAACATATAATGGCATCAATAGACTTTTCTAAAGAAAAAACACATTTCGATGTTATCTCACACACATCTTGTTATATTGAAATTTTAAGGTAGGTACACAGAAAAAATTATTGGCTCTTTTTTTTCAATTAACGTGTTAACTGACAAAAAAAAAGCAGCTTTGATTAAATTTTTAATTGGTTCAATTAAATTTTTTAATTGTTTTTCGAACTTTGCAATAAACAATGATGTTAATATCAACAAATGAGAAAAAACACCCTTATTTATATACAAAATGTATAAGTTGGTGACTATAAACACTACTTTATATATTTTTTGCATTAGTTTGCATTACTTTTTTAATGTGTGTATCCTAAAAATCAAAAACAAAATAAAAGCGGTTTTTAACAAAAGAAAAAGTACACTTGATGCAGATCAAAGCTTGACAAGTTCTTTAGTATTGTAAAAGAATTTGTTGCGTCACGACCTCACGCATCGGTATTTATTTATATTCGTACGTTAGTATACATATGTCTGTGTGTATTCATTGTTGTGTGTTGTTGGTGTTGTTAAAACGGTGCATTTTTTCGTTCGCAGTGTAAAAACAGTGTGTTGAAAAAAATTTTCAAATTAAAATATAATAAAGTGGAAAAGTTAAATTAAAGCAAATTAAATAATTTCGGTTTGTTTAAAAGAATGTAAGTTTTATTTAATAAATAGTTTTTTCCATGAGTTGTTTTAATTTTATTGCTATGGAAATTAAGTGCAATTTTAGTGCAAACTCTTCGCAGCGATAAGGTCATAGCAGATGATTTTGACCTCTATTGGAGGAAATGTGCCCCACTTCGTTTTAAACAAATCGCTGAAGCCAAAACAACGACAGAGATACTAAATTTGTGGCCAGAATATACAAAGCCGTCAGCTTTCCAATTTGTAAGTAATATAAAAAAGTGGTTTCCATTTCAATTATTATTACATACATACATAATTGGTCATTACAACCCTTCAGTCAGGATTACGAACTAGTTTCTCACACCACTTATGTTGTGTGTGTTAATTTTATACATGAGTGGCGGGATCTACAGTTTAAAGTCGACTCCGAACGACAGATTTTTGAGAAACTTTTCATGGCAATTTTATTTACTCTCAGAGTTTTTGCCAGAAATCTGCTGAGAGGAAGTCGCCGAAGAAATACTTTTTGTATTTTATTTTGATGTCTGGCCTGGGGCTCGAACCCTGGCTTTTCGTCTAATAAGCCAACACACTACCTACTAGACCACGGCGACTTCAATTATTATTAATAAACTTTATTTATATTTTCAGATTAATATAGATTTTGTACTGAAATATCCTTCAGCAAAGTGCCTAAAGGATAGATGGACTCAACTCGAAGGTAGCACTTTAAACATCTTAAAAAGCAAATCTGGTTGATCTATCCTTCTCAAGAATCTGCAAAAAGTTGGACCAAATAATGAAGGTAAATACTTATAGTAAACAATTTAACTAAACTAACCAAATTTAAAAACATATTAAGCTAAATATTTTTCTAAGATAATTAAGAGTAATAATATGTTTCTGTCTATTTTTAGGGTCAAAAGCACTCACCATCCTTTGGCACGCGCACAAACTCTTCCCTCCTCAACATACTATCACTTCTCCAAATGGAGAAAAAATTAGAAAGAGATGCTTTGTTGCAGACTCTCAAGAAAGCTTTGCTGTATTAGCAACATCAAATGAGGAGTTAGAGACCAAATTAAAACTTTTCCAGTTGCAAGGCCGTAACATTCAACCTAGACTTCTTATTATTGGATATCTATATGATATTAAAACTAATTATGTTTATTTCGATAGACTAAAGTTTCCATTTTTAAACTTTTTAGATGCTTTTGATTGTTTGGTCAAATTATTTTTTGTTTTTAATGTTGAATTCCCTCAAGAATCTGAAGTTTTTTATAATTTTGTTTAATCTGTATTATACGATTTGCCAACCTCAAAAAATTTACAATTTCTTTATTAAAACATGAAATTTTAATGAATTAAATTTAATTCGGAAAGCTTCTTTGTTTTCAAAATTTGAATTATATTATTTTATAAACTTTATTTTTCAATCTATGGAAAGAAATTGTTTGTTTTACATGTAAATGAATTGATTGTACTTTATGTAATAACATAGTCAACTATTGTACTAATTTAATTTGAAAAAATGTACAAAAAAATATTTCTTATTACATAAGCTAATTATTATAGTAATTTATAAAAAGTGTATAAAAGTAATTTTATTTAATGAAAAAAATAAAATTTTTGTTTCATATAAAAATATTCATATCTTTTTAATTCAATTAAACTTTTAATTAATATTACAAAAATTTAATTAAAAAATAAAATGCATTTTAATTAATGCATTAATTGTGTTGATTAAAAATTTAATTAAAATTATACAAATTTCAATTAAAATTTTAATTGAATCAATTAAATTATTAATTGCTTTTTTCGTTAAAAATCAATAATTTTTTAATTGAAACAATTAAAAAAATAATTATAAAATATTATATTTTTATTTAAAAACTTATTTGACACAGTTAAATAATTAATCAGAAATTTAAAAACAATTTAATTAAACTTTTGTTTGCTGGAATTAATATTTTATTTAAATTTATTTCAATTAATTCCGTTTAATTGCTGGAACGAATTTCTTTACAGGTGTAAAATTAAACAATTTTTTAATTGGTATTGCGAATTTTTTAATTAAAACCGATTTTTATTTTTTTCTGTGTCGCGCTTATTGAAAAATAGTATATTGTTACGAAAATTTAAAAATCTAGATACTGATGTTTTGCTTTTACGTCGTTTAACATTAAAAATATAAACAAAAGCTACAAAAACAAAACCAATGAACTTATTCACAAATTATCGCACTGCGTAATATACCAACAAACAAAATACACAAACAACAAAGATCTGTCGAATAATTGTCTAGTAATTGTTATTGTTTATACAAAGGGTGTAACCAGAGGAATAACAAAGAAAAGCAATTGTTGTTACATCAAGTTTTGAACAGTAGCACACAGATTTGTGCGAATAATAAAGAATTTTAATTAAAACTAAACAAAGATTTATTTTTATTTTATTTGCAATCTACGAGCTCATATTTTGAACGTATTTAACAGGTAAAACCGTAAGAATATATTGTGTCTCGCTGTCTTTCTCGTTACCAGAGTATTCTCATATAAAATATTTTTGTTCTTTTCTTTTTAATTTTTTGTCCCATTTTTTCGATTCAAGTTATGAACTCCTTAAACACGATTGGACTCATTTAGGTAAAATACATCTAATTATTCCTTATAGTTTGTTATCTAGGGTTTTAGTTCGCTTTCCCTTTTTCTGATACCTTTATTTTCTCTTGTAACCAAAAGTTTACATTTTTTTGAATTTTAATGAATTTAAAGTACTTGGGTAAAGCTGGGTGTATAAGTGTGATTTTCCCTCTGCCCTTGAAATTTCTTTCAAGCCTTCTTCTGTTCCTGCCCCTGTTTACTGTGCAGTTTTAATATGGATTACAAATAAGTTTCTATTGTAATTCTTGCGGATAGAAGAAGAAGTTGAGTTGTTTGCTTGTGTGAGATAAAATAATTAAAGTAATGAAGTTATAAAATTAGACAGCCACAGCCTAATTCTTGCCTCCATTGACTTAGTTATCCCTAAAAGAAAATACACTGAGAAAATAAGAGAAAAAGTTTTCAAACTGTTTCTCGTTTCTCATTTAATGTATTTCAGTGATTGCCGTGGTTCATTATTATGTTGTCTAAACTCGAAATTTTTTCCATAACACTTTCCCGGCCTTTTCATTAAGGCCTGTAATGAGATTACAATGTTATTTAAATTCGAAGCAGTGGTAATAAAATAGTGGCGACAAAACTAATTTCATTCTCAAAGTATTTGGTGTAAAATATGTTTTTGGTAAATGTAGTATTAAATTGAATATAAAAAGAATCAAGAGAGAAATTGTCAGCTCAATTACATCACAGAGCTTCAAAGCTATTAGTCATCATTTGTATTGAAATTGTTAAAAATACAATTAAGTTTCTGTAGCTAAAGTGAGAATAAGTAGAAAGCACTCTACATCATGTGGATTGTACTGGACTGGACAGTTAAGTATTGCATTTTTGCCTTAAGGTTATTGAAAGGACTTGTAGAATATCCCAATAGGTAAGCAATATTTATGGTATAAACACAATAAACGTAACGTTGCAAGCAGAACAATTTTACAATCGAGATCGTAGCTCGAGCTTTGTATCAGATATGATACATTTTAATTTTTAAGACAATATAACTTTTGTAAAAAAAAGTTAGATAACTTTTTTTTCTCAATTTGTTAGTATTGTTAATGTCATTATTTTAAAATAAATAAAAAAAGAAAATTTCAAACAGGGCTTAAAAAATTCAAAAACTTCCAAATTCTGGCTTATGTATCATTTTTGATACATAGTACGATGAGTCCGTGGTGTTGTTTAAATACATTTTTAAAGTTTTATTTTTTATTTTTTAATTGCAATACAACTGCATATTATATTTAATTATTACGAGCTGAGTCACAGCGACCGGTGTACAGTAACAGACCAGAGTATCTGGTGGGAATTGAGCCCACGACTCTCACGCTAATAGTTTAGCCACTATCCACTAGATACTACGGCATCCAAAATAATACATTATTTATGGTATTTGAGAGGGAGAGTTAAGTGTGGGATGAAAGTGAAGAGGTTGAATTATCTGTTCTTGATATTGCTGATACTGAAGTCTTTGAAGAAGAAGAAAACAGAAGCTCGTCTTAAGAACTGACAAATTTACTGCAATACATCTTTGGCGCTGTTTATTGCCATAAGTAATACTACTTGGAACAGTAAACCGTAGTTTGGGAAGAGAAAATATTATCAAAATATACGCATGGGTAGCAGTTGTATCTTGCAATGTTGTAGAGTCATTCTTACTGATTTTGTCATATTTACAGTGACAGACAAATATTTAAAAAAAAATAGTTTCGCCCTCTGTTTTATTTCATAGATATTACAGGTGATAATATTTCGGTCAACTTTGTACGTATAAGATAACAGAATTATTCGCTTTGATAATGTGCTACACGGAAGTGATGAATTATATGCACGTATTACACCTTTTCGAAAAATGAACTAAAAGTCTTTCAGCTTTTAATAATCCCAATAATTTTGTCGCTGTAGATGAGTAATTAATTGAGTTTTCTGATCGTTATAAATATCAGAATCAGAGAGGAATCAAAGTAAGAGCATTGATATTGACATAGTCGATGTTCTATTGCATTGGGAAAGTTTTTTACCTCATATGACGTTGACGAGAAATTTTTATAACGAAATATAATAATGGTTTGAGCCATCAGGTTTTAGCCAGAACTCTGTTGAGTACTGAACTTATAAATCGCCACAAAGAAAAAGTTCTAGATCACAAAATATTACCATTTAAATAAAAAATAAAATCAAGGTGACATGAAGTGTTTGATATTTACGTAAAAAACCATCCTGCAATGCACGTTACGTCAAAAATTTTGGCGTAAATTTCATAAAAGTGATAATAAAATGTAATAATATAAAATAATTTCATTCAAATTAATTAAAATAAATAAAAATATTTAAATTTTTTAACAAAATCTATCAATAATTGCGACAATTATATGTATATCAAAAGTGATAAATAAGCTAGAATTATGAAATTTATTTAAGGCACGATCTACGGTTAAGTCGCTAGTGTATGCGAATAAGCCAAAACTGTCTCCAAAACTAACTCAGCCCATGATATTCCCCACATAATGACGTCAATAGGCCTTTCAAACGACATCGGTGACATTTCAAACCCACTTTGTTGTATTTAAAGTGAAAAGTAATAAAATCTGAATAAAAACCCGGTTTAACTGCTTCCATTCATTTCTCATTCTTTAGTGTTGGTTTTATTGGTAAATTTAATTTCTACAAAAATCACAAGAGCAAACTAATTCAAGTGTCGATGGCAATTAAGGGATGTCTTTCCTCATTAATTTTAGTTTTCATCATAATACAGCAAAAAAAATTGCTGGTCATGGATACCATTTTTAGCAGCAAAAATCTCAACAGCAACAGTTTCTATGCCAATGTCAATCAAAAACATCAATTTCCTGGAAGAAGCATAAAGTCCTGACGTCTATATAAGAAATAAAAGGTCAAGACTAACACTAAATGGTTATGTTGTATAGTCTCGTAGTAACTTTTATTATCGGCTTAAAACTTTTTCTCATTTCTAGTGGAGCAACAGTTATAAAAACTGACTGATGAAAAGCCAAATTAAGCTGATGTTGTAAAAAATTTTATGAGAATTACTTCAGAGGTTAAATGCAAGTAAATTATGTGAGTTTTCTTTAACTTGTCATGTTGTAAAGTATGATGTACAGATGATGAACGACACATTTAATCTATGATCTGTGAACAAAAAGTTACAAAAGGAAACCTGAAATCACAGCCTAGAATAAAGACTGAAATGTTTGTTAAGGAAATTGTTGTGCAACATCGAGCGAGCATTTGTTTCCATGTTCTATTTACTTGCTAAGAGACAACGAAATGATTGTAATAAATGTGAAAAATATTATTGGACGGATAATTTAAAACGAAAAAAAGTAAAATTTAACGTGTGTTGGAAGGTAGTCTAATATGCGTGAAGCAACGGTTTAAACTCTAGGCCAGACTTCTCCAGCAAAACGAAATAGGAAAAAATACTTCTACAGCGACTCTCCTTCAGCAGATTTCTGGCAAAAAATCTGAGAGTAAATAAAATTACCGTGAAAAGTTTTTCAAAAATATGTCGTTCGAAGTCGACCCACAAGAAATACGCCAACGGTGCCAAATCGCAGTTTCTTGGCGGTCAATTGACATCACAATTTCGCAATAAATCTATTGAGGCATGAGATGTGTGGTAAGATGCACTATCCTCCTGAAACCAATTTTCAAAGAAATATGGGACAATGCTGTCTATGCTCTACAAGCCGTACTAAACAGTCACTCGTAATGCGTGAATTGGCTTCTGTAAGACCACGTGTGGATTTTCTGAGCCCCATATACTGCAATTTTGCTTATTAATATACCCACCAACATGAAAATGAGCTTCATCCGAAAAGATAAGTTTTTTTTTTTTGGCAAAATCGACATCGTTGGCTCGAAAGCGAAAAAAAGCGGATGGTTATGCGACTTCAACTCTTGAACCAATTGAACTTTGTAAGGCGTCTTACCGAGATATTTTCGCAAAATTCAAGTTAAACTACATACATACATAATTGTTCATTACAACCCTTCAGTCAGAATTACGACCTACTTCCTCACACCACTTATGTTGTGTGCGTTAATTTGTATACATGAGAGGAGAGACCTACAGTTTAAAATCGACTCCGAACGAGAGATTTTTGAGCAACTTTTCATGGCAATTTTATTTACTCTCAGATTTTTTGCCCGAAATCTGCTGAGAGGACCTGGACCGATGCTGACCTGGGTTGAATCGAGGCCTTACGTCTAATAATAGAATAATAAAACTGCTGCGTGAAGTATTTAATTCTTGACAATGATGACGAGTTGATGTTGATGGATTCTCACGCACACTCTCAGTCACAGCTTCGATATATTTGGCTGTACGAATTGTACGAGTTCGCTCACGTATTGGCCTAATAAATCCCAAAGTTTCTCAAGCGTAAATCGATTCATTACGTTCAGTGGATATAATATACTGAATTTTGTGACAGAGTAGAATACCATAAGTATTGTCAGATTCGAAATAACCGATAGATGCGGTTTCTCTATAAAATATAATTCAGATTTTGTTTTCTTGACTAGGCTGTATAATGTCCAGCACCATAGCTAGTACTTGAAGAGTAATCAAATGATCCCTCTGAAATGCATTGATATCGCAAAGCTTTTAAATATGTGTTCCCTATTACACCAAACAATTAAGTTTTGGAGACGCTCTGAATCTCATGTGGATTGATGCTGCTCCAAATTCGTCAATTTTAGTTTTTCACATGCCCATTCGTCCAGATATTGGCCTCATCACTGAATATCAATTGTAAATGAAAATATGTCAACTTCCCTTGACCCCTCAAAAGAAGTTACCAGTCACGAAATACCTGTCGCAGGGACTATCAAATACCTTCTGGATGATGATTATTCTAAAGAAATAACTTCTTAAATTGCGATTTACATATGCCAGAACCATTAAAATTGATTTACTTAAAAAAAAACTCTCTTTTAAGTACTATTTTATACGACTACAACAACAAAAATAAGAACAACACTAATCAACGTTTTTACGGACATATTAATTTAATCATCAGTGCCATTAGCGGTATTGCACATGCTAAGTAGATTTTTCTCATTTAAAAATTAGTTCGTTTAGTTCTGGTTGTGCTTTTTCGGATTTTATTTTTCTCATTATTTTATGTGCTGTTATGTCTGCTGTGGTGGCTATTGACGGTAGCCTAATTGAGTTTTATGACACTTCATTTTAACAAAAAAATTTAGACATTCTAACCATAGTGTTGGCATTTGTTATTATACTTGTGACAGTATATGTGGCTGTATTTTAATATAATTAATGTTTAAAACATTTCAGCTGTGATGTCTCTAATAGCTTAAAGCAAAAATGTGTCGAAGCGTTAAGGGAGACATAACGAATTATGTTTAATTCGTATTCGGTAAAATTAAAAGAAAACAAGTGATGTTAATTAAGCAAATCACGTAATGACCGTCAACAGAAGAGTTGGATTAATAACATCTAAACTTAATCGCCGTTGTTTGCTAGGGTGTGTGGCATATTAGACGAGAGCTCGTTGTTGAAACTCTTCTTCAAACATCTCTAAAAAAAAAAAACGGTCTTCTGGCAGAAACCCTGAATAAAATTGTCATGAAATGTTTCTGAAATCCGGCGTTCGGAGTCACTGTTAAACAGTAGTTTCCACCACTTATGTGAAATATAATGATCAATTAAGCAAGTTTGGTAACTTTCATTCAATGCAATTCAATTAGCGGTTACTTATGTTCATCTACATCAACAAAGGACATCCAATGAACTTAACACTAATAATATCCCAGATAGCAAATGCAGAGAATTATTAAAAAAAAGAATTTTGGAATTAAAAAGGTTTTAAACGATTTTTACCGACAAAAACCACTCAAACTTTCATCCCTATACTTTGCCTAAAATAACCCTGATTAAATATGTCGATAATGATATACATACTATACATACATACATAGTTGGTCATTACAATTCTTCAGTCAGAACGACACTTTGCTTAATTGGCCATTAACAAGGCGCCTCTGCTTCTTGTGTGCCTACGCCAGTTGGTCGTACCAATCGATGACAGGGCTTCCCCGATTTGGTCCTTCCAACGCAAGCAAAGTCGTCCTCTTCGCTGACTTCCGCAGATCCTCGCATCAAATACCAGTCTCGCCGGAGCATCCTCGTCCATTCGAACGACTTGGCCGAGCCAGCGCAGCCGGTGGACCTTAGACTCCCGTTCAATAGCATTAAAGGCAGCAGTAACATCTCGCTTGGTACGTCAGCGTACGCAAGCAACTGGATGCTTTTTTGAAAAATAGTCCATTGTGATGCACTCCCGTCTTTCGCAGAACACTCTCCATGACGAAGTTGAAGAGGTCGCATGATAAGGGATCGCCTTGTCTGAAGCCTCGCACGGTATTAAAATATTATGAGATAACATGGCCCAGCTTGACGGAGCTGCAGAAATTGCACAACGTCATTCTGGATAGCCTTATCAGCTTCGCAGGTATACCGATCTCAGACATTACGGAAAAAACACGATCCCTTATGGGGCTATCGAAGGCTGGCTTGTAGTCGACAAAAATATGGTGTGTGTCGACTTATTTTTCGTGGGTCTTCTCCAGAATTTGATTTAGTGTGAGAAGATATGGTCGACGGTGGACTTGCCAGGTATGAAGCCGCACTGATAAGGTCGAATCTGTGTTTTGATGAATGGCTTAAGTCGTTCACACACTACGGCCCTAGTATATGCGATAGGGAGAAGGCGTATATTGTAGGGTCTCCCTTTTTCAGAATAGGAGAGAGGACACTGAGTGTCCAATCGTTGGACATACTTCCCATAGCCACCATCCTAAAAACTCAAACAATTCTGCGGAGCGGCTATCAGGATTTGCAGCTTTATTGTTTTTAAAACGCATAGTCGCGACTTTGACCGCTTCATGGCATCTACCCTGTAAAGTGTGCTGCTGAAATTGAATTTCGTTGTTGAATTGAATATAGAGAAGAATGGTAGTGCCAGAAATTTAAAGTTGAAATCGTCACTTTATTAATTGGAGTATACTGAGCATTTTTCTTGTCCCTCCAGGAAGAGATAGATGCCATACGTGACTCATTAGCTGAAAAATAGGTGAATTCCAGTATTTAAATACAAATATTTTATGTTGTTCGACATCATAACAGGTGATGGGGCTGAGGGCTCTTGGTAGCAGTGATGGTTAAGGAGATAAACACTCTTGACCCTAAATTGAGCGTGTCCCCGAGGTCTATATTTTCTTTACCTCTGTATTGAGTCTTTTCTGCCATGTACGCATATTATATATGTTCCTTTTATTCCTCTAGGGAGCATAGGGCCGCAATGTACGCATATTGCAAGCTTTTTAGGGTTCTTAAATAGGGTTCAGGGTGTAGTCGCCGTAGTCTAGTAGGTAGTGTGGCGGCTTATTAGACCTAAAGCCACAGTTCAAACCCCAGGTCAGACATCAAAACGAAAATACGAAAAAAAAATATTTCTTCGTCGACTTCCCCGCGCATACTTCTGGCAAAAACTCTCAAAGTAAAATAAAATTGCCAAGCACGCAACTTAAGTGGTGTGAGAAGCTAGGTCGTAATCCTGACTGAAGGGTTGTGATGACCAATTATGTATGTATGTAAATAGGGTTCATATATAACAATACATGATGTTTGATTAACAAACGGAAGCATCTGAAAAGCGGAAAACAATAGGAAAATATCAACAACGACATCGACAACACTGTACAACTCCATAGTACGGTAAAAAAGGCATCTTTTGAAGGATTTCCTATCGTTATCAATAAAACAAATATTTTGGTTTCAAAGGCCATTTCATTGTGTGTGAAATGTAACATCTTTCAATTCTCCGTCACGACCGAAATACGTCTTTATTTATTATTGTAGCGTAAAAATCATGCTGAATTTGACAGATGACATGGGTTATGTTGGCTTTTGGGACCGCTGCCGTTTCTGAATTAGTTTTATTCACCTGCGAATTAAGAAAATTCCACGGGAGAAAGTCTCTGTTAAATTTCACGATCTCAACGTTTCCACAAATCGCTCGTGTAGAATATCCAATATGGCATGAGCTTTAAGTCACGTAGCACACATTTGGTGTTGAGATTATCCATTTCAGGATCATCCATTTGTGATGTTTGCCATTGCCCGTGATGGCTTGTCGAACGTCGTTCTCAGAGAAATATGTAAAACTAGCGCCGCCAGTTCAGAATCCTTACCAAAGAGTGATTTTTATTTTGTTTGTTCATAGGAAATGTGCCTCATCACTGAAGATGATTATAATTCTCGTCATAAATACAAATGTATCTCTATTTTAAAGACATCACATATTTGGTATTTGATTGTTATTTACTCTCCAACTCATTTAGCATCACTGATATGGCCTCTTTTTCCTATTGCCCACAGCATTTGATATATCGTTTCATACTGAGACTTTTCCTCTAGTGCAATTCATACCCATATCATTAATGATGATTATATTTCAATGCAAATACCCAAAGGCAATAAAGGATTCAAATCCTTTTTTTTACAACAATTACAATATCAAAATACTGTGTAAATATACATATATCGCCAGGGAACTCATGTTTTTTTTACAAAAATATATTCCACAAATTATTTTGTACGGGTAAAAGACAATAAAAAAAGTAGTATTTATGTTTGTTTAATTTAAGAATAATAATTAAAAACATAAAAAGTTAATTATGACATTTCCATAAATGATATGTCATGACATGGTATAACGGTTAAAAAATGGTTTTAAAAAGAAAAAACAAAATTTTTTGTGTGGCATATGAATTTTTGTATTATTTTAAAAAAATCTTCAATGTTAATACTATATATAAATTTGTAATAATTAAGAAAGTATTGTAATTGTGTTGTAATTCAAATGAAAATATGCTGAAGCATATTCATTTTAACTGGCAGGCATCCCACAGGTTGCTTGCACTATGCTGTTCAGTCATGAAGAGAATACGAGCATATTGTTATGAAAATTAAAAATCTAGATACTGGTGTTTTGCTTTTACATCGCTTAACATTAAAATTATAAACAAAAGTTACAAAAACAAAACAAAGCAGCGAACAAATCTGTTTACAAATTATCGTACTGCTTAATATAACAACAAACAACAGCATAAATAAACTGTAAACAATTAAACAAAAATACAACAACAAAACCCCGGCATAAACAAGTAAACAAAAATATACCAATAACACTGCAATAATAAACGTAAACAACGATGTTTACATTTACAGAGCTTTCGTGAAGGCGAAGTCAAGAACTTTCGCCTTCAAGAAGATTCATCAGACTGTTTACCCTGACATATAAAAGGCCAGGCCAAGCAGGCGAGTAAGTTAGTTAGTTATTGGGAGCTACCCAGTACAATTTCAACAACGAAATTTTATAATTAACAGATGAGTCTTTTAGGAATGAAGTTAAAAATATTGTTACGAAAATGAAAAATTTAGAAAAAAATAAAAATAAAAATAAAAATAAAAGTGACTCGAATCATTCATCAAAATTCACAGTCTTAGTTGTTGTATTTACAAAAAAGGACAAAAGACATGTAAGCAAAATAGACAGAGCATCAAGCAGAGCAAACACACAACCTTTTAGTGAGCATATTTTAGTGTTCGTACACGAATCATACTTATTTTGCGATTCTTGCAAATGTTGAGTTATGGAGAGTCGAAATAAAAAACATCAATACGTATGATTTTAAGTATGAATATGATGTGATGTGAGTACTTCACACTTTGAATATGAGTAAAAGAGGTTCCATGATATTAAAATAAGTATGAATGCGTATAAGTATCAGAAATTAAATATGAGTATGATTCAATTCTATTCATCTTTTTGAATACTCATCGCTGATCTCTGCAACACATACACAAACACAACACAATGAAAAGAAATTTGTATTCAGAGATTTGCACGAAGTCAGTTGTTCAGAGCAATGTTGAGTATTGTTAAGGCCATGCAAAAGGTACCAATTACGCCTTAATTGGAAAAAGTTATATCTGCTTCTTAAATTTCATGTTATTATAAATATTTATTATTGTAACGTTATAGAATATCACATTTTTGATTTAATCTGAGTCAATATTTATGGAATTTGCATATAAGTACACTGGCGAATATTTTTCTATTCGAATTGTTTTTTTTTATTAAATTGCAAAACAATACCTAGCTAATAATAAAAATACTCTTGTATTTCTTTATGCAAATTAGAATCATTTGTTTTATATTAATATATAGTATTTAAAAATTAAAAAGTTTTATAAAATTAGAAATTGTGAATTTATGTTAAATAACAGGTATTATTAACAACATTTAAATCTACATGTTATTTAATGTTATTTGTGATGGTATACAGGGCCTATACAGGGGCAGTATATGTTGAATTAAATTTTGTTTTAATTTTTGAGTAAAGCGACTTGTTGGCTTTAAATAGTGGTATATAACATATTCATATCTAGTATAAATATACCGGAACTAGTTTAATTTTTATTGAAACTCGATTATATAACAGCTACATTATTAAACTTTAAATTTTGTGATGTGTTATAAAGTATTATTATTATCAGTTATGTTGACTGTACTATATAGTGGTGAATTAAATTTGTTTATATAACTTTTTACATGTTAAGGACATTTTTATTGTTTTTGGACACTTATGTTTTTACAATTCAACAATTTCTGCCAACATTTTTAAATAAAGTGATTAATTCATTGCGCCTCTCAATATTTATGTCAGTGGAAAAGGAAATGAATTGCTTGCTATTTTTTTTTAATAATCCCGTAGAATTATAGCGAATGATGACTTTAGAATTTAACTATTTCGATTATTGCAACATCCCGATTTTCGCCACAAGCAAATTTTTTACATTACAGTTCTTATGCATATGTAACTGCAACTTATTTCAAAAGTGATCATATTTAGACAAAAAAAACTGTTACGAAAATTGGAAAAATCTAATGTTTTGCTTTTACATCGTTTATCATTAAAATTATAAACAAAAGCTACAAAACCAATGAACTTGTTTACATGATAAACAAGTAAACCAAAATATACCAACAAACACCAGTACAAAAAAAATGCTAAACAAGTAAACAAAATGCAACAACAAACATTACAAGAATAAATGTAAACAAAATACACAACCAACAATGAAACAACGATGTTTACATTTATAGAGATTTCGAGTAGGCGAAGCCACGAACATTCGACTTCAAGAACATTCATCATACTGTTTACGTTGCCATATAAAAGGCAAGACACAGCCGGCAACGGAGTTAGTAAAAGTTCAGTCAGTCTTATGTGAAGACGCGGTGTGTTTGAAGAGAATAATCGTGGTTTCAAGATCTCCGTTGTAACGATCTGTCGTAAAATTGTTATTGTTTACGCAAAAGAGTGCAAAGATGGACAACAAACAAAGCAAATGCTGTTGTTAACTTAAAAATGGCATTTGACTTACAGGAGATGCAAAGACGGACACATTTGCCATTCTACTACAATGCATCAAAAATGACATTGATTAGGATGGATATAGGGTTAGAGCCATTATTGAGAATAGCATTGTCAAGGTCATCACTGTCAACAGTAAACAGTTTAGATCAATGAATTCCAATTTCTTGTGCTGGAATTGGAATTGGATGATCTGGATGCGACACAGCTCATTAAATTTTCTTCAGGGGGGATTTAAGGGCATGATCAAGACTTCTACTTACGGGGCTTTTTAAGTCACACGTGTATGCGAATAAGCAAAAAATTCAGAGCACTCTCTGAAGTCTCTAATTTATAGGATATCGAATGGGCTCCATTTACAGATGCCGTGCCGGAAATTCGAACGATATTATATTCCGCATATAACAGCATTAACACGTTTTTCAAATAAATGCCGATGATATTTCAAACACACTTTGTTTTATTTAAATTTAGAAAGGGGAAGCGCTTAAAAATGCTAACGCAACATATTTTATCTCTTCTTTTCAAGGTAATAAAGCTTAGTAATTGCTAACAACAGCCTCTAGGATTGTGTTATAAAGACAATTATTACAGGACTGGCCATTATAGATTTTTCGTCAAATAGATATCAGTAATGTAGACTGCTCTTGGTGTAGTGTAGAATTTTAACCAACTTGAACGAACTCATGAAGCTGGCTTTTAGATCTTTAACTTATACGAAGTTCAAACTTGAAGATTTTCATTCGGCTCTAAAAATTTTCAACAATTAGCGTTTCAGAAAGGGCGGACAGAGTGGGGAGTAAATTTGTTGGAACGGAAAAATTTTGTCGAATTTCTGGATTGAATAGTGTGGTAACCCAAATTGTTTAGAAAACTGAGAATTCCCAGTTATGATATTAGACGAAATATGTGTTAGAGTTCTTAGTAATTTACGGATTTGGAAGAAGAAGACAACTACGGACTTCTGGAAATGTCTACATACACATGTAATTGGCCATTACAACCCTTCAGTCAGGATTATGACCTAGTTTCTCACACCACTTATATTTTGTGTGTTAATTTTATATATGAGTGGCGGGACCTACAATTTAAAGTCGACTCCAAACGACAGATTTTTTAGAAACTTTTCATTGCAATTTTTATTTGCTCTCAGATTTTTTGCGAGAAATCTGTTGAGAGGAAGTCGCCTTAGAAAATTTTTTCATTTTTCCTTTTGATGTCTGACCATGGATCTAGAGAGCCAGAATGGTCTAGGGATCACTTTCAAATACCTGCAAATGGACAGAATGTAAATTCTCATTCTTCGGGTATACAAAGTTCAACAGAAGCCTCTGCGCATATTATTCAAAATGAATACAAAAATCCTCCTCCACGTTCAAATGTACCACAATCAACTGTTTCTTCTATAAATGTAAGTCGTGAGAGACCCTCTGTATCTATTACAACTATTAACAATAGTGGTAAGATCGCCAGAGTAATAACAAGCTGGAATATTACTTTTAGTGGATCGAACATGCCTGTAGAAAAATTCATTTATATGATAACTTCATTAACAAAAGATTGTTTGGGTGGAAATTTCAAGTTGTTATGCGAACACAGTCACATATTATTTACGTCAAAAGCAAAGGAATGGTATTGGCGTCATCGGAATAGTGTAGGCCAAATAGAATGGGATGGTTTATGTAATGCTCTTAGAGTACATTTTAATGATCTCCTGTCAGATCTTGATGTTAGAGAAATGTTAAGAGAAAGAAAACAAAATTTGAATGAATGTTTCGATGATTTTTATCATTCTATTTTACAACTATGTGATCGACTAAAATATCCATTAAGTGAACAGGAAATGGTAGAAATTTTAAGAAGAAACCTCAAACCTTATTTAAGAAGGGAATTATTTTATCTTCAAATAAACAGTGTTTCCCATCTACGCCAATTGATTTTGAGAAGAGAAACTTTGGGCCTTGAATTAGATAGAAATCAAAAAGTATTTAGAAGACAAATTAATGAGGTGGATTTGGACGAAAACTTGGAAGATGATAAGTTATTCGAGGACGTATGTGAAATTGGAAAACAAAGAGAAGAAGGAAGAGGAAATGAGAAAACAATTTGTTGGAACTGTAGAAAGGATGGCCATAGATATATAGATTGTTTGGAAGACAGAACCATATTCTGTTACGGTTGCGGGTTAGTTGGTGTTTGTAGACCCCAGTGCGAGAAATGTCAGGGAAACGCCAAAGTGAGCGTCAGCAACAACATCAGCTTACGCTCGAAAATCCAATAGACTTACCACCTGTAAGGGAAACCTTGGCCCGGAAAAGTGAAATTTTGGACAATTACAAATTGGATTCTGGTACTCAGACACAAACACTACCCGATGGAGATGATAATTATAAACCAATATTGTTTCCATTAAAACCATACCACGAGAGATTGAGATTATATGAATTAGCTAGAAAAAGAATATTTTGTTAATCCATCGATAGTTCATTTCATAATAATATCGAGTGAAGAATTCCGAGAAGAAATACGCGAAGAATAAGACAGTTTTATAAAATTTTAAAACAGAATAGACTCAAATTCAAATCATGCCTTGAAGCGATAGGAAAATCTGAATCTGACATTAGACCTTATATTCAAGTAGACATTTTTGGAATGAAATTACTAGGACTTTTAGATTCCGGTGCTTCATTGTCTTGTTTAAGTGGTTCAGGAGCAGAAAAATTTCTTAGGGAAAATCGTCATTATAAAAAATTGTCTAATTTCGTTCAGGCTGCAGGTGGCCAACAATATAGAATCCTTGGCTATGTAGATACGAATATCAATTACCAAAATACAACTAAATTAGTAAGATTATACATTATACCAGAATTAAAACAGGATTTATACTTGGGTATTGACTTTTGGCATTCATTTGGACTAACGAGCAGGATTTTTGGAAATATTACGGGTGAAAAAGAAGAGCTTAATCAATCTTGTGACGAACACTTTTTGACTTATGATCAGAAACAAGTTCTATCTAAAATGGTATCACTGTTTCCGGATTTTCTTAAAGAGGGACTAGGAAAAACGACTGTGTTGGAACATAAGATTGAAGTGTTGCCAGGAACCCAACCTATTAAGCAGAGATATTTTTCTGTATCTCCTGCCGTGGAAAAGAGAATACATGAGGAAATAGATCGAATGTTAGAACTCGGTGTGATAGAACCAGCTCCACCTACTTGTTCGTGGAGTAGTCCAATAGCTTGTGTGCAAAAAGAGGGAAAATTCAGACTTTGCCTTGATTCCCGCAAGCTTAATAGTGTGACAGTCCGAGATGCTTATCCGCAGCCTAAAATTAATGGTATCTTATCAAGATTGCCGAAGGCGGAATTCATTTCTTCTCTAGACTTAAAACATGCTTTTTGGCAAGTGAGTTTAGAGGAATCATCTCGTGATATGACAGCATTTACTGTGCCAAATAGACCTTTATATAGATTCAAGGTAATGCCATTCGGCTTAACGAATGCACCTCAGACGCTTTGTCGTCTGATGGATGTCATTATCCCCCCTAACCTGAAAAACAGAGTTTTCGTCTATTTAGACGACCTGCTTTTAATTAGTGATTGTTTTGAAGAGTATATGTCATTGTTGCTTGAAGTTGCAAATGTAATGCGTAAGGCTGGTCTTACATTGAATATTGACAAGTGTAAGTGGTGTGTAAAAGAAGTACGATACCTCGGTTATATTATTGGTAACGGTTGTATTAAACCTGATAAAGACAAGGTATCTGCTATTCAGAAATTATCTCCTCCTCGTTCAGTTAAAGAAGTTCGCCAGTTCTTAGGTTTAGTAGGTTGGTATAGGCGATTTCTAAAAAATTTTGCAACTTTAACTAGTCCCCTTACCGACCTTACGAAAAAGTCTAAAACCTTTCAATGGAATGGAGAAGCCCAAAAGGCTTTTGACCTTATTAAAGAAAAGTTAACGACAGCTCCAATCCTGGTTACTCCAGATTTTGATCGTCCATTTATAATTTCTTGCGATGCATGTAAAACGGGAGTGGGCGGTGTACTTGCACAAGAAGATGCCAGTGGTGTTGAAAAACCCATTGCATTTTTCTCCCACAAATTGAATAGGGCTCAACAAAATTATTCAATAACGGAATTGGAATGCTTAGCCGCAGTTTTGACTATAGAAAATTTCGTAAATATGTTGAAGGCCACGAGTTTAGCGTTATAACGGATCACGCGTCGTTAAAATGGTTGATGCGTCAATCCGATCTAAATGGTAGACTCGCGCGCTGGTCCTTAAAGCTTCAGGGCTTTAATTTTAGCATATTCCATCGTAAAGGAAGCCAGCATGTAGTACCTGACGCTTTATCGCGGTTACCATCTGACAATGAGAATAGTTTAGTTCCTGATGATATTGAGAGTGTAGACATTTTAGAACCTGAGATAGATTTATCCTCCCCAGAATTTTCTTCGGAACAATATATTAAACTACGTAAGGAAATTGAGAATAGGCAAAGTAGTTTACCAGATGTGAAAATAGTAGATGGATTCATCTATAAACGCACGGAATTCGACAGAAGATTTAACAAAATTTGGAGAAAGCTTACGAGACTAATAAAAGGTTATACGATATGAGGACTAGGACCAATAATTTTTCTGAGGGTGAAATAGTGTACAGACGTAATTTTTCTCTAAGTAATAAAGCATTAGCATATAACGCCAAATTAGCCCCTAAATTTTTAAAATCCAAGATCTCAAAGAAAATAGGCTATTGTAACTATAGGATAGTAGACATGAATGGTAAAGATATCGGGGTTTATCATGCTAAGGACCTTCAAAAATCACACCGACTCGAAAACCCAACTTAATATAACCGTTTCCAGAATATTTTTCATATAAAAAATTAATTTTTAATTCAAAATCTTCTGTTTTGTGACGGTTGTGCTAAAATTGTGATCACAGTTGTTAAATTACTAATTTCTATCATTCCACTTTCTCTTAAATCCAAACCTCTCTTAAATAAAGAGTCGAATCTTTTTTTTCATACTTCTTTTACTGAATGATATGTAACCTTTTCAAGGTTGTTCTGTTATGAATGGAATTTGGTTTCATTCATAATCCCGTTATATTGTTTCAATTCCATCAATGAAATTGTTCAAAATTTTTTTTCAAAAGTTGATCTTAACAACTTCATTGAAAATTTCCATTAAAAGGTATCAACTCATTGATTAAGAAACTGTTCAAGTGAAAAGTACTATTTCTTGCTAAATAAATTAAATTAAAAAAATAAAAATAAAAATTCAGTGAATGGTTAAGCTTTTATGTAAATAAAGTTCGGTGATTATCATCCCAAAAGTTATAATAGAAAGTGACCTCATCATATACATATAATTTCATCTGGTATTGAATTGTGGAAGGATATTTTTTATCCGATATCCACAAAAGACCTCGTGGTCCCACATTACTATTGGACAGAAGTCCTGGTACTCCATTATTACTCCTGGAGAAAATACATCGTAGTTCACCTTTCTTTTGGGACAATAGACATCTTGCTCCAAACTTTTCTTTGGACCGAACTCGGAAAGCTAACTTTTCTAGAACGGTAGTATGAGGAAAAAGAAAGGAAAACCGTAAGTTGAATATAACCTCACATTCACCCATTACGTCATAACACGTGAAAGATTCAGTTTCTTAATATTTGAGAAAAAGAAAAAAAAATCTAAATTATTTAATACCACATTTTAATTATGAAGTAATTCAATTCAACCTAAGATAAGATAAGTTTAAATTATAAAATAATAATCTTAAAAGAAAAAGAAAATTTAAATAAGAAAAGAATTTGAATTATATAAAAGACAAGAACCTATATACTTAATTAATAATATGAAAAGTTGTAAATAAGTAATTTAATTAAACTTTCTATAAATATAGAATAATTCTCATTTAACACGTTTCGAATAACAAACACTTTTCTTTGAGTTTAAAATAATAAAAAAAAAGAGAGAAAAAAATTACATTGTAGTAAGTTACTTTTCATTCATAATTTTATAATTTCCTTTGCCTCATTTCATTGATCCATTTTGATCAGCTCTTACTTAAAGAGAACTTTCGTTTATTTGTACTCCTTCAACATTATGAAAGCATGAGTGAGAGAATGGAATTATGAATCAAAAGCAACTTACATAAATAAGTACGTAAATTTGTAATTTAGCTTTATTTTAAGTTGTTGTAATTAATATTTAAATTCTCACAAAAAAATTATTATTATTGTACTCTTAAAGAAATTATCTAAAAGGCCTGAGATATCGATACACTGAAAGAAATTTGTAGGTACTATTTTTTGTAAATTAATTGTAATGTGAATTATACTATAGACTATAATGAACTTTTATGTTCGACATGATTTAAATTCTTTTATAAAACCTTTTTCTGAAATTTTGATAAATATGAATTATTAATAAAAATTTGTTAAATAGCTTAATGTAACCAAACCACTTCTGATTTGTATATGGGTTACCAAAAGATTTCCCTTGGATAAATGGTAACATGGTAGGGATAGGGCATATGGAAATACAACATCTAGTTTCCCCGAATCTGAAGTAAAACCAATTTGCGACAGCTGAAAGAGTTAGCACGTGATATTTCTTTTGTAGTGAGGTTTCAAGGTGACCTAACAAGACCCCCTCCCCATCCGGCGAGCTAGACCCTTAAAGCAAGCACGTGCTAAAGGTTAGAGTCATTTTGAAGGCAAATGAAGTAGTCAACACAGCCCACCATACCGTACCATTACACAGACTCGTTCTAAGAACATTACGTCGATTAGTCAGTATATCTTTGTATCCTCTAAAGAGCTTAAAATGTTTGTGGACATTCATTTAGGGATGATCACTGATCCATTATGTTTATCGCCATTTCAACGTGACTGGAGGAGGGGCAATATTACTCTAGAAAGTAGCACTGAAAAATCATAATATTGTTGAAAAAGTTCATAGGTAGGTAGGTAAAGGTGTACACATTTAGGCCACATAGGAACTATTGCGATTCTAGATCTTTCCGATATCCTCTAGTCCCGTAAGCAATCGAAACTATTGATTCATCAACTCAGACTGCGAATGTCAATGCTTGAAAGTTCTTCCAGGCCATATATTTAGAAGGCATCAAGTTGCTTTTTAGTACTACGACATAGTGCCGGGCATGAACCAAGCCGGCGATGAATAGTCTACTCTTCTTCCTCATCTCTGCATATTCTGAACAAATGATCAGTCCGTGTCCGAGGCTGCCAATCTATTATTGACCACATTGACAATTATAATCCTGCACGTTTTTAGAGAGATCGATGGTTTTGCCACGCCTGGCCAGTTCATCTGTTCTACATTTATCTGGAATCTCAATATGTCCTGGTAACTTAGTGCCCAATGCCCTAATATGTAGTGTGTTAAACATGAAGCGGCGAAGCCGTGGGTTCGATTTCCACCAGAGGCTTGTAGAAAACAGAAAGTGACAATTATTACCAAAAAGCAGTCCTCTTACTCAATGCACTGAATGATTCGGGGGCATCTCTTGATGTGTTGGTATAAAAAAAATACTCTTATCGTTCTGCTACCTTATTGAGACATTTGCGGTATTTGGAGGCCGTCTTGAAGTTCAGCACGTTGGAATTCAATGCTTTTAGATCCGTAATGGCTCCGGGAAGAATGGTAATGTCCCGCCTGGGCGTCCGCAATAATTGACTAGAGATTTTATATTTCTTGCTTTCTTTTCAATAACACTACCGCTCCACTATCTTGAAATCGTTTAAGGTACTGGTGTGGATTAGCAAATTCACATTTTTGGAGAGCAACTTAACGGTCATTGTGGTCAAAAATGTCAGATTGCTTTACACCACAGGCTGCTATAAATAAATTGTTTACGAAACTGGATGATGTGAGATCTTCTTGAAATAAAAGACATGAAATTAACATCAATGAATGAACGATACAATGAATGAAGTCGCCGTCGTCTAGTAGGTAGTGTGTTGACTTAAGGCCAAGGTTCAAACGCAATGTCAGACATCTCCAACAAAATGAAATATAAAAAAATATTTCTTCGGCAACTTCCTCTCAGCAGACTTCTGGCAAGAACTCTGAGAGTAAAATAAAATTGCCATGAAAAGTTTCTCAAAAATCTTTAAACTGTAGGTTCCTACACTCATGTGTAAAATTAACGCACAAAACGTAAGTGGTGTGAGAAGCTAGGTTTTAATCCTGACTGAAGGGTTGTAATGACCAATTACTTATGTTTGTATGTATGTAGAAACGTATGAAGATATTTTTACAGAGAATATGGCCAAATGTTTTGCAAGACATATATGTCAAACAAATAAAACGTGAACATATTATTTCAATATTTAGAAATATTTCCTGCATACCAGTAAGTAAGAAAATATTCGCGTTTTTCTCTGCTGTACACAGTGAGACTACTTTATATGGGAAATAAAATGTCCAAACATTGTAAAGGAACACTCTGAAGTCATTAACAAAAATTCACTGTAAACACTCTCCTGTAATATCCGATTGCGTGTTACGACTCTGTGATGTTTTTTGGGGCCTCTGGAGAAGTTGGAAACTGACCTTAACTTTTGTCAATAAATCATCTTCAGCGATGAGGCCTATTTCTTCATAAATGAGTATGTGAACAAACAAAACTGTCGAATCCACGTGAGATCTAATAGCGTTCAATGTAGCCCGAAAAAGTCATTGTTTGGTGTGAATTTTGGACTGCAGGTGTCATCCGTCCATATTTCTTCCCGAACGACGCTTATAACAAACTATTTTTAATATTTTGCGCCATTTCGAACTTTTGCTCGATATTGTTTTCCACACACAATGGCATCAATAGGTTTTTCAAATGAATAACACATTTCGATGATATCTGGAACAAACTTTGCTTTATTTAAATAAATGTCCTGTATTTAGTAATATTATGGGAACTTTTAAAGTTAACGTCATAAATTTCAAAAAGATTTTAATTTTAAGTGAAAAAGAGTAAAAAAGATATGACATGATTTTAATTCTATTTTGAACGAATGAATGACATCAGAACATTTTGGTGATATGATAGGACTCGTGTTTGTAATTGTCCTCTTAAAAAATTCCTAAGATCGTTATTTTTTGAGTCAGGCGTGACATGCTGTCAACCTTAAACGTCTGTTATCCAATATTCAAATAAAACAAAAACATATCAAATCAATGAAATAAGATTGACGAAATAATGAAAGAAGTAGAGGCTAGTAAGGTGGCCAGTTACAAAAAATATATGATATTTTTACGTTTTAACCTTTTTAAAAACGTTTAAAATATAAGTTTGTTGATTGCAAACAAAATAAAAATAAATTTGTGTTTAGTTTCAATTAAATTCCTTATTGTTCGCACTATTTACATTTTTATACAATTTGTTTACAACTTGATGTATACAACTTTTATTGCGTAAACACTTACAATTGTTCGGCAGATCTTTACAACGGAGCTCTTCAAAACGCTATTATTCTGTTCACACACAACGCGTGTTCACCCAAGACTGACTGAATTCTTACTACTCGTTGCCTGCTTTGTCTTGCCCCAGTAAACAGTCTGATGAATGTTCTTGAAGTCGGATGTTCGTGGCTTCGCCTTCTCGAGATCTCCAGCGTTGTTTCATTGTTGGTTGTGTATTTCGTTTTCATTGTTTGTTGTTGCCTTCTTTTTTTACTTGTCTATCCCTTTTACTTTCACACTGAATTTGTTGGTATATGTTTTTTTTTGTAGCTTTTGTTTATCATTTTAATGTTAAAAGATGTTACACCATTTCCAGTATGCTTAATATTATGCTTTAATTTAATACGAAAGTGCATAGGCCACGTTAGAATTTTCTTATAATGCTATTGTTTAAAACATGATTCTTTTTCCTAATAAATTAACACAAATATTGTGTTTGTGTATAAAAAATATTATATATTTTATTCATTCTCAACAGCAATACCAGAGCATTCATAATAATAAAATTTAATTAATTATGGAATTTTAATTAAAATTTTGAATTATTCTCTTCAATATAATATTATCGTCTAATAACAAATTAGCCTGACTAGAATGCTTCTCTAAAAAAATAGCAGAAATATAATTAAAATTTATTCACTTTTTAATTTACTTTTTTGTAGTGTATATGTATAATTAAAAAAAATAAGAATTTCAAATCGTTGAATTTCATCGAGTATTATGCCATAATTTTTTTTATTTATTTTAGTGAAGAATTGAAAAGTGAAAAATTGTAAATAAATCAGTACCATAAATAAATGCAATTAAAAATAAACACAATTTGAAATATTTTAATTACATTTATGTAAAGAGTGGGCCATTTAAAAGTTTTAATTTAAAAATGCAATAAAACAAATAAAATTTTGTGGAAGTAATTGTTTTAGTTGTGAAGTATAATTATTCGGGTCAAAAATGATATGTTATTTCATTCATATGGTTGCCGCGTCTGGCCTCATATTACCTCATTTGATCGGACCAATTTTCGTGCATTTCTTTCAGTTTATGGGGTCGTGTCTCGGCAATGGCATCACGAATGTTGTTCTTCAAATGCTCAATTGTCTCTGGTTTGTGTTATGGTATGCTTAGGAACTTGTGGGCTGTTATAGATTCGACTCCCTTTGCCATACGTATGCAACTGGCTAAAACGTATTTGATTCCTGTCCTTTTATACGGATCTGAAATTTTCGCGAACTGTGATACTGATGATAAGCGGAAACTCAGTCTGGCTTATAATAATATAGCCAGATATGTTTTTATTAGGGGACGTCGAGACCATATATCACAATTTTCATACCAGATATTCGGAGTTAATTTTGATAATCTATTAAATGTAAAATGCCTTATTCTCCTCCATAAGATTATTACTCTAAAACAGCCTATATACTTATTTAGTAGGATTACATTTGCTAGATCCAACCGCGGTATGAAGATTATCCAACACAGACATAGGACTCTTTTGTCACAACGCCAGTTTTTTATATACACCATCAGTCTTTGGAATACTTTACCTAATTATATTCAGAATATAGGCAATGCAGTTAAGTTCAAAAAGGAGTTATACAATCTGTTCAAGTAGTTTTTAGAATATCTTAATTTTTTTTTTGTGAATTTTTTTCTCTCTATTTCTATTAATGATTGTTTTTAATTTTTCATTTTTTTAATTAATATATCTTTAAATTTCATTGTATCTTAGTATATGATTATATTTTTATTTTGTTTGTATATTTCTTTATATTTGTATATATTGTTCTTTGTAGTTTTCCTAATTTATTTTTTACAAATTTGTTTATCCTTTTTTGTATCGATTGCTATTTCCCGTGATTTTAACACGTTCTCATTCATTTTTATTTCTACATTATTTCAAACATTTCATTACATATATAATCAATGATTTGTTATTATTTTGTTTCTTTGATGTACTCCCATAGCACTTTCATTTATAAGATTATTATCTTGTTGTGCTATGAATAATAACAAATAAATAAATAAATAAATAAATAAATAAAAATAAACAAATAAATAATGCATTATACCGAAATCTTTTCACAAAATTTGACATAAACTGGTGCGTGAAATGTTCAATTCTTCTGAACGATGACGAGTTGATGTTGATGGATTCTCCCGCATACACTCAGCCACAGTTTCGATATTTTCGGGTGTACAGACTGTACGAACACGCACTCGTTTTCGCGCATCAACAATGAAACCAGTTTCACGATCTTTAACAATAAACTTGCGCATACTGGGCACTGTTGGTCTTTCTCTGGAACAAAATTTTGTACGACATTTTTGTTCCATTTCCGAACAATTGTCTTTGTTTCGGACATAAATTTCGGAAATAAATCCCAACATTGCTCAAGCGTAAATCGATTCATTACGTTCCGTGGAGGTGATACTGAATTTTGTGACAGAATACATAGAATGATATAAGTATTGCCAGATGCGAAATTGTCGATGATTCAAATTTAAACCGATAGATAGCCAATCCGATATATATATATATATATATATATATATATATTTTTTTTTTAAGTATTGCCGTTTGTTTAATACTAATGAGATATCGAGATCAACGTTAGATATTTTAGAAGTTAACTGCTATAGCAAATCTAATACCTATGGGAAAAATATTATTGAAAATCTAAACACTTTAAATGAATTTTTCTATTATCTTCTCTTATTGCTTAGCGTAGAATCACAAAATATGTGCTTTGTTACATACATACATAATTGGTCATTGCATTAAGTCAGGATTACGACCTAGTTTCTCACACCACTTATGTTGTGTGTGTTAATTTTATACATGAGTGGTGGGACCTACAGTTTAAAGCCGACACCGAACGACAGATTTTTGAGAAACTTTTCATGGCAATTTTATTTACTCTCAGAGTTTTTGCCAGAAATCTGCTGATATACATTTTGTATTTTGTTTTGATGTCTGGCCTGGAGCTCGAACCCTGGCTTTACGCCTAATAAGCGAACACACTACATACTAGACTACGGTGACTTCTGGAAATTACTAAGACACACTTAATTGTGTCATGAAATCCTAAACGAGAATTACAATGATCATTACAACTCTCTAGTCCGCCCTAGCTTCTCATAATCACACCATGTTGTATGTATTAATTTTATGCATGACCGCCGAGACTTACAGTTTAATGTCAACTCCGAACGGCGAAGTTGGGCTACCTTTCAGAGAAATTTTATACGCTCTCAGAGTTTTTGCTCGACGACTGCTGAGAGAAAGTCGCCGAAAGAAATATTTTTCATATTTCAATCTGCTGGAAATGTCTGAGCTCTGATTTAAACCACTGGCTCGAGTCGAATACATCAACACGCACAAATTATGAATTCTTTTTTATCATCAAGAAATTGAAAAAATATTATTTAAAAAAATAATAAAAATAATTTTTTTAATTCGAATTCCATTTTCTGTGTTTTACAGTTTCTAATTTAAACGAAAAAGTTTTTCCCTGCATTAAAGAATTTTTTTTTTTTTTGCTAAAAATTGTTTTTTTGCTTCCTTATTTACCATAACCCAGCTACACTCCTGCAGCGTCTTCTATTTTAGTTAAACAATTTTATTTTGGCTTAAAGTGGAAAACCAAAATGAATACGGGCGTAAACCTTAATTAGCATTTTAATTTTTTGCTTTACTTCTGGCCATTTAAGGAATATAAAAAGAATTTCTTTGAATTAATATTTCTATTGTGCAAATAATTTTCATTTTTCGTTCTACAACATTTTGTGAATTCAGCTTATTTAGTTTTGGGTGATGGTAGATATTCAAGGAATATGCGAGAAATATGCAGTGTATACGCAGAGTATGCTAAATGAGGGACTACACCACAATGGCTGCCACTTTACTACTTAATATCTTTTAACCCAGCAATGAGTCTAGTAGTGGTCATATTCTACTATGTGCGGAATTGGCTTATTAACCATGTGGCCTTGGTTCAAACCCCAGGTCAAACATCTTCAAATAAACGAAATAAAAAAGAATATTTCTCACGGCGACTTCCTCTCAGCAAGTTTCTCTCTGAGAGTAAATAAAATCGTCATGAAAAGTTTCTCAAAATCTGTCGTCCGGAGTCGACCTTAAACTGTAGGTCCCGCCATTCATGTATAATTCTGACTGAAGGGTTGTAATGATAAATTATATATGTACAGTGGCTCCATCGCATAATCGGACAAGCATTAGTCTGATATGTATGTGCTTAAAACTTAAAAAGAAAATATTAAATATATGTTTTTTTGCTATTATTTGCACTCTACATTGCAACATTTTAATAAAAATATAACAAAATTTTTCATGATAAGGGTAATTTTATAAAGAAAAAGGAAAATAACTCAATTTTTTGCGCTCGACACATAATCGGACAAAGAAGAGCACCATTGCTAAAAATGACGAAAGAGAACAATTAATACTTTATGGCATACCCCTTGTTCTCAAGAATGGCCTGTAAATGTTTTGGAATTGATTTTACCAAATTGTAGCATACCTCAGGTTCTATGGAGTCCCATGCTTCCTTCCTTAAATACTATTCGTAATACATTGGACAAATATAACTACCGTGGTAGGTTTGCCAGAAAAAAGCCATTTATTAGGCCTAAGAATAGAAACAAGAGAATAAATATGATAGTTTTTGTTCGACAGGTTCTGTTCACTGACGAGAGCAAATTTAATTTGCATGGATCATATGGCAAGATGTTTGTGTGGCGTAAACCAAATGCAGAATTTAATCCTCAAAATACAAAAGCTACTGTTAAGCATGGATGAGGCTCTGTTATGGTTCGGGGCTGCATGTCGAGTGCTGGGGTGGTCATTTTGCATTTTATTGATGGTAAAATGAACAAATTTGGCTACCTCAACATTTTGAAGGAAAATGTAAACAAAGTGCCGAGAATTAGGCCGTTGCCTGCTTTGCCTTGCCTTTTATATGGCAAAGTAAACTGTCTGATGAATTTTCTTGAAGGCGGACGTTGATGACTTCGCCTGCTCGAAATCTCTATAAATGTAAACATCGTTGTTTACATTTAATATTGTAGTGTTGTTGGTGTATTTTTTGTTTACTTGGTTACCATTTTTTATGCTGGTGTTTGCTGTTATATTAAGCAGTACGATAATTTGTAGACAGATTTGTTTATTGCATTGTTTTGTTTTGTAGCTTCTGTTTATAGTTTTAATGTTAAGCGATGTAAAATCAAAACACCAGGTCTACACTTTTTATTTTCGTAACAATATCTTCCAACACGACATTCCGAACTTTGGAGGTTAATAACTAGCATCTTGTGTTACTTTTTTTAAACTTACTTACCTACATACATATACATACATACATATATAATTGGTCATTACAACCCTTCAGTCAGGATTAGGACCTAGCTTTTACACCACTTTTATTGTGTGCGTTAATTTCATACATGAGTGGCGGGGCTTAAAGTCGACTCCGAACGACAGATTTCTAAGAAACTTTTCATGGCAATTTTATTTATTCTCAGATATTTTGCCAGAAATCTGCTGAGAAGCAGTCACCGAAAAAATATTTTTACATGTTTCGTTTCATTGGAGATGTCTGACCTGGGGTTAGAACCGATGCCTTACAATAAGCCAATACACTACTTACTAGACTACGGCGAATTCTTACTTACTTACTTAATTCACCATTAACAGCCAGTTTATGGAATTTCGGCCTGTTTTAGCAAATCTATCTAGGTGTCTGTGCTTCTTGCACCTTCGTCTGTTGGTCAAACCAATTTATGACAGAGTTTCTTCAATTTGGTTATTTTAACGTAGACAAGATCGTCCTTTTTATCGACTTTCGCTAATCCAAGCATCAAATACAAGTCTTGGCCGGCCAACCTATTCCATTTGAACGACATAGCGCAGACGCTGGATGCTAAAGCGCTGCAACACGTCCATGTTATGGAGGAACTTATAAAGCTCCTTGTTGGATTGGATACGGAAATCATAGCCAACTCGTACTGGACCATAGATCTTACGTAGGACTTGTCTCTCGAATAGTTTCAAGGCTGCTGCGTCGGGGCTTAATAGTGTCCATGCTTTTACGCCGTAAAAATGCACGTGAGGAACAGTGCCTTGTAGAGTATAAGTTTCGTTGGGACGAGAGAGGATGGGATGGGATATAATATATGCAAACAAGTCAAAGTTTCTCATTGAGGTCAAAATAGCAACCTCTAGGACGATCCTTGTCTTGCTGTAGTTAAGCTGACACTCAGCTTCCTCGTGTCACCTCTTGGATGGTTAGTATCGCCCGCTAGGTGTAAACTAATGCGTGAAGAGCAGTCCAATCCCTTGGACTTTAAATTATGGTTATGCGTAGAGTTTGGAATCCACCACGTAAAAAGAACACCCAATGAAACCTAGAACATAAGCCTCTAAGGTTTTTCTAAAAGTTTATTTAATTTTTTCCCTTTCGTTCAGTTTTTATGGGGCACCCAATATGGCATATATTTGTTGATTTTAAAATCATCAAAATCACAGTAAAACATGAGGTATGTTATAAATACAGTGTAAAAAGGATTTCTTTTTCGAAACTAAAAATGTTGCAACGTCATGCCGAAGATCATCATCATAACCCGCAGCAGTCGTAAACACAGTATAAGAGGGTAAAAAAAAATCTAATATATTTTAAAGTAGTACGTGACGTTTTTGCGGTTACTAGGGATTTTTTCAGTTGAATTTTTCTACATACGTTAAATTTTCCTTTTCTTTTAATAATCCACACAAGTTTTCTTTCTTTGGCTACAAACATTTGCACCATTGTACCCATGTAGTAGAAGTTGTCTGCCAATGCAGGCAAAACTATTATCGAATCATGTCAATCATGCCATTTTATTTCTTGTCTAGTAACAGTAAAAAACATATAATTTTGTGTTATGTTTTACAAATGAACATAGTTTTTTTAGTCAGCTTATAAGGCTATGAGGTTTCCGTTAAGCCAACGATTTCACTGGCATGCGGGTTGTCAGCAATAATGCTGTTGATGGTATGTAACATATTTACCTTCACACGAAATCGATTACGATAAGTCCTATTCCACCAAAGCTTTCACATGATTTTCGGATATATTAGTTGAAAATTGTGCTATACTTACATACCTATTTGGCCATTACAACGCATTGCAACTAGTATTACGATTTAACTTCTAACATCATATATGTTCTGTGTATTATTTCTAAACATGTTCCCATGGAGGAAGTGCTCTCATCAATTTTTTTAGTGCCGACTCCATCAAAGCCAGAGTTAATATTGTTACGAAAATGAAAGATCTAGATACTGGTGATTTGCTTTTACATCGCTTAACGTTAATATTATAAAAAAGCTTCAAAAACAAAACAATGCAGTTAACAAACCTGTTTACAAATTATCACACTGCTTAACATAACAATAAATACCAGCATAAAAAATGGTAAACAAGTAAACAAAAATACACAAACAACACTACAAAAATAAATGTAAACAAAATACACAAAAACATTGCAATAATAAATGTAAACATCGTTGTTTACATTTATAGAGATTTCCAGAAGGCGAAGTCATGAACATTCGCCTTCAAGAACATTCATCGGAGTGTTTACTCTGCCATGGCAAAGCAAAACAGGCGACTGAGCTAGTGAAGTTCAGTCAGTCTTGTGTGAAGACGCGGTGTGTTTGAAGAGAGTAATCGGGGTCTGAAGATCTCCGTTTCAAAGATCTGTCGAACAATTGTCTAGTAATTGATATTGTTTATGCGAAGGGTATAAACAGAGGAATAACAAAAAGGCAATTGTTGTTGTTTAAATGAAGTTGTGAACAGTGACACACAGAATTGTGCGAATAATAAAGAATTTTAATTGAAACCAAACACAAATTTATTTTTATTTAATTTGCAATATACGAGCTCATATTATAAACGTTTTTAAAGTGAGAACGTAACAATATATATATAATCCATACAACCCTTCAGTCAGGCGTATGTCCTAGCTTCTCATACCACTTATGTTGTGTGTGTTTTAAATTTATACATGAGTGATAGGACCTACAGTATAAATTCGACTCGGAACGACAGATTTTTAGAAACTTTTCATGGCAATTTTATTTACTCTCAAAATTTTTGGCAGAAATATGCTGAACAAAAGACGCCGAGGAAATATTTTTTTCTTTTTTGTTTTGTTCGAGATGTCTGACCTTTTACACACTCTTGTAGGGGCTTTTATTAAGCGCCTCTAACATATCAATTCAAAAAAAGTTTCTGTGAGATATTATCGAAATTTTATATTCGTTTGCAAGGCCAATTGCAGAATTCATGTTTGGAATACAAAATCGTTTAAGCGTCCAGCACAGTTCCTCTGGATGGAGAGTATTTAAAATGTTAAATTTTCCATGATTCCAACGCATAAATTATGCTGAATTTGAATTATGCTGCGTTTGTAGTCGGTATTTTTTTTGCATACAACTGCGAATTAAGAAAACCCCCTGAAAAGAAAGTGTAATGGTGGCCAGTGCACATGAGCATGCCCCCTATAGGTCCTGCAGAATATTCAAAGTGGCATAAGCTGTGTTGCCGCGCCGTCTCGTTGAAACCATATATGGTTGGTATCCAAATCATCCATTTCAGGCTAAAGGAAGTTGCTACTAACAGAAATTGCCTGGCCAACGACATTCTCGAAGAATGCCAGCCCATAACCTACACCAACCACTTACTTTTTCAGAGTGCATTGAACACTCCTGGATCTTATGTGAATTGGTATGACCTTACCTTCGACAATTTTGTTTGTTTACGTACCTATTAATCCAGAAGTGAGTGTCATTAACGAACCTGATTTTTCAATGAAGACTGGGGTCTCTTGCCCGCTGCTCCAGAGGCCATTCAGAGAACATGCATCGTTGTCTATGGTCGAAAAACTTAAGTTCCTGGATTAATTGCATTGTGTACGAATGCAGGTACAAGAAACGACGCACAATTCGCTACATTGTGGTCTGTTAAAGGCTGAGTGCAGATTTTCCTGCACACGCTTACAAACAGCAGCGATGTTTTCGGCAGATCATTCGATTCGTCGGCATACGATGGACCAACGTTTTCCAAACAAGTGGGTTCGAATTTATCCATCACATTGTGAATAGTCCGTTCAGTATTATGATTATTGATCGTAAAATAAACAAAGAGAGCGGTATGTAAACCGAACAGTGATTTGTCAAAACAGACTGAATAAATGACAATTAATTTGACAGTTCGGAAGTCCATGTTGGAAGACCCAATATTAATGTGGTGAATCACTACCGCAGAATTGCTAAAAGTGAAGTGAGTGAGTGAGGGTCGTGATTTCGGTTTCCATCAAAATCTCTGGTCCGTTAAATTACACCGATCATAATGTCTGACATACTCTTTTATAATTAATAAACGAATAAATTTTATTTAAAATATTATTGATTCTAGCTTTAATAACCATACCATACCAAATTCGTTCTCCATACCAAAGCCAAGCTGCGGTATACAAATAAAACAACGACAATAAATTGTCAAATCTCTGCAACTGAGGTTCTGTAAATTTCTAATAGTAACGTTTTTATTACATACAAACACAGCAAAAACCAATGCAAATCCTTTGATGCAACTGAACATGTCCCAAAAAATAAAAAACGAAACAAATCTCAGCTAAAATACGCGACACCGCAGCTTAGAAGCTGACGTCAATACAATAAAACTATTTGTAATTCTGTAAAGATAAAATGGTGTAAAGATAAAAAAAAAGTAAAGAGGACATGAGAACAGTTTTTAGAAATACGTTAAATATGCCTTAACAGGCCAGCGTAAGCCGGAAGATTTTGATTTCAGCACTACAGAATGGAGAAAAAAATTATACGTAGTTTTGCTCCAAAATATATGTAGTCATGTTCGTTTTAGGGAAAACAGTAAAAGTGGTTGCAAAGAAACAACTGAAAAACTTTTTAAGCAGATGCTAATCAAAGTGATTTCGGAAAACTAGAATATTATCCTCGACTTAGGTATTAAAATTTGGAGAAAACATGTTTATGATTGTAGATAACAGCTTTTATTTTTACTTTTAAAATTCTATGGAACAAATAAAATATTAGTAAGGTAGTGTTAGGTTAGATAAGTAAGAGGTAACACTTAGATCATTGCGATACCACGACTAATTCAACCCGGGATTCAAACATTCCCTAGAGGAAACCAACTTGATTCCAAAATATATCTTCCTATTGCAGACATTTTTATATTAGACAGATTATTTAAGGACGTCCGAAATTGAGATATCAAAAATCTTCATTTCTTTATAGCAAGAGCAGTGAACTGACACTTGGGCATAAAGAAAGTATCTTCCTCCTTCTCAGAACTTAAGTCCAATTGTCGTATTAAATAATTTCCTTGAAAAGCAATTACAATTGAGAAGCTATTTATGGTTCCTCCAAATAGACGTATAAATTGAAATTTGAATTAAATGTTGCAGTCCTTAAAAGTGTTGTTTAAGCCTTAAAAAATGAAGTTATTTTGAAAATCTTCGGAGAAACAACATTTGACATCGCTTTGTGTTGAAATATTTTCTAATTATTATTCTGCTTCATGAATGTGAATATTGTAGTTGAAATTCATCAATAGAAATCAAAAAATACAGTATATTGATAGCAACTACAATATTGACGATAGTAACAATAACGACAACGACAAAAGCAACAACATCGACAACAGCAACGAAAAACAACATTGCAATAGAAAATAATTAAAGTATAAGTATGTGTACGTGTATGTAAACGAGAAGTGTTTAACGGAATGCGTGAATTTGTGCTTATTGGTAAAAGTTTAATAGCCTTACGTGTTTAACAACGGCATGCTTAAAAAAAAGGTGAAAATGTATTTCACACTTCAACTACCAATTTTAAGTTCCTATTTACTGTTCTGTTCTTACTTGCGCAGAAATTTCTCAATGACAAAGCGAACGAATGTACCCTTAAGACACATTTTAAATAAATCCTTATTTTCTTAACCTCATTCAAATATAACTAAAAGTGAAAGCGATTAGACACACGTTAACAAAAAATTTGCTCACAAATACACTAGGAAATAACAGCCGGAAAGTGAAAACAAAACGAATAAACTGATTCATAGAGTCGAAAATATTTCTGGGGCTAGGTGAAGTAAAAAAATTAAAGAAAAAAATACACGGAATTAGAACAACAAATAAAGAAGTCTTAGAAGGAAAAATTCCAAAAAAAAAATTGTGGACGACGGTGGTAGAAAATTAGTGGCTCCTAGTTTGGAATGATTTTTTCCCTTATTTTATAAGTATAAGCTAATTTTCTAAAACTGATTTACTGGAGCTCCAACCTGTTACGTTTTTTTAAGTTGCTATAAAGGAGATCGAATCGAAAAGGCGTTATATGAATGACTCATTCACATCTGACAATCTCCGAATGGGGTCGGATGAATAGCTTCGATATTAATGCGCGAGCAATAATATTTCATCATCTGTATCAATGGGTGGTAAAAATATAAGGGAGCCAGAAGCTCTTGATATTCTGGACAGGAAAATTCAATGTGATTGATTTTTTGAACAATGGGTTAATTCGACCTCCGGGTACTGTACTTATCTTAATTGACAAGCACACGTCCTCTAACCTATCCTCTAACCTTCGCTGGAACCAAAACATTTTTCAAGTGCCTCGGTTTCTTAACGCTGCGCAAGAAGTATTTCACTTCATATGATCTCCTTGCAATTTACACCGCTTATATCCGACCGAGAATGGAATACAACTTATGTACGGGGTGGTGCCTCGATATACATTTTGAGGCTTCTCGACCGCACACCGGAAAGTTGAAGCTGCTCATTTATTGGCTCTTGATTCATTGGAGTATCGTCGCAATGTGGCTTATATTTCGCTGTTCTATCGCTAAAACAACGGATTTTGCTCGAGCGAAATAAAGGGACTTGTTCTCGAGAATTATGTATACCTACGTAACACTCGTCTTTATCTTCGCGACATCCGTTTGTAGTTGATTGGGCAGTGGATCGCATACTGCATTACGAACAATATTTGTTCTTTAACCGGACTATTCGTATGTGGAACTCGCTTCTTGTAAAGCGCTAAATCAACTATCCACAAACACTACAAATCTGGTGTCCACAAGTACTACTACATTTTTCCCCTTTCCCATAATATATTTTCCTGGTTCCAAAACAATGCACTGCATGAATAGGGGCCATCCCCTGAGTGTTGGTCGTATAAGTGAAAAAAAAAGAAGTTGTAAATTCTCTTTAAAGATATTTAAAATAAATAAAAGTGGCCGTTTTCTAATACGTAGTGAGTTGGCTCATCAGACTAGAGCTCTTGGTTAAAACCCCATCTCAAACATTTGAAAAAAACGGGTTTTAAAAAAATTTTCTTTCGGCAACTTCCTCTCAGCAGTCTTCTAGCTAAGATTTTGAGAGTGAATATTGTCATGAAAGGTTTCTTAAAGCTGTCCTTCGGAGAGGTCCTTGAACTGTGAATCCCGTGACTCATGTCTAAAATAAACGTACACAACATGAGAGCTGTGTGGAAATCGACTGTAATCCTGACTAAAGAGTTATAATGACCAATTAAGTAAGTAAGCAAAGCCATATAGCACGCTTTTAAGAGCATCTTGTAGCTGATCTCGGTGGCAGCGTGAAGTCCGAGAAGTCGGTAGAAAAAGATAAAATCGTTCATCATGGTTTTCAACTTTCAAATTAAATACAATCCAGCTAAGAAGTCACCTCGTATTTCATGAAATTATTATAGTTTTCAAGACTATCAGGCATGTTTGTTTGTTCAGTAATTGATCCTCCTTTCTGCGGAAATATTTTTTATTTATTTATTTATTAATTTAATTAATATATTATATTATTATTAATTAAATTATTAATATATTAATATTAATTTAATTAATTTAATTAATTTATTTAATATTCACAAGTACTTCCCTAATTCGGTTCCTAATTCAGTTCCACGAAATCACATGAGGGGTTTTTCTGAATTTTTCGTACTTATATTTTGTTAAGCCAGATATGATTGTCCTGGTAGTTAAAAACTGATTATTGCAGTTCGTTATCAAATATTCTATTCTGAATCCTTAATTAATTGGGAAAACAAATAATAATTAAAGAATAAATAAAGAAAGGAGTACTATCTCATCAACAGATCTAGTGAAACCAGATCTCTTTTTTTTGATATATTTTTTATATTCTGGGGACGAATAACATTCCTTAAAACTGATGCAGTCAGACCTACTTCCACAACGATGCGCCAAGAGTTTTTTCTCAAAAATGAAAACAATTTTGATGTATGTGGGTCAAGTATGGTTCAGAGATGTCTTCACTATTGATTTAGCCATAATTTTTATTTTTGTGTACATAAGGGACTTGTTATTAAAATACTTATCAGAGTGATTGTAATGAAAATAGAGAAAAAATTGCTGTAATTGAAATGTGAAGATAAAGTTAAATTAAAAGTTAATTAGAGATGTATATAACTTACCAAACAAGGACTTGTTTTGTTGTTTTTAAAAAATAATTTCGCGATATGAATCTCAGAATTAAAATTTGTTTATACATTGATTACAGTTTTTCTCAAGGTGCAAGTAGAAGACATTGTATATATTTCTACACGTGATATTAAATTGGGACATTCTGAAGTAAACCTATTATATACTTATAATTTTTTCAGAGACCCAGCCTTTCATAATATGAATAAAATAAATTTAAGGGTATACATACATAACTGATCGTCACAATCCTTCGGTCAGGATGATCTCACTGCTAATAAGACTACGGCGTAGCCTACCAGACTACGGCCATATAATAGTAGTTAAAGTCGCCGAAGTCTAGTGGTGATTTCTTGGTTTATTGAAAGAGAGTACATAGTTCAACCCCTGGCTCACACATCTCCAACAAACTGAATTACGCAAAAAAATATTTCTTCGGAGACTTCCTCTCGGCAGTCTTCTAGCAAAAACTCTGAGTGTAAATAAAATTGCCATAAAAATGTTCTCAAATCTGTCGGTTGGAGTCGATATTAAATTGTAAGTCCCGCTGCTCATAGTTAAAATGAACACAACATGAGTGATTTGAGTAGTAATGACCAATTAGGTAAGTATATAGCAGTCAACCTTGACGCTGTTCTTATTGTCCAATAACTTCATATACACCCTTTTAAAATTATTTATTTATTTATTTATTAATTACAATACAATTACAAATTATATCCTAATTATATACGAGCGAAGTAACTTGACTATGTGCACGGTGTAGTGTCACAGACCAGAGACTGTGGTGGGAATCGAACCCACGACCCTCACGCTAATAGACTACCAGTGCACCCTCTTTTAAAATTATGTTTTTCTAAATATGAACCTTTGTGATGCCTTGTCCCTGTCACTGTTCTGAACAAATGTTGTTTTAGTTTGCAATATCAGATGCCAAATAATGTTGCTATGAAAATGACAATGAGTGTTTTGCTTTTACATCGTTTAACATTAAAATTATAAACAAAAGCTACAAAAACAAAAACAATGAACTTGTTTACATGATAAACAAGTAAACAAAAATATACCAAAACAAAAATGCAAGAATATTTGTAAACAAAAATACACAAAGAACAATAATGAAGCATTGATGTTTACATTTATCGAGATCTCGAAAAGGCGAACCCGCTAACATTCGCTTTCAAGAACATTCATCAGACTGCTAACGGTACCATATAAAAGGCAAGGCAAAGCAGGCAACGGCGTCAATAAAAGTTCAGTCAGCTTGTGTGAAGAGGATAGCTCTAGCAATTTAAATCAAACCCCAATATTCTTAGAAAAATCATCTTTAGATACAAGGCCAATTTTTGAATAAATGGAAACTTAAACGGGACAATACAAAACCATAAACGATGTAATAATGGCCAATGCATTTCGAAATATCAAAAAAAAATAATTGGTGTGGATTTTAGGCTTGCGGCGTCGTAAAGGATGTGAAGACTTTCACACATATGCGTTAGAATACTTTTGCTTTATCAAGAATCAGAAAACTATTTTTAGGATAATTTGTTAGACATTACATAGCTATAAAGATATAAAACTGTTTGGTACTGATTGTGTTCTATTGCGTAGGAGCCCAGCAACTATTGTGTGAAAGTCACCATTCCAAGTGATTTGGGAACCTTTGGTGTTAACTAAGTCAGATTAAGTTATATTTTAAAATATAAGGAATTTAAAGAAATGCCCTTAAAACCGATTCAAAATTAGTTCCACAAAAATATATCACCAGCCGCTTGTGTTAAACTTTCAAATTTTTCTTGTCTTTTTTACATATGAAGCATACGGCATTTGGTACATGTTGTATGTGTTGTTTTCTTTAATGCTGCTACCGTTTATTTTTTCTTGATGTTTTTATTTCTTTGGTGACTTGTTTAACTTTCATAAAATTTTGCTTAAGTTGATTTGAAGGCATGTTGATTTCATTTACATCTCTTTTGGTTCGCTTTGCTTATTGACAATATTAGAACATACTGCCACAATCACGTGTATTCTACATACAAACTTACAATCACACTTATGTACATCTAAGGATATCTTTTTTATTTTCTGTTCACTTGCCCTAAAGGTAGTTAAAAAGTACAAAAATATGAATTTTAATATGCAAAATACGAAGTGAATAATGAGTATGATGATGATGGTATTATTCTGTTCCGCTTTTCGTATTTGTTTCTTACAAGAAGTTAACAAATGTTTATTATTTTGAGTACTGTTGTTGTTATAAATTGCTTTCGTATGTAAGACATTTGGAGTATTCCCCTTAATATTTAAAAAAATTTTTCTTAATGGTGTTCGTATCCTCCAATTAAAGAATGTGAATTTCTCTCTGCAAAAATATAGAAACCCTCCCGAGAATGTCATACATAGATAATTGGTCATTACAACCCTTCAGTCAGGATTACAGCCTAGCTTCTCGCACCACTTATGTTGTGTGTATTAATTTTATACATGAGTGGCGGGACCTACAGTTTAAAGTCGACTCCGAACGACAGATTTTTGAGAAAATTTTCATGGCAGTTATACTTACTCTTAGAGTTTTTGCCGGCAATCTCCTGAGAGGCAGTAGCCCGGGGGAGACATTGGGGTTTTTGTGCAGCATATATGCGTTTCAACAATTGCAGATGCCTCATGAATTTTTAACAGCAAATGTAGTTGCTTTGGTTGGTTTGTATTTCGAAGTTTAATTTAGTTTCGTTTCAATAAGTACGTACACACATGCACAAACACTTATTCACTCACCAAATGTCAACACTTTCTCTCTTTGTGCAAATTTCCGCAAAAGATTTTTAATTTGTTTCTTGTTAAACTGTAACTTTGTGTACTTCATTGTTGTTAGCAGCTGCTGGGCGTACAAATAAAGTGCCTTAATAGAGTTTCAAAGAAAGTTGCTGTGCAAGTCATTTCCAGTAATGACATACGCATGTGGTTACTTAACTGTATGAAATTGAATTCAACCTCTTTAACATACAAAATTGGCCATAAAAATTTCATGTAAATTCATCTGTTAGTCAATTTAATTTTAAAAATAAATTTTTCATGATAAATGTTTCTTATTCGTATTCAATTCATAATTTTATGAATGAATGAACGTACAAGTACAGATGACACATTGACGCCACAAGTAACAATTGACATGCAAATGTCATAAATTTCAAAATGGCATAAAATTATAGCTCTCTAAGGCATTGAATACTGCAATATAAATAAGTATTAGGGTGATAATAATTTTACCATTTTTGACCATAAATTAATGTAGAGTGAATATTGTTACGCTTTTACCTTTTAAAAACGTTTAAAATATGAGCTCGTAGAATTCAAATAAAATTAAAATAAATTTGTGTTTAGTTTTAATTAAAATTCACAAGACTGGCTGAACTCCACTAACTAACTCGCCTGCTTTGCCTTGCCTTTTATATGGCAAGGTAAAATGTCTGATAAATGTTCTTGAAGGCGAATGTTAGTGACTTCGCTCTCTTGTTGTTTGTGTATTTATTCCTGTAGTGTTGTTTGTGGATTTTTGTTTATTGTTTGCCATTTTTTATGCTGGTTTTTGTTATTATATTAAGCAGTAATATTATTTGTAAACAGGTTTGTTTAATGCATTGTATTGTTTTTGTAGCTTTTGTTTATAATTTTAATTTAAGCGATGTAAAACAAGTAGCCGTAGTCAGGGTTTGAACCCCAGGCCAGACATCAAAACAAAATACAAAAAGTATTTCTTCGGCGACTTCCTGTCAGCAGATTTCTGGCAAAAACTCTGAGAGTAAATAAAAATTGCTGTACAGTAAAGAGCGTTTTCCTTACCGGCAGCAATATAGAGCAACTTGGTAATTTAAAGTTGTTATCTATAAGCTGCTAAACTTATATTTTTAGGCACTACAAAAAAACTAAGTTGCTGTAATAAAATTTGCGACCGTGTAAAATAAAAAGACCCGATTTGTTTCACTTCAAGATTAACAATGCTTCATTAATTGTAAAAGTATTCTTTTCTACTTAAAATAACATTACTTATGTATTTGAACAAATTTATACATATATTCTTTACCAAAGGGCCACTGTTTTTGGTTTTCATTTAATTTATTTACATTGGTTCATTTTCTTACAAAAACAAATACATTTAGATAAATTTGAAATACTTAAAATTTTTTAAAACAACAACAAAACAATATGATTTGAAGAAATAAGCAAAAATATAATATATGATTACCAACGGGATATGCAACAAGAATATGAACAGTGGGCCACTTTGTAATAAAATATGTAGAAAATACAGTGATACAAAAGAAGAAAAATGTAATGAAATTGAATTAAAAGAATAAAGAAAAATTAAGTAAATAAAAAATAAGTGAATTAAATAATATTTATACGTTGACCCAACAATTGCCAATGAAAAGTTTCTTAAAAATCTGTCGCCACTCATGAATAAAATTTAACACTCAACATAAGTGGTGTTAGAAACTAGGTCGTAATCCTGACTAAAGGGTTGTAATGACAAATTATGTATGTATGTATATAGGTTCTTTCAGTATACCATGGCAGGTTATTTGTGGATTGAAAAAAGCCATTCATTGTCGTTTTCAAATTTCAAAATGAAATGGCTTCATCCCCCTCCAACACAATCCATCATAGAAGCTTCTTCACCACCTGGAAATGGAAAAAGTATAATACCACACGACGGTCAGGCCGCCACTTAATAGGAAAAATAGATAGAAATCAATAATCAGGAAGATTCCGCCACAATACATCAAATACGCGGCGGAAGTTGTTTGTAGGCTATGATAGATGGCAGGCCCATTATGCAAGGTCTTGCTACAGCAGACCAAAAACCCGCTTAGCTGGAACAACAAAAATTGAAACAAGAGAGAAATATTATGTGGCAGAAATAAGCTCTCAAGAGGGATACTGAAAAAAATCCTCTCTGAGGGTAAGGGTAAGTCGGTTTCTTTGATGGATTATTGCGGCAGGAAAGATTACTTTTAAAAGGTCATCATGAACATTTTTTTACACTACACAACCTTGATTTGAAGTTAAGCACAAACGGTTTATCAAACAAACTTCCCATTTGGTTTTAATATTTTTTTTTAAATTTAAAGATAAGAAACGTTGTCAACGCTGACATATAGCCTCTTCTGTGGCAGAGGTGCTTCCGGGATGGTCATAAACATAATCAGGTGCTCAAAACAATCAATCAATGAAGGCCATGAGAACTTTTGCCACGCCCCAACCACAGATCGTGGACCAAAGTAAAAGAAATATAGAAAGACTTATGCCAATGATTTTGCAATTTTGTTTTTGTTTTATTTGTTTTACTTGTAATTTTTTTTTTTAATTTTTCAAATGTCATTTGGTCGCCAATGCAGAGTCACTCCTCCCAAATTACAAAATCAGGAAAATTGTAAATGTTGCTCCAATATAATATACGTTACAATATAAAACTCATCTACTTAATGAAAAAAATCTCTCAAATATTGCCAAACAGACCGAATTCATTTGGGTGGTAACTCCCACTTTCAGGTTATTCTTCTCTTGGTTAGTAAAACAATGTCAAACGCATGGTTATTGCTGCTGACATTGTGGCACAATAGATGTTGAAAAAGAAAACAAACAAAAAACACAGTCGCCCGCCTTAAGAGATGTATTTGCGCTGATAGAAGTCAACAAGAATGATGACAACGTCGTGCTGTTTACCATGTTCACTGCCATTTTTAAGCATTGTTACGTATGATCTTAGAACGTATTTTTTTATTTAATCTATGACTTCTCTAATGAATATATGAAGGACTTATGTAAGTTGTTTTTCTGGGATGTGTTTTCTTTTATGTAAGTGTCCCATCGTTATTAATTTTTTTCGAAAGTCAGTTCCATTGTAACCCTTAGTTTTGTAAATATTAAAGCCATCATGACAAAAAAATTATAAATTTTCTTAGCAAATGCGTATTTAATGGTTTTTAAACATTTTGTCAACTAACAAAGCATAAATGTTGGTTTTTTTTCGAATTGTAAATTGCTTTACCTTTAATATCCAATTTAATCGCACCACTATTCAACAAGGTAACTGAGTCAGTAAAAGTACAATCAGTCTTGCGTGAAGAAGCTGTGTTTTTGAAGGGAGTAATCGCGGTTTGAAGATCTCCGTTACAAAGATCTGTTGATCAATTGACTAGTAATTGTTATTATTTATGCAAAAGAGTGCAAATAGGAATAACAAACATAGTAATTGTTATTGTTTACATCAAGTTGTGATGTACGGAATTGTGCGATTGGTAAAGAACTTTAATTAAAACTAAGCACAAATTTATTTTATTTGCAATCTACAAGTTCATATTTTAAACATTTTTAAAAGGTAAAAAGGTAACAATATTTTATTAATTTCAAAATATTTTACACTTTTGACGTTAATTGTAGGTTGTGGCTTTATTGTCTCATGTAATATATGTTTGGCATAATTTATATCTCATGTGCTAAATATTTATTTATTTATTATTAATCATAGCACAACAAGATAATAATAAACTTATAAATTAAAGTGCTATGGTAGTACATCAAAGAGGAAAAAGTAATAAAAGATCATTGATTATATATATGAGTAATGAATTGTTTGAAGCACAGTAGAAATAAAAATGAATGAATGAAATGTTTTAACCTCGAGAAATAGCAATCAGTTCAAAATATTAGGATAAGAAAATGAGTATATGTAAAAAATAAATTAGGAAAAATACAAATATAAAGAAAAATACAAACGAAGAAAAATATATACATATAATGACATACAATGAAACTTAAATAATAAATTAGAAAAATGAAAATTATTAAGCACTAATAAAAATAAAGAGTAAAACAATCAAAATATGTTAAAAACTACTTAAACAGAATGTATTGCTCCTTCTTGAACTTAGTTGCATTGCCTATGTTCTGAATATAATTAGGTAGTGCATTCCAAAGACTGATGGTGTGTATAAGGAACTGTCGTTTCGACAAAAGAGTCCTATGCCTTAATTGGATAATTTTCCTACTGCGGTTGGATCTAGCAAATCTAATCCTGCTAAATAAGTACATATATTGGCTGTTTCAAAGTAATAATCTTATGGAGGAGAATTAGGCATTAAATATTTAATAGATTATCAAAATTAATACCATATATCTGGTAGGAAAATTGTGATATATGATCTCGACGTCCCTTAATAAATACATATCTGGCTATGTTATTATAAGCCAAGTTGAGTTTCCGCCTATCATCAGTATCACAGTTTGCGAAAATTTCCGACCGTATAAAAGAACAGGAATCAAAAACGTTTTAGCCAGTTGCTGGCGTATGGCAAAAGAGTCGAATCTATAACAGCCCATAAGTTCCTAAGCATACCGTAAACTTTACCAACGATGACATTAATGTGGCTAGACCATGTTAGCCGACCATTAAAGATAACACCCAGATTAGATGCCGATTCAACAAAATCAATTTTATTCCCCCTGATAATAATTTCCGGCACATCAAATGCTCTCTTAGTCCTGGAGAGCAATAAATATTTAGATTTAGAGGGATTTATACAAAGTCTATTAGCACTAGCCCAGTTGTCAATTTTCCGTAAATCATCGTCGATCGTGTCTATACATAATCCGATATTATCAATATAATTTTAAATATTTTATGGACGACACAGAATTAAAGATTGTAAAATGAACACAAAAACCTCCTGCAAATTCGGCAGCCGCCTTATCACGTAATGGCGCCTCCAGTTTGGCGGTCATAACCGCCTCTAAATCGGGTAATCCTCGGATGGGACGTATGGTCCCAGCCCCGAAATTCTACCCTGGTGTCTCGGCACCAGCCTCCTTATGTTGCCGCACTATTATCACCTCCATATCTGATGGCAAAGCGTTGTGAATATGCCCTCTTTGGTTGGCGTCAAGACATTGGCCACAATTCGGTCGCGCAAGCGCATTACATCGATCCATCGTCGGGTGTCAATAACATTTTGAGTGCTAGAGTCAGGGCATATAAAACGCGCAGATCTGATATGTGCATTACCGCCAAAATTAGCTCCAAAAAACCCGCACTCCTATCGGAAGGTGAAAAGGGATGCTTGGCTTGGGCTACGGCCCACCAAAATGATCGTCCCCCGCCTTTCTGGTTACTGCAGAAGCGTTTGCTTAGAGGCAGAAATCTGACGAGCTAACCGCTTCCCTCCAGCCCGTTTGGGACCAAACGACCTAAAGCAGAAAGTTCAAGAACCCCCCTTCAGGCCTGAGCACCCCAAAAGCCCTGACTCCAGTAGGCTCTTCAAGCCTCTCAGTTAAGTGATTAAGAAGAGCCTTAACTGGGCGATCAAAGATCAGAGGGCACCATCAATCCGTCTATTTGGAAGTTGGTGGAGCGAACCATCCTTAAGGTGTTCCTCGAGGTCATGGTTTCCAACCCAGACCCTTTTTGAAGTCGCCGTAGTCTAGTAGGTAGTGTGTTGGCCAGACATCAAAGACAAAATACAAAAAGTATTTCTTCGGCGACTTCCGCTCAGTAGATTTCTGGCAAAAACTCTGAGAGTAAATGAAATTGCCATGAAAAAGTTTCTCAAAAATCTGTCATTCGGAGTCGACTTTAGACTGTAGGTCCCACTACTCATGTATAAAAATTAACACACACAATATAAGTGGTGTGAAAAACTAGGACGTTGTATAACTGGTCAATTTGACCTCCCGGTACTGTACTTATCTTGATTGACAAGTACACGTCCTCTAATCTAACCTAACCTAACCTAACCCAGACCCTTCACCTAGTTGCCGCGGTGGAGGTTGTTTCCAAGGCCATATAAAGATGATAACCTGCTCCGATCTCTGATTTTTTGAGCTCTACAAGGGGTCTATCAGCAAGATTGGTGAAGTCTGAACAGGAGCCAAGCTTACAAATATTACTCTGGACCAGATCACATCACCGCCTCCGGTCGAGAGACAGAATCCGGGTCGACCCGTCCGCCCCAAAGGCCATTTTGTAGATTCTAAGGTTCAGCAACACGGACACAAACGTGCTCACCAACAACCCATTCATATTCCCCATATTTTGTTCAAACCTTTTGCATTAAATTCAAATTTTCCTTTTCAATTGCCATTTAAAGTTTCTGTTTCAACAAAATTATGAAGTCATTGTTTGTTTATGTCTCCCAAAAGTAATTTGTCATATTTTTTTTATTTTCTTGTTACACTTTTTCTATCGAATCATTTCTATTGTTAATGTCGCAACTAGGAGAACAACGACAGGTGTTGTAGGAAGGAGTATTCGGATTAAACTAAGTGCAATAATTTTAAGTAAAAATTAACAACAAAGGCCAACTGTCTATAACAGCATAAGAACACAAAGTGTCGCAAAAACAATGTCGTTTCGAAACGTCCAGTAATTGACTTTATTTTTGCAAAAATAGCAAAAAAATTTTTTGCAATTGTGTCAATTTGTGTACAATTCAATGTCATTTTTCAAACAACAATATTAAACAAGTCGTTATTGTCAATTGTGGTATAATTAATCTAGATAAACTCGTTTATCCTCGTTTAATCTTTCTCTCTCTCTCTCTTTTGTTTTATAGTTGTTTCTGCTAACAATGTGACAAATGAATATTTATTGCAATTGTTATTGTTACAATATTTTTCACTTTTTTGTAATTAAAATAATTTTTACGAAAATATACAAACAATGAAGGAAAGGGGTGGAATGTAAAAATAAATATCCATGTCAGGAAAGTAAACATTTACAATTTTACAATTGCTGTAATTGACAATCGATTTAGTTGGGTTACGTTTCTTAACATTTTGATAACATTTATCTTCTTGAATGTCGCTTTTTTAAATTTGAAATGTCAATACGCTCGATCTTATATACTCTTGGTGTCATGTAAAAAGTCCAATTTTAGACGGAAGTTCAAAGCTACAATTTTGTTTTTATTCTGTCCAATCGGATTTATCAAAATTTATGATAGAAAAGCGTAAAAACTGGCCAATTTTATTGTATATCAAATGCTTTATAAAGATAGGTTTTCAAAAGAACATGTCATTTAAAGTATTGTTACGTTTTTACCTTTTTAAAAAAGTTTAAAATATGAGTTCGTAGATTGCAAATAAAAATAAATTTGTATTTAATATTAAATAAATCCTTTATTGTTGGCACAATTCTGTGTGCCACTGTTCACAACTTGATATAAACAACAATCGCCTTTCTTTGTTATTCCTCTGTTTATACCCTTTGCATAAACAATAACAATGACTTGACAATTTGTCTACAGATTTTGTAACGAAGATCTTCAAACCACGATTATTCTCTTCACACGCAACGCGTCTTTACACAAGACTAGCCTGCTTTGTTTTGCCTTTTATATCGCAGGGTAAACAGTCTGAAGGATAACGAAATCTCTATAAATGTAAACATGTTGTTTACGTTACTGTTGTTTGTGTATTTTGTTTACGTTTATCCTTGCAGTGTTGTTGTTGCCTGTTTGTTTACTTGTTTATCAATTTTTTATACTGATGTTGTTGCTATATTTTTGTTTATTTGTTGATCATGTAAACAAGTTAATTGTTTTTCTTTTTGTAGCTTTTGTTTAGCATTCTAATGTTAAACGATGTAACACCATTTCCATTTTCATAACAGTATTGTCCATTGAAAGCTACAAACTTTTTCATTTTCTGGATAATTTCTAGAATTCAAATTGAGACCAAGTAGGAACAGATAAAATTTTTAATACCTTACTCTGAAGTGTTCTAGTGAGAATAGTCGGAATGGTATCGAAACAAATGGTAGCCATAAGAGAAAAGGTCTGGGCTACCCGATCAACATTTTCTAGATATGCAAAATCGGCTTTCAATATCTCTTGGCATCAGTTCATGTGACATCTAATTTCGAATGAATCCTGCTGTCTTCGAACGTCTTAAAATAACTACTTGAGTCAAACCTAATGCAAGCCTTTCTTTCATCTGACACGACTCTTAATCGAGTAATGGTTTAAACTTATGGTCTTCAAACTTTTATGACTGAGCCGGACGTCAAAATCATCATTTTTGACATGGGCAAACCAATCAGTACACTGTTTTTTTATACGGAATAAGAATAATTCATTAGAGTGATGTATGCATTACTGTTGTACTGATTGGTGCCATCTAATGTAAATATCCAGATTTTAGGTTATACACGCTGCGATTGAACCACCCGATTTAGCCGACGTTTAAACATAAAAAAAATCATGAACACTTCTAATACAAATGGTAATCGGCACCCAGCCTTTAATTCACACTTATTGGCGTACTGGTGAGCGGAACTACTGGAAACTGTTAAAAACAATGTTAACAATTGCTTTGAACCATCAATCAGAAATCTTATACATAAAAAAATAAGTTGACGTTTTCATGTTTATTTATTGAGCAGATTTGTTGGAAGCTAAGCTACTGTTTCAACATCATTTCCCACATTGTAGACGTCTTTCACTTTGTACATACGTGCACAGTGTTCTTGCCCAACAGAAAAGGAGTTGTTTTGTGATTATTAAAGAAAGGAGTACCAAACAAACCATCAAACAACAAAGGAATAGAAATAAACAGCTTGTTGGACAAACGGAAGAGAAGTAAACAGGCAAGGTATTTGGATTAAACCGACCATAATAATGGTAGAGCTTCTAAGAGTTTGTCGCTGTGCAATGCCTACGTATATTGCAATGCAAGGCTTACATTTGATTCTTATTTAAGATACCAGAGGTAGAGATAGAGTGGCTGTCATCTCTTTGCCTAAATACAGTTGCATATAATTTGTATGTGTTACAGTATTTGAAGTACGCTGTGTCACTCTCTAAACGTACAGCAAATGTGTGTAGGTTGTTTTATTTAAATTTTTTTTCAAGTATTTTATGTAAACTTTTTGGTTTTTGTTTACTGCACTGTTGTTAGTTTTATTTGGAAATTTGTTGAATAAAATTTTAGCTCATAATGCATCTTGTCTACTTGTCTTTTCATTTACGTGTCCCGTGGTCGGTTCCTTAACTGTTTTGCTAAGTGTTGCATTACCTAGTTTCCTCCAGAATCTTTTGTATTTTGTCCAGAATACAATTTCCCGTTGTTTGGTTGAATTTTTTTGCCTTTTTTTTGATTTGGGAAAGAAAATTTAAATAAAAACTGGGAAGTTGCGTTATAGGGAGCCTTTTCATAACGTTTTTTAATTATTTGAATTAGTGAAATTAATGAATAACTTAGACTATGTAGTTACTCGGATGTATTTTCACTGTCGCACCGTGTAATCTGTATCTAGAATAGAAGGTGCACAATGCTATTAAAAACAATGGTTTGTTAAGCTTTTTTTATTTTTTGTTCATTCCGTATTTAAACCTTAAAATAATACACAACTACATTATCTGAATGCGAATATATGTAGATATATTCTAAAGAAGAAATACGGATATTGTCACTACAGTATCTGCATTAAGTATGCTGTTTGTAAGGCTGTTTAAATAATCACATCAGTTATATTTATAACTGATTTGAAAGTGTATTCTATACACCACAACATACTTTTTTTCTTCTCTTTGATGTTATAAATATATAATAATATGATATATAATAATATGCATATAAATTATGTTGAATTATGTTGTAGCGCTGCAGCAACAACTGTGCTAAAAAATATATGCACATCCACTTCATGATGCAAGAATAAGATTATTACTGACATTATAAAGGCAACATTGACTTTAGTCAGCACCTCATTTCTGTATTTGATTTGACTGTCTGGCATAACGTTATGCCTGCCATCGCTGTATAAGCTTCCTCAGTGTCTGTCTGCCTTTTCTTATCTCACTTCTCTGTATTCTGTTGATATCCCACAATTTTTTTATTTGTTTTTCTTTTTAAAACAACGGCGTTAAATAAAGTTATCATTGCCGGTGTTGGCTCTTTTCGTTTGCCTTCTTTTGGAGCAGAACTATTTCTTCTCCGGTCTTTTGTGATGTGTATCTTTTTAAACCGAAATTATCTTTTAAATATTGTAAAATTGTATTGTTTCTTCCCTATAGCATTTGTCGTTTATTTTTTGCGTTGTTTGTTAAAATGCGGCAAGAATTTCACGATACAACAACCACTATTCACTGTATGTCTGTCTTAACATATGCTACATACGTTGTTTTTTTTATTAGATTTGATTTCATACACTTGGTAAACCAGTTTTTTTTTCAACAGGAAGAGAACTTATGCTAACGGTAAACTTGAGAAGGCACACAAATTTTTGGTGGCATTTGCAGAAAACGCTTTGACTCAACAAATTTCGAAAATGAGAGAAATTTTTATGGCTTACCCCTAACATAAGAATATTGAAGAACCCAAATTTTCTGTTGTTTTCTGTGACTGCCAAACTTTGACTCCCAACTTTGAATGTCAACATAAACAAGTCATGTCAGGTAACTTAAAATTGTTATACGTTATAGGTTGGCACTGCAGTGAAATGCAATTCCGAATGCAAGCAACACAACAGCTTTATGTAAGGCACTCTATAATAGCCTATAACTGAGAAATGACGCCAATAATTCTAAAGCATCTCAACTCGCTTTCTCTGTTAACACATACATACATACACGGTCATTACAACCCTTTGGTCTGGATTACGACCTAGTTTCAAACACCACTTATATTGCGTATGTTAATTTTATACATGAGTGGCGGGACCTACACTCAAAAGTCAACTCGGAATGGCAGATGCTTGAGAAACTTTTCATGGCAATTTTATTTACCTTCAGAGTTTTTGCCAGAAATCTGCTGAGAAGGAGTTTTGTTGGAGATGTCTGATCTGGAATTTGAACCGAGGCCAACAACCTACCTACTATACTACGGCGACTACAACTCTGTTAACAGCACACTCTTTATACTACATATTGCAGCTTTTCTGGGTGGGCGACATCTAAAATGTACAATCTGTCATGGCTCTGACACATAAATCAGGCTGAATTTGAGTGATGGGTTATGTCGGTTTTGAGGAACGTTGTGGTTTGTGGGGTTCTTTTCACGCTCAATAGTGGCTTAAGAACACCTCACTCTCAAAAATCTGTCGTGTGGACTCAACTATAAACTGTAGGTTACGCCACTTATTAATAAAAAATTAACACACACACACTGCTGTGAGACACTAGTTGTGATTTAAGGGTTGTAACGATCTATTAAGTAAGTGAGTAAGTTTTCCATACTTATCTTCAATAACTCAGCCCTATGTTATTGAATGCTATATGCATTAATGGTAATTTTGAAAAACATACTGAATAAATGAAAACTAATTTAACAGATGTAGCATCCACAAGATATCTGCTATTAGTTGTCGAAGTTGGGGAGTCCCTTTTGGTTCACCCCAGAATTTTGCAGAATTTTCCAGAAATTGATTTGGATTTCAGGTTTAAGGACGTCAATTAGCGTTGATTTATTTTCAGAGAATTTAGACACTCTTTTTTCAAACGACTTGATTTTACACCTGTACTTGCACTAAATATCTCGCAGAATGAATCCGAAAAATAAAACTTCTGTTGAAACAAAGAAAACGGCAGACCATTTAGTTCCTTTAATTCATTATTTTAAAGAGTTTCACCCTTAAGTCAAGTCATTTATGTAAGCTTTAAGCACTCTCAACATTAAGTTCTCCTCAGGTAATTCAAGTCAAATCATTTTCCAATATATTGTCTGTGTTAAGTCTTTTCTTTCTTTCCTAGTATCCATACTTTAAAAATATTTTGTCATTTCCTACTTGGCTACCCACTAAACCGTGCACAGTTTTAACCCTTAAGCCTTTAGCCATATAAAAAAGTATCAATAGCGCCTAATAGCATTTTGCTTCTGAAGTGTCTTGTTGACAGTTGTGGTCTCATCAACACTTTTTTGTTGTTTTATTTTCACTCAGGCAGCAATGTATGCTGTTGTATGATGTCAACAGCAGTCAATTGAACGAACGTAGTATGGAGAGAATGTGTTAAAATAAAGTACACGGTGTATTAATAATACTGGCGAGAACAAAAAAAAAAAACCAGAGACTGGGAAAACATGTTCAAATGAAACAATGAAACTTATCAATAATAAAAATAACGTCATAAATGTCATTTTTTTTGGTTACTGCTTACAAAAATACAAACAAGATAACAACAGCCTGCTATAAAATAATGGGAAAGTTTAAAAATAAAAAAGGTGACAGTAATTTCACTGGATGCTCCCAATACGGCAATATTGTTACGAAAATGAAGAAAATCCATATACTGGTGTTAACATTAAAATAATAAATAAAAGCTACAAAAACAAAACAATGCAGTAAACAAACCTGTTTACAAATTATCGTACTGCTTAATATAACAACAAATATCAGCATAAAAAGATAAACAAGTAAACAAAAATACAACAACAAACACCAGCATAAAAAAATGTTAAACAAGTAAACAAAAATCCACAAACAACACTACAAGTATAAAGGTACACAAAATACACCAACAACAATATTAAATGTAAACAACGATATTTATATTGATAGAGATAGAGAAGTCACGAACATTCGCCTTCAAGAAGATTCATCAGACTGTTTACCCTGCCATATACAAGGCAAGACAAAGCAGGCTAGTCAGTTAGTGAAGTTCCGTCAGTCTTGTGTGAAGACGCGGTGTGATTGAAGAGAGAATTCGTGTTTTGAAGATCTCCGTTACAAAGATCTGTCAAACAATTGTCTAGTAATTGTTATTGTTTATGCAAAGGATTTAAACAGAGGAATAACAAACAAAGCAATTGTTGTTGTTTATATAAAGTTGTGAACAGTGAGTGGCACACAGAATTGTGCGAACAATAAAGAATTTTAATTAAAACTGAACACAAATGTATTTTTATTTTATTTGTAATCGGCAAGCTCATATTTTAAAGGTTTTTAAAAGGTAAAAAACGTAACAATATTAAAGTTTCTAAAGAATGTACACAAATATTATGGTTTTATCTGAAGAAGAGTTACCTTAACTTACCTACTAAAGGTACGAAGGTTGAAAATTAGACATTTCGTCCCCTACCTAGAGAAGTTGTAGCGGAGATTTGAAAGATGTTATGTTCCTGACAAGATAGTCTCTGTAGGTCTTTCAAGCAAATAAAACAATTGCAATCATATCGCATTATTTACATTTAGAGATAGGAAGCGATTAAAATATGGTCTTTTAATCAACACAGAGTTCTGCGGCTCCTATAACCCCTTCATATCATAAATACTTTCTGGGTTATCTGTGCTCCATCAGAATCTCACAAAATTGTGAAGAATTATGGTCACCATTTCTGTAGAAAGTTTTAAAGATTTTTATGCCTTTGAAATGAGCTTTATTAAGACAAATATATGTATATGGTGGTTCGATCGATATCGTTTTGTAATCACCCTATCAGCGTAGAACTGAGCTAAAGGTTGTTCCATTTCAAATGTTGAGCCATTAAAAGAGATCCGCCGAGATTGAAAGAAGTATAATCCCAAGATCTGTTGCAAGGTTGGGGCATTGTGGGAGACAAATGCATCAATACTTCCTAGGAATATTCTTTTAATTTCACAAGGATAATTAAAGCTGTATACAGACTGGATGTAATGATAGAACACAACACGTTTTCTGTTGTTTAATTAGAAGCCGAGAATCCAACATAATTTACACATTTTTTCATATGATAATTAGAATAGCGCTTCAGAAATTGTTAAATTAATTTGTGGTATATGTTATAACATTTTCAGTTTCCCTACTTTACCCTTTAAGAATTAAGATTTTCAAAACGAAAAAACAAATGTAGCCTATGACACACATATTTTATGGAAAAACTTACCGTACAACACTTTGGACCTGCGAAATAAATGGAGATCTACTCAGATGTGTTTGCAAATTGCCTTTTTCTCTGTTCAGCTACCATTTGCTTTTTCTACGGGGCATTATTTATATCCTCTTTTATGTTTTTATTTGCCAGAACTATGCCAACAATGCCAAAGCACAAGGTGGGAAAAGGCAACCGTGTTAACATAATATTATTTTTGTCGCCACATAATAGTTTAAGGTCTTCATATGCAATCTTTCACAATGTATTTTAGTTTATGAAAAAAAAATCTTTTTGAACATTTTTATAGAAAACATGCTTTAAGGATACTTTTCAAGTTGTAGAAGGACTACAGCACAGGACTTACAGGACCAAATGAAAAAGGTTTTCATCTCAGTAGTTTATAAAGAAGAAACTATGATAATCGCGAATTCCAAAAAAAAAAAAAAATAACAGAACTAGCATCGTCATGACGATAAGGCATACATCTTAGCCATCTCATTGTCCTATTATGCTCCCACCAATAAAATTTCCAAGTACTTAAAATTCATAGCAAAGCTCTATCGTTTATGTTTTTCCCAATTTCTTTTAATCCACTACTCATAGGACAAGAATGTCTTTAAAGTGTCATCCATAATATAATCCTGTTTCATGATATAGAAGCATACCTGTTGTCCTAAGCATACCTATCGTTCTATTCAACTCTTTTGTACCCACACATACATAGTGGGTCATTACAACCCTTCAGTCAAGATACGACCTAGGTTCTCTTTATGAGTGTATTCATTTTAAACATAAGTGGCATACAGTTTAAAATCGAGTCAAGATACCACCTAGTTTCTCTTTATGAGTGCATTCATTTTATACCTGAGTGGCGGGACCTACAGTTTAACGTCGATTCCGAACGACAGATAGCAATTTTATTTACTCTCAGAGTTTTTGCCAGAAAAATGAAATCATTGAATACTTCTGATCCGCTTTACATAGATATTATATTCTACACATATTGGCACCAATAGGTATTATGAACGATTAATAAATTTTGATGGCATCTCACACACACACTTTGTATTAGTTAAATTTAAAGATAGGAAGCCCTTTAAAAACCCTACACCTACGACATGTCGAAGATAATACGCAAAATGAGAGTGGTAATCTTGTTTCTAAAGCCTAATATGTTGTTCTAAGTGTAGTTTTTTATTTTAAAGTTAGTTCAACTAGTGTCTTAAAGTCGTCGTAGTCTAGTAGATTGTGTCAGACTATTAGACACACACATGGTTCAGACATAACTCAAACCTCTCGACTCTATCCTTTCCGCAGTCTTCTGATAAAAATTCTAAAAGTAAAAGTAAAATTGCCATGAAAATTTTTTCAAAAATTTGTCGTTCGTAGCCGACTTTAAACGGTAGATTCTGCCGCTAATGGACAAAAATAACACACAGAACATGGGTCGTGAGAATTACATTTCAGGTGCAATACAATAAGGTGCCTAGCCTGTGTATTTGGTACTGTCCCCCTAATGATTACACAGAATGTCCAGTGTACCACGTTGATACCTAAATGTTATGACAAGACATTTTGTCAATTATGCCGGTCATATACATGCATGAAGGCGGTATCGAAAAGTGATGAAACATAACTGTGCTGTAACATGTTTTATGAGTTGGCTGATAAATTCTCAATCGATGTCACCGGGTTTTATAGTTAACTTTTTGCATAATTGTCGAACATAGCCGATAGAACAAATCTCTATTTTTTAATTGATTTCTATCCGTTCTGTTGATGTGAGTGAAGAGTCTCTCTGTGGGTAATAGAAGGTCATTCTTATATCGTTAAGCACAATCGGCTTTAACTTATTTCAATTAATGAGCTTTATTCCGTATTTCTAAAACCTTTTATGCAAAATCATTTCATACTGTGTACCAGCGATTAGCAATGAGTATTCAAAAAGATTAGTAGAATCGAACCATACTCATAATTTCTGATACTTATATGCATTCATACTTATTTTAATATCATGGAACCGCTACTCATATTCAAAGTTGGAAGTGATCATTATATCCATACTTAACAACACGTATGATGTTGTTGATTTCGACTCTCCATAACTCATTTACAAGAATCGCAAAATAAGTATGATTCACGTACGAACACTAAAATACTGAATAGAAGGTTGTATGTTTGCTCGGCTTGCTGCTCTGTCTCTTTCTTTTCTCTTTTTGGTAAATTCGAGTCACTCGAAACATTTATTAGTATTATAAGAGTATTTTTCCAAAGTTATGGTTCTGAATGAATAGGCTTATGAATCAAACATATTTCGAATGGTATGAGTTTGATGTTAACGTTGTACTCATACTCATTGTACTAATACTTATAAATCAACATTGTTAAATTTCAATATTGTTGACTCACTTATATTCAAAATTTCATGAGTGCTTATGAGTAGCGAAAAAACGATTCATTGTTGATCTCTGCTGTGTACAGCAAGTATAATGTCCACGTATATGTGTTTGAAGTCCTTTGTCCTTATTAAGGCAAAAATTAAAGCACTTTTTTAAGCTCTTTTCAATTTTTCTACTCGAAAATTCTATTTTTTGTTTGCTTATAAATATTTAAGCCCTTAAAATAAGTTTTGCCTCAACCATAGTAGCCATGTGAATAGAGTCTGTTACTCGTCAAGTCATATGCATATTGAATATGTGTTGTAAGCCATTGTTAATGGTTGATGCATGAATGGAAGTGTTTAGCAGTAGATGAGTTTAGCTGGTCATGTTCTTTGGTGATGTTCTTTGTTTAGAAGAGCATCCTACATTTTAATTTGGTTTAAAGCAAATCTTTTTAGGAAAATGCTCTTGTTTTTCTTCATAAATTTTATTATTCGCACAAATTTTTTGCGTTACTTCGGCGTTACCATATAATTTGGAAGTAGGATATTACGAAAGTTGATCTGGAATTTCTTTTTTGTGTTTATGGTCACTTTAATTTAAAGTAAACTGTAGTTTAGATAATGAAGTTTTTGTAAGAAGCTTAAAGGCATTGTGTGAAACGATGATGACGCAGTAGAAAAAGAAATTATTTTCTATACAGGCATTGTTATATACACACATGAATAACAAGTGATACACAGACTATATGTTTGTGTATAGTGGACCAAAGGTGTGCAGTAAATTCTTCTGATACCACTTAAAAATATGGAGCCTATTTATCCTATTAAAACCAAACAATATCTAACCCATATAGAAACGAGAACCTAAAGGACTAATATACTGTTATGTTTTTATCTTTGAAAACGTTTAAAATATGAGTTCGTAGATTTCAAATAAAATAAAAATAAAATTGTGTGTCACTGTTCCCAACTTGATGTAAACAACAATTGCTTTGTTTGTTATTCTTCTTTACATTCCTTTGCATAAACAATAATAATTGTTCGATAGATATCTTCAAATCACTATTATTCTCTTCACACGTAAAGCGTCTTCAAACAGACTGACTGAATTTTTACGGACTTCGTTGCCTGCTTTGTCTTGCCTTTTATATGCCTACGTAAAGAGTCTGATGAGTGATCTTGAAATCCAATGTTTGTGGCTTCGCCTTCTCGAGATCTCCATAAATGTAAACATCGTTGTTGCATTGTTGTTTGTGTATTTTGTTTACATTGTTTGTTGTTGCATTTTTGTTTACTTGTTTATCATTTAAACAACTTCACTGTTTTTGTTTTTGTAGCTTTTGTTTATCATTTGAATGTTAAACGATGTAACACCATTTCCATTTTCGTAACAATACTCATATTCGAAATGCCCATTAAGGGGAAACAGTGTTGTCTCTATAACCTCCAGAATCGATTCTCTCTGGCCCATTCAGCGTTCATTTTGTTGTCAAGATAACCTGAAAGCCACTGCAACCTATTCATTCAAAGTCTTAATACATGCCAGACTTGATCATTTTTACAATTTCCAATATGTTAAGGCCTTGGGAAATGTTTTTTTTTGAGGGTTTGGCAACTTAAAATGAAATTGTAAAGAGATATATTTTTGAACTGAAATTTTTCATTACTTCGCCGTAGTCTTGAATGTAGTATGTTGACTTATTAAACTACGGCCCGTGGTCCAACAAACCCGTGCTGTGACATCTCGAACAAAACGAAACATGAAATAAATTATTTCTTTCTGCGACTTTCTCTCAGCAGTACTCCAGCAAAATCTTGGAGAGTTAATAAAATTGCTTTGAACAGTTTCTCAAATTTGAAGTAGACGCTCATGTATAAAATCAATACATACAACGTAAGTGGTGTGAGAAGTTCGGTTGTAATCCTGACTAAAAGGTTGTAATGGCCAATTAAATAAGTAATCCAGTGATAATTTCATTGTAGTTACATTTGAAATATTTCCTCGCGGCTAAATGTCTCATAGTCAATTCTATCAGCCCAAAAAAATTTAGTCTTATGACGTCAATGGTGGCTTGAATATTGGTTTCCAGTACTTTAAGAGTTGTTGGTCGGCTTATATCAAAAATTAATATGGCCTCATAAAAGTTATCCAAAAGCTGTGAGTCGCACGAAGGAGCTAAACTGAACCACTTCCGGCAAGAAATTGCGCCGTCTTATCGAAACCTACTGACTCTAATGGTTATCTGATTTTTAAAAAAACAGTTACCAAAAATTCCGGCAACAGTACATGGTGGCAGTCATCGAAACGGGAACTCCTACTTTTTATTTCGAAAGAAATAAGCACCGATGATGTTGCCGACTTGATTTTCTGGACAAAAAAAGAAACGATGTGTAAGAGTTTGTGGTTAGTGATAAACCCGCTGACTTTCTATGCAGCATTACCAATATATTTAGAATAATTCTTTTAAAGTTAACCAAAGGTTTTATTTGAGTTCAATTTAACCTGGTGGATTAATTAATAAGTCATTGAAAGTGGAAATATCCTTATTTCGCATCTCACTGTAATGATTTAATACGCATATGGCCACTTTATCCACCATAGCTCATCACTTTATCTACCGTATTCATTTACAAGAGTATGTGAGCACATAGAATTACTCTACTTACCCTCACAATCGTTGTCTGACGTAAATTATGACATAAAAATCACTAAATATGCACAGCATGAATGTGTGATACTCCTAGAATGGAAACATTAACCCACCTAAACTCCCATATAGTATGTGTATGGTACTATAATATAACTTTTATTTGTCCAAATATGGATTTAAGCCACTGAACCTTCAACTAAAAACACAACAGCCATTATGGTGGCCTTATTTTCTTTTTAAAGGGTTTAGACAATATTTACAACAGAAATCTGAATATGTATTAAAATTTATGAAATTTTAAGGGCGAATATAGGAACTGTGTGCTGTATACACAGCATGCAGTAAAAGCGATTAAAAATTAATGTTGCAAAACATACCATCACAGGAAAAGCTATGACTCATGCATTTATAATTCTGCTAAAAAAAAGCAAGGACCTTCACTTAAGTATATTTCGTATGTTTTTGGTATCGCTTATAAAAGTTAATAATTTACAAGAATTTGGTTTTGTATAGCCAGATTATTAGAATTAAAAGGTCTTTTTTTAAATGCCTACAATATTTAAATTTGAATCGAAACATTAAGTCATTCACACATCATGCGCTGACATATTAACTTGTTTTTGGATAAATCCATGATTTGGCAAGTGGCTCTTTAGTTTGATAACAAATTGTACAAGTTATTAAACACAGAAGCCACAAATGACAGAAACGACAATCCGTATTATCAAATTATTTACCCAATAGAATATATTCATATTATTTACTTTACTTTCTCAAGAGGATACCGTGATGTAAAAACTTTGAACTGCTTTAACATATTTGCTAATGCAAATAAACATTTGATCTATTAATTTCAACAACATCCAAATATAGATTTTTTTAATTAAATAACTATAGATAAGCGCCCCTTGTTTTATAAAACACACAGTATTTCAATAAAACATTAAATGTTTTTTTATTTATTTAATGGCTTATAATGGCATTAATGACTTCATTAAATAAACTGATGCTTGAGTGGCATATCAATAACAATTTTTTATGACACAATTTTATGCATGATAGAATGCGTTAGAAGTAGAATAATGTAGCTTATGTTTCTATTACTTCGCTGTGAAGAATATATGTATTTATTTGTGTAATTTTTAACTCCAATATGTAACAAGTTGAAGTCGCCCTAGTCTAGTAGGTAGTGTGTTGTCTTATTAGACGTAAAGCCCGGGTTCGAGCTCCAGGCCAGACATCAAAACAAAATACAAAAATATTTCTTCGGCAATTTTCTCTCAGCAGATTTCTGGCAAAAACTCTGAGAGTAAATAAAATTGCCATGAAAAGTTTCTCAAAAATCGTCGTCCGGAGTCGGCTTTAAACTGTAGGTCCCACCACTCATGTATAAAATTAACTCACACAATATGAGTGGTATGAGAAGCTAGGCCGTAATCCTGACTGAAGGGTTGCAATGACCAATTATGTATTTATGTAACAAATCACATATTTTGTGATTCTACGCTAAGCAATAAGGGTAGACACTAGAAAAATTTATTTAAAATGTTTAAATTTTCAATAATATTTTTTCCATAGGTATTAGGTTTGCTATAGCAGTTAACTTCTAAAATATTTAATTGTGATCTCTATATCTCATTAGTATTGAACAAACTGCAAATATATATATATTGGATATATATATATCGGATGGGCTATCTATCGGTTTAAATTTGAATCATCGATTATATCGTATCTGGCAATACTTATGTCATTCTATTCTGTCACAAAATTCAGTATCACCTCCACTGAACGTAATGAATCGATTTACGCTTGAGCAAAGTTGGGATTTATTTCCGAAATTTATGTCGGACACATAGAAAATGTCGTACAAAATTTGGTCGCAGACAAGGACCAACAGTGCCCGGTATACGCAAGTTTTTTGCTAAAGATCGTGAAACTGGTTTCATTGTTGATGCGTGAAAACGAGTGCGTTTTCGTACAGTGCGTACACCCGAAAATATCGAAACTGAGTGTATTCGGGAGAATCCATCAACATCAACTCGTCATCGTTCAGAAGAATTGAACATTTCACGCACCAGTTTATGTCAAATTTTGTGAAAAGATTTCGGTACGACGCCTTACAAAGCTCAATTGGTTCAGGAGTTGTAGCCGCATGACCATCGGCTTCGTTTTTGACGATGGCGATTTTGCCAAAAAAATTCATTTTTTTTTTTTTTTTTTTTTTTGATGAAGTTCATTTTCATCTTGGTACGTACGTCAACAAGCAAAATTGGCTCAGAGAACCCATACGTGGTCTTACAGAAGCTAATGCACCCATTACGAGTGACTGTTTGTTACGGCTTGTAGAGCGGAAGCATCGCTGGTCCATATTCCTTTTGGAAATGAGGGCGGCGCAACCATTATAGTCAATGGGGACACCTATTGCACCACAATAACCGATTTTGTTTGTACCCGCCCTTCATGGTATTAATGTGAACGATGTCTGGTTTCAACAGGATGGTGCAACTCGACCAAACGTTTGATGACCGTCTAATTAGTCGAAATGGTGATGTCAATTGGACGCCAAAATGCTGCAATTTGACACCATTGGACTACTTTCTAGGGGTTAGGTTAGGTTAGGTTAGGTTAGCGTGGTAGCTTTAATTTACCAAAAAGCTCACTTGAGCACGCATAGCGGCCCGTTGTGATGCCACAGGTGAACGCAGCCTCTGCACTGACCAAGATCCTCCGATCCAAGTAGGGGGAAGTTGGTCAGCGCAAGGGCTGCACATTTTCCAAAAAGCACGATTACCCCACGCTGGAAAACCAGTCAGAAAGTTTGATAAACGAGGCTATGTCCTTGATATCAATGGACGATAGCTCCGTCATGCTGACAAGGGTCGGAGAGCCAAATAACCTATATCTGCACCCCGCAAGGAATGGGCATTGGCAGAGGAAGTGGATGACAGTCTCCTCCTCCTCGGCGGATCTGCATCCACGGCAGAAGTCGTTAAATATCAGTCGCATTCTTTCCGCGTGTCTGCCCATAACACAGTGGCCTGTACGCATGGCCATTGTGATCGAGATGATATTACGGCCAAGTCCAAGTAGCTGGTTGGTACGCCTCCTAACCATTGTGGGCCAAGTGAGCCTAGCGATGGAGCAGGACTCCTTATTGACACAGGACCGGTTGGCATCCCGGGAGAATTTCCGCGCAATAGCCAATTTGAACGAGGTAAGTGGCATTCCCACGTTGATTGAGGAAGATTCCGGAAGTAGTGCACCAGCCCTGGGCAGCTCGTCGGGTCTGCAGTTTCCCGGAATATCGCAGTGTCCGGGAACCCAGACAAGTGTGACGCCGAGGCGCCCAGAAAGGAGATTGAGGCAGCGGCGACATTCTCTTACGATCCTGGAATTATCCGCAACGTTCGACAGAGTCTTTATCGCAGCCTGGCTATCGGAGTAGATCGAGATACGGGTGAAAGGGACAGGAACACCATAGGCGAGGATCCACTCTGCGGCCTGGCAGATGGCCATTACCTCCGCCTGGAACACGCTGCAGTAGTCCTGCAGCCGGAGTGAGATGTTCAGGTCCAATTTCCCAGAGTATACTCCACTGCCCACGCCGTTATCGAGTCTGGAGCCGTCGGTGTAGACATCCAGGAGTTCAGGTGGAGCGATCGTGGCAGGGGTCCAGTCACTTCTGCTCGGCATCAGGAAGTCGAAACCCCTATCAAAACAGTATTCCACAGGAAGATAATTCTTAGCCACCTGCTCGGCGAGCAGCTCAGAAGGGAGCCTTTCGGGGGGGCTCAGTTAAAGAAAACTGTTATGTCGAGAAACCAGAGACAATTGAGCATTTGAAGGACAACCTTCTTGATGCCATCGCCGAAGTACGACCCCATAAACTGAAATAAGTGCACGAAAATAGGTCCGATCAAGTGAGGTACTATACATCCTTATGAATGAAATAATCTTCCATTTTTTACCCGAATAATAGTTCTTCACAACTAAAAAACAAAATTTTACAAAATTTCATTTGTTTTATTGCATTTTTAAATTAAAACTTTATAATTGAAATATTTCCAATCATTTTTATTTTCAATTGCACTTATTTAATTTATTTTAAATTTTTTATTTTTCAATTCTTCACTAAAATAAATAAAAAAACTGATCGCATAATTTAGTAAATAAATCATTCATCGTATACAATACTGGATGAAATTCAACGATTTAAAATTCTCATTTTTTTTAATTTGCAATAGTAAATTATTTACACTAAAAAAGAAAAATTAATTAAAAAATAGTAAATAAATTTTAATTATATTTCTGCTATTTTTGTCCGGAGAAATATTCTAGTCAGGCTAATATGCCATGAGGCGATAATATTATATTGAATAGAATAATTTAAAATTTTAATTAAAAATCCATAATTAATTAAATTTTATTATTATGAATGGTTTTGTGTTGTTATTTATAATTAATGAAATAATAACACAATATTTGTGTTAATTTATTAAAAAAAAATCATGTTTTAAACAATAGCATTATGAACAGGTTCTAACCTGGCCCATGCACTTTCACAGGCAATCTATGAAAGCATAGTATGAAGCATACTAAGCCAATAATAAAAAAATATCGTATATTTTTTGTAACTGGCCACCTTACTAGTCTCTACTCCTTCAATAATTTCATCAATCCTATTTCATTGATTTGATATGTTTTGTTTTATTTGAATATTAGATGACAGATGTTAAAGTTTGACAGTACATTACGCTTGACTGAAATAATAACAGTCTTGGCAATGTCTTAAAAGTACATTTTCAAATACGATTGTTGTCTTGCCACCATAAAACAATATCCGGATGAATGATTCTTTCAAAATAGTATTAAATTTTGTCATATCTTTTTGACCCTTTTATGTGGAAAATTAATCTTGAAATTTATGATTCGAAAAAATGTAAAAAAAAATAAATGAAATGATGGATAATGTAAAGTATTATTTTGTCAAACAAATACGAAAAAAAATTGATTATTATCCCCCCATATTGTTAAATAAAGGACATTTTCTCGAATTTAAATAAAACGAAGTGTGTATTGCTTTCGAAGAAATATATGTAGATGACACCGGCAGATCAAAATTCACACCAAGCAGTGACTTTTCGGCATGCATTAGTCGCTCTTGGATCTTAACAGGATTGGTATCGTCTCGTGCTCATAACAGCATTGCCATTTGCCAAGTTTTCCCTCTTTTCATAATAACATGAAATATTTACTCTCCGGCAGAAGAAGTAAATAATAGAGGCACTGGTCTCCAATATATTCTTTCAAAGTGTTGGTACTTTCGTAGAAAACATTTTTTTTTTTGTACAAAACAGGGGCCAAATCGCCGCAGTCGTTATCGAATGAAGTTGATCGAAATTTTAGTATTTGAAATCACCGCAGTCGTTAACGAGTCAGGTGTATCGAAATTTGAAATTCGAAATTGCACACGCTTTTTTTTAATACGAAATAAACGGCAAATTTTTTATTTATATAATATAAACAATTATTAATTATTATTAATATAAACAATTATTTATGTAAAATATTTGCCGTTTATTTCGTATTAAAAAAAGCGTGTGCAATTTCGATTGCTCATTTAGTATCGATTTAGTATTATAAATAATATTGCCAAAAATGTAAGTAGTAAAGTAAAGTAAATATAAATATAATTTCCCCTTTCAGAACAAATAACAAAATAAACGGTAAGCAAAAGGACGTTATGGCACAATATATGTTAATTTAGCTAAGAAACTTGCTGCCCAATTGTGGACAGGGAAAAGAAACAACTAAAAGATTGTGGGAAGAATTGTCCAACCGTTTGAATGCATGTGGTCCACCTATTAAAGATGTGATATGGCGAAACGTGAACTAGTGAATTTTTTTCTTTCTTATTTATAATAAAATTTTTTTACACATTTTTAACGTTTTCGCTGACCAAAAACATAACGTAAAAAAGTGTATCATTTAACAAGGAATCGAAGAAAAAAACCGGTGGTGGTTCCTATGAGGAAATACCTTTGTCTCATGCAGATGAACAAGTAATTGAAGCAGTCGGTATAGAAGCCAGCGTTGAAGGCATGCTAACAGTAAAAACTTTTGGAAAGAGAAAATTTTCAAACGAAAGACTTCTGAAGTGGAAAGAAGTTTACAAAGAATTTTAGATCAAAACGGTGACAATTCTTAACCTGAAAGTATAGGAAAACAAACTCCTAATCCTAAAAAACAAAGAACTATTTCAAAAGCCAAAAGCAAATTAACGCTCAGCATAAATAAAAGTGAATAATATCACAAAACATGAAATTCACAGCTAGATCGCCTTTTGGAGTTGCAGGAAAAATCTTTTAAACTAAGAAAAGAAGAACATGCTGCAAACATGGCTATTAAAAATGTAGAATTACAAATTAAAACGATTGAGCATGAGCTCTTAAAAACAAAAATAATTTTTCTTAGCTAATTCCTATGCTCAAAGTACAAAGAATTGAATGGAATAATAATTAATATATTTAAATATTTTTCTCTAATTTTACTTACTTGTGTTTTATTTCAAAATAATTTTTTTTTTATTATTTACAAATGTACCAATCATATGTCTTTGTACTATTACTAAACAAAAAATCTTTTACATTCTTTTTGCAAATTTCGATTCGATACCTATCGAATGCCGTAATTTGGTTATTCGGCTCCAGAGCCTATTCAGGACGGTACCAGCGCATACATTCTCCTGAAAACATCTCTGGGTTATATAATGCATTGAATATGACTCGAGCCCGTTTACAGTAAAAATTTAGTGAATGACTTTAGAGTATTCCATTATAAAATAAAGACTGTGTACAAATAAGCAGATTTATCGTTTTACGAGCACTGAATATCTGCGTAGAGTTCACGCTTTTTTATTTCGAAAACATTGAGAACTAAACGATTACTATGAACGGAGAGCGCTGCGAATCGACACTTAACAACTTTCTGACATTATCACATTCTCGAATCCAGACTTCTATTTGGGGGATTTTTGATGGCATGAATGTATGTGAACTAGCTTTTTGAATTTCTCGACAACAATATTCAGCTAGCAGTTTTGTCCGATATCGTTGTGCTACTTATTTTATATCAAACTACAACAATACAACCGCAATCAAAATATTACAAAGTAAAACAAGTGACAGCGTTTGTACTATTTTTGATTTGTGATCCATAATTTCGACATTGTAGCGATATATAAGTTTCTCTACAATAACACCGATTCCCAAGAAAATAGGGGATACACGAAATATCATAGGGGATACACGAAATCCATTAAATTTTTCAATTTCAACTTTTCAATTTTTTATTATTATTATTATATTCATAAGTGCTACAGTGATAAAAAGAAAAGCCAGCAATGTTATGTAATCTTGAAAATGAACAGATTTCTCTCGATTGCTGATAAATTAGGCAAGGAATTTTTCCCATATTGGCGCAGTCATTGCGATACTCGAGGAATATAAATATATTAGCGTGAAGACAAGACGATAAAATCGCCTCTGAATGATTGACAGAGAGCTAAACGTCATAAAGCTCTTCTAACCAAACCTGGCCGAATTGAATACGCCTAAGAAGTATTCTAACTGGCTCTATATAATAAGGGCTAAAAATATTTTAAAAATTAGCGCTATTAAGCTAAAAGCGCTCACAAAGACTCAGTTAAAGCTTTTCTGTACGATTAATTAAATTATCGTTATTATTGTGTTCGATGTCCTTCAACTTGTCTACCATGTTGCCAAGTTGCTATGTTGCCACGGAGTCATAAATATTTTAATAAAAATGTAAATCAACTGAGTGAACAATTTCATGCTAAAACACCCAACAGCATTTCTGGAGACTCTAAAATATGAAAACACAAAGTAATTTGTGCTCTTCCACTTGAGAAGCCTAAAAACTATAAGTGACCAAACTAAGTCCAAAAATATAATTTGTTGACATAACGAGTGATATATGTATGTACATATATTGTATGCTCTCGTATTCTCCTGTGATTTATGCGGAGTTTTATAAAAGGAGGCATTTACTTTGACTTTGTGATCGCAAAGCTAAGTGAAAGTTTTTCTCTTTTAATGCTTCATTTTATTTCTCAAATAAAGTAGTCTCACTGTGTACAGCAGAGAAAAACACGAACAGTTTCTTACTTGCTGGTATGCAGGAAATATTTCTAAATATTGAAATAATATGTTCACGTTTTATTTGTTTGACATATATGTCTTGCAAAACATTTGGCCATATTCTCTGTAAAAATATCTTCATGCCTTTCTACATATGTCCATACAAATATAGGCAATTGGTCATTACAACCCTTCAGTCAAGATTACGACGTAGTTTTTAACACCACTTATATTGTGTGTTTTAATTTTATACATGTGTGGTGGGACCTACAGTTTAAAGTCCATTCCGAACGACAGATTTTTGGGAAACTTTTCATGGCAATTTTATTTTCCTCTCAGATCTCTTGCCAGAAAGGAAGTTGTCCGAAGAAATATTTTTTCATATTTCAGGTTGTTGGAGATGTCTGACCTGGGGTTTGAACCTTGACCTCAAGTCTAATAAGCCAACACACTACCTACCATACTACGGCAACTTCATTCATTGTTTCGTTAATTTATTGATGTTAATTTCATGCCTTTTATTTCAAGAAGGGCCAGTTTCGCAAACAATTTATTTATGGCAGCGTGTGGTGTAACGCAGGCTATTGACCAAAATAACCGTGAAGTTGGCCTGCAAAAATGTGATTTTGCTAATCCACACCAGTACCTTAAACGATTTCAAGATAGTGGAGCGGTAGTGTTATTGAAAAGAAAGCAAGAAATATGAAATCTCTGGTCAATTATTGGGGACGCCCAGGCGGGACATTACCATTCTTCCCGGAGCCAAGACGGATCTAAAAGCATTGAATTCCAACGTGCTGAACTCCAAGACGGCATACAACTACCGCAAATGTCTCAATAAGGTAGCAGAACGATAAGAGTATTTTTTTTATATCAACACATCAAGAGATGACCCCGAATCATGCAGTGCATTGAGTAAGAAGACTGCTTTTTGGTAATAATTGTCATTTTCTGTTTTCTACAAGCATCTGGTGGAAATCGAACCCATGGCCTCGCCGCTTCATGTTTAGCACACTACATATTAGGACATTGGACACTAGGCTACCAGGACATATTGAGATTCCAGATAAATGTAGAACAGATGAACTGGTCAGACGTGGCAAAACCTATGGATACTAGACTTTGGAAATCTCTCTGAAAACCTGCAAGATTATAATTGATAATGTGGTCAACGATTCCGTCTATAATCAACAGATTGGCGGCCTCGGACATGGACAGAACAGTGCAGAATATCTTACTAAAGCTGGATGAAGAGCGCTCGACATGTTTTCATATACCAAAAAAACCAATCTCAGTACGGTTGTTGAAGTCATTACGCATGTAAGGCGCATTGATTTTGAACATCTTGCTAATGGTTTGTGCAGAAGCTGCAGAGATGAGGAAGAAGAGTAGAGTCTGAGTTGCTTAATCAGTAGTTTCGATTGCTTACGGGACTAGGGGATATCATAAAAATCTAGAATCACAATAGGTCCTATGTGGCCACCTTTACCTACCTACCTATGAACTTTCTCAAAGTTATTGTGACTTTTCAGTGCTACTTTCTGGACTAATATTGCCCCACCTACAGTCACGTTGAGATGACGATGAACCTAATGGATCAGTGGTCATCCCTAAATGAATGTCCACAAACATTTTTAGCTCTTTAGAGGATAAGAAGATAGACTAACCGGCCTAAAGTTTTTGGAACGAGTATGTAAAGATTTATCTCCGTTAGAGATGGGCATAAAGGTTTACCTGGTCCTTTTGTTGGTATACAAAGCAATTGGAATTTAATTAAAGTGTACTTGAGAGATTTTCGTTATCGTTATTTTCGATCGTTCTATTCTGTTTGCTATACATGTTTCATTTTCCTATGACCAACGAGTTCTTAAGCGGGTCAGTCTGTATATGTAAGTCAATATCAATATTTTCTGGTCTAGTCATTTCTGCAAGACATTGCGAAATGTATTCCATAACAGTATTCTGAGAATCGCAGTCAGTCTTACCACTATAAGTCCATATATATATATTAGATATGAGGCCAGACATCTCGATTAACTCGAAATATTAAAAATATTTCCTCGGCGACTTCGTCTCAACAGATTTAAGGACAAAAAACTGAGAGTAAATAAAAATTGCCATGAAAAGTTTCTCAAAGAAATCTGTCGTTCAGAGTACACTTTAAACTATATGTTCCCCCACTCATGTATAAAATGAACACCAACAGTAAAAGTAATGTGCTAAACTAGGTCGTAATCCTGACTGAATGGTTTAATTGATATGATATGTATATATGAATGTAAGCCCACAGAGATAATAATGAATTGAACATCATCACAATTGGAAACAAATTGAGGAGGTGTTCGTAATGCCTTGTACCTAATTCATTGAAAATTTTAATTCGATAATTTGTTTTAAATTCTGACACTGAGTAAGCTTTAATCGCTTTACTCTACGTAATTTCTTCTAATTTAATTCCTTATTTCCTACTTCTTTTCAAGTAATGCACCCACAAGCCTTGAAATTCCTTTCATAGGCCATATACAGCTGACATAAATTCTTGCCATCTAATATTCGGTTATTTATGTAAATTTCCATTTATTCTTTAGGCTTATGGAGAGATATTAACAAGAAGTAAATAGCAAAAGAAATCAAGAAGTAGAATTTTAATTAAATGAGTGATAAAGAACGATTTCTTTTTATTTTCTTGAAAATAAAATATTTTCCCACAAGAGATTTCTTATGGCATTTTCCCCCGATTCTATGATAACATTTAAAAAGTTCAGAAATCACAAAATCACCACAGCTTATGTATTCCTTTTCGAGGGGCGGTCATTTAAATGTCGTTTATCTTTAAGGCTGGTAAACCTTAAGAGTGTGATTAATTGCTGCGATAATAAAACAAATGTTTTTTAATGGTTTTTTATTTTATTTTCTTTTCCTGTATTTTCATTATTTTTCCTTTCTTTTTTGCATAGTTATGGTCATAAAACGGCGAATAAATGTGATTTCATTTCTTTTTTTCTATTTTCCAAAGAATACTTTGTGTAATTGAATCCACATTTAATACGAAGCTTAGCAGCAAAATTTAAACGAATGTAGCAGAGATTATAAATTGAGTAGTAATTATGGCTTTTGATTTGCAAGCAGAATTAATCAAAAGGAAAGAAAAAAGAAAAAATTATCAATTCAATTCCATAAAAGGCAAAATTAAAGATTTTTCTTTATAATATGGCCAACAAGAAGGATTGTTGTAGCGAAGATGGTTGCCACCAGAAAAATTAATATCGGGGTTTTCAAACTTTGATAGTTTATAAAGGCAATCTAATTGAAGATACTTCAGTCAAATTAGTTGTCATTTATTCAGCATGTTTTGCTAACGATAGACGACCATACACAAAGACTTTAGTTCGCTGAGAAAATCTGGAGGATCTTCAGCGATGAGACCAATTTCTGTATGAATCGGGACATGAATAAACAAAATTGTGGAATTTCGAACGATACGCATCCCCATTACATCAAACAGCATCCAATGCATCTCGATAAAATCACAATTTGGTGTAGATTTAGAACTTTGGCAAGACCATAACTGTCAGCGTCGAGCTCTGTAGATCGATGATTAAAATTTTTTTTACATTGTCATATGGTTTCGACAGGATGGCGCTACGTGCCACACAGCTTATACATATTTGGATATTCGGCACGAATGATTTGATTTTGAACTCATGGCCGTGATGGTTGTGTGATCTCGGTGTATCATGCGATTTAATCCCGCTTTGCTTGTGAGGTTTTGTAAGCTACAATCTCGAATAAGCCACAATATAATCCAAGGCACTGATCATATTCTACATACATGCATACATAGTTGGTTATTACAATCCTTCATTCAAGATTACGACATATTTTCTTGCACCACTTATGCTGTGTGTGTTAGTTTTATAAATGAGTACGGTACGTAAAGGTTAAAGTCGACTCCGAACGTCAGATTTTTTGAGAAACTTTTCATGGCAATTTTCATTTACTCTGAGGGTTCTTGCCAAAAATCTGCTGAGAGGAAATCGCTGAAGAAATATTTTCTCATATTTCGTGACCTGGTTTTGAACCTTGTCCTCACGTCTAATAAGCCACGACGCTATCTATCTATCGATCACATTCTGCCTGATTTATACGCTAGCATCATGGAAAATTGAGCTTTTCGGAAGCACTAGATATAGAAAAGCCGTGGCAAGCATTTCATTGGCATCAATGCGTCTTTACAGCGATTACAAGATGTCGATGGGGTATCTCACACATTATTTCTTTTATTTAAATTTAAAAATAGGACTCTCTAAGTTCTAATGATATCCACTAAATTTCCACTGTTTTTTCAGAATACGAAACGTTACTTAGTAGAAGTGGCTCAAATAAATTATTCAAAATATTGGCCATCGGTAATTACAACTTTTTCTCATATTCTTAAAAGAATTTAATTACTATAATTACATAATACGAGCCTCTTTTGAAGTCGTCATATAAGAAGAATTGGTGATTAGCCAGACCATGAGCATTATGATGCATGAAGCTTTTTAATGATCAAGTCATGGAACGACAAAGAGATTTTTAGCTTTGTGGCTCTCTGTGCGCTTAAGCCTGTCGTTTTCTTAGAATGAAATGAAACCTACCGGAGATCAGCAATGAGTATTCAAAAAGATGAGTAGAATCGAATCATACTCATAATTTCTGATATTTATACGCATTCATATTTATTAATATTATACTCATACTACTTATATTCAAAGTTTGAGGTACTCATCGTACTCCTACTTAACAATACGTATGATGATGTCGATTTCGACTATCCATAACTCAAAATTTACATGAATCACAGAATAAGTATAATTCGCGTATGAATACTCACTAGAAGCTTTGTGTGTTTGCTTTGCTTGCTGTCTTTGTCGTTTCCTTTTTCTTTTCTTGTAAATGCAACAACAACTAAGACTGTAAATTTTGATGAATGATTCGAGTCACTCGAATCATTTATAAGTATTATAAGTATTTCTCTAAAGTTATGAATCTGAACGAGTAGGCTTATGAATCAAACACATATGAGTTTGATGTCAACGTTGTACGCGTACTCATTGCAACCTGTACTTATAAATCAGCGTTGTAGTGAGTACGAATGAATCAGAATACAAGTTAAATTTCAATATTGTTCACTCACTTATATTCAAAATTTCATGAGTGTTTATGAGTAGCGAAAAAACGATTCATTGCTGATCTCTGACCCAGACCTACTAGTCTACGACGAGTACATAAGGAGGTGTATAATTGAAATCGAAAGTTAGATTATTTTCCTGTGCTGCTAAGATAACAGTTAAACCATCATACCTTAATAGGAGATGAGGGCCTATTAGTTATGTATTCTGTTCATATGTAAGTTAAATGCTAACATATCTAACCAACATTCAAGAAATATGCACTAGAATGTTAAATGATTTCCAAGCAAAAGTTTTTCTCATAAAACCTTTAAGACAAAATTTCCGCGTAGTCTGGCTGGTTTGCCTAAAGTCAGCATCACTTAAACCTCAAGTCTGAATATTTATGCTGTTTATTAACTTTGTTAGAACAATTTATATAAATTGACATATAAGATCTATAAAATAATCACGGGCATTATTTACTTGACATTGTTTTTAATACGTAAGCTCAGGCACATAAATATTTTCTCTATTTACTTGAAATTTTTCTGTTTTACTTAAAATTTTAGAAATTTAAACGGCAATCAGTAATCTAAATTTACATACAAAAAATGATAAATTGTTATAAGCATATTTACCTACATACTTTGTCATCATCATCCTAGGATTTCTGAGTTAAAGCTGATAATGTCGGTATATATAATTATTTTCCCATCCGCTATTTATTTTTATTCTTCATTTCTATTTTTGTTACATTCCTATGGTATTTATTTAAGCCTTATAGCAGAAAAAAAGTTTACAATGCGATACTTTTAAACATAAAAAATAATAACGAATTATGTTGCATTTAATTCATTCCTCCATAATATTATTATTTTTATTCATGTCTTTGTCTTTTTATTATTTGTTCTTGATTTTGCATTCTTTTTTATCTATTTTTTTCGCATTATTTCATCATTTTGCAGTTTTCACAGAATTTTCATAATTCTTCATAGCGTATAATGAATGCATTTGTGTGGGGAGCATTTTTAATGATTTGGTTGCGTTCCTATAAATAGAAGGGTTTCATAACAATTGCCTGATGAAAAGTAAAATGCTAAAGGATATTAGTAATTATAATAATTTTAACAGAAACCGTTAAATAGTATTTCTTTTTCGCTTTTAACATTTTTGTTTTTCAATTATAGACACAGAAAGTCTTGGTTGATAATTTGCTTTGATTAGCCAAATGAATGAAGAGTACCGTTGTTAATAGCAATAAGCAGAGAATACGTTATGTGTTACGTTTTTACCTTTTAATATATATATATATATATATATATATATACATATGTATATCCTTTAACAATCGCTTCTATTAAAACATTTACCTCACCTCTGCGTACTTAGCTGTATATGCATCAGTATTTATCGTATTTTGGTTAATTATGAAATCATTTCATTTTCTGTGAAAACAAATTTTTATTTTTCTGATAACTGAAATGAAAGGGTATTTATCACTCGTGTTACCGCGCTTTATAAAATTTAATTTTTTTAACATAAGAAAATAAATTCTATGAAAAATGTCATTCATACGCCTACGGCCATTTGTTTACGTTGACAAAATGATTTAAAATGACGGGTCTTATACACACAGTTTAAAATAACCGTTATAAGCTTAATTTACAATGTTATCATAATTGCTAAATCACTAACACACACACAAAAATTTGCAAATTTAATATTTTCATGCAGCATGAAGTTAATGATTTTGTTGGCTATAATTTTGACTTTGTATGTCAGTGTTTTGCCTTGATAGCCCCCGCTGCATTACATGGTTAATATTATTTAATTTTGCAGTAGTCTATGATTGCTGTCTTAACAACTTAACTGCGTTCTGTTGATTCTTTTTCCAATTTTTGTGAATAAAATTCCAATTAGTTTGAAATAAATTGCGTTAAAAGCAGTTTAAGTTGTGGAATAGATTATAAAGTTATGGTCGATAAACTGAATGCAGTTTTTCCTCAATTTACAGTTATGATGGGAAACTGTAGAAGCGATATTCTTTATGGGGATACAAACGTTAATATTTTGTCCTGTTCATTGAAATAAAAAGTTGGAGTATTCCAGTTTTGATTTTGAATGGAAATTTTCTTTGCTAGGAATGCTAAGAATGAAAGCGTCATCTCAAACAACAAAGAAAAAAACAGGGAATCAATCCCAGCCTAATTATAAGAGTGTGCTCTTATTCCTTTCCATTTAACAAGCATTTACTAGTTGCGACAATGTACTGCCATTTGTTTACAGGAACAACCGTTAAGTACGCTTAATTTAATTAATTAATTAATTTTTTTAATTTAATTAATTTAATTAATTTTGTTCCTCGTTGTTAGCATAGCTGACTTGCGTAACATTGTACCATAGAACCTATTCTGTCATCCAACTAAAATCCTTGGCTGTCTTTTCTCCTTCATCCCAACAATTTCATGATGATCTGGCCAGAGACGTTCAGTTATTAAATTGTGCGTACTCAGGAACACTTCGCCTCGTTATAGCTTCTACAGAAGTCATTGTGAGGTATTTCCTCTCTCTGGGATTGTGAACCCAAAGGATAGTGTTTCGTTACAACATTCCTAAAAGAGACTTTATTAGGTTTAACGCAAATTTTGCTCTGAATAATCCATAGCGAGTCTGATATGTCTGATATCTACTCATGTTTCCTTTGACAAAAATTTTATTGAGATCCTTTACTTGCCCCTGCGCAGGAGAATTTTAATTTCATTTATGAATGCATTAAATTTTTCTTTTGCAACTGCATTTGCTAGTGCGGCAGCCTATTGTTACCGTCAATGTTCTCGTATTTAGGAATCCATTTGAAGATAAGTAAGTAGTGTGTTGGCTTATTAGACGCAAAGCCAGGGTTCGAGCCCCAGGCCAGACATCAAAGACAAAATACAAAAAGTATTTTTCGGCGACTTGCTCTCAGCACATTTCTGGCAAAAACTCAGAGAGTAAATAAAATTGCCATGAAAAAGTTTCTCAAAAATCTGTCGTTCGGAGTCGACTTTAAACTGTAGGTCCCGCCACTCATGGGTAAAATTAACACACACAACATAAGTGGTGTGAGAAACTAGGTCGTAATTCCGACTGAAGGGTTATAATGACAAATTATGTATGGATGTATGCATGTATGTATATCCTCTTCTCATGCCAACTAAATTAAGTTTTTTCGTTAACTTAGTGGAATATGTCCAACACACTGCCTACTAGACTACGGCGACATCTGAAGAGAATATACTTACTTCTATCGAAAAATCGCATGGCCGCTCAATAGCGATTCTTGCGTACCATTTTCATTTTAGTAAGTATACCGATTGATGATTTCTGCAAAATCTATGAGTCTGAGAACGAGGAGGAAGAGACAGCCTTCTACCTCATGAGTGAGTCCAAATTTTTGACAATAAAGATTGCAGCAACAGTATGACTTTGTTTGGACTGGGCTCGGTTTTCTCAAGCAAATGTATGATCCCCGTCATCAACATGGATTTATCACAATGGAAATGTTGGCCTAAGTGGAATCCCTTTATTCAAGTAGGGTCCTTCTATTTCCCTATCTAATCTAACCACGGATCTATTTACTTTTATTGATTTCAATTTAAAATCTTTTAAGAATGTCGAAGTTAATTTGCTAAGAAACGAAATTACCTTTTCTCTGACCCAATATATTAGAAATATTATTTTAGTAAATTATTATAAAAGCAACTATGGGATTTTGATTGAAAATTTCTTGTGAAACAGAACTATTATCTGTGAGTTGCCAATTACATATTTAGTTGATAGCCACGTAAACTGCAAACAAGTGTCAAGTCTATGGTTTTAAAAAATTTTTTTTAGAAAATATTTTCACAAAAGTTTTAATTATGACACTTTTACAAAACAATTCTTTAAAAGGCTTTTCTTCCTTAAGATGATTTTGCAAAAGATTCAAAGATTTCTATCATCACAACAGAAAACTTGCAATCCCTTAGCATGAGACTGTCTTTTGTTATCGTAAATTAGCAGGAGCAGTAAATGCAATAGCCAATCATTTAAAACAACCTCTAACGTCCGTTGGTTAGTAAGCGTCATTATATGTTCTTCCTTCTTTTGTTGTTGTTGTTTCTGTAGATTCTCAACTTCCTTTTTAGTTGACTTTGCATAAATTTTGTTCTTTTTCTTTTGTATTTTTTGTCCACTACTTAATGTCTCTTTTGCATTTATGATGGCTTGTTCCTTTGCAGCCTTCATTAAAACAGAAAAAAACGGACACTATTGCCTTTGAAGTTGTGAAATACGTATTTCTTCGTGTTCCTTGTTTTAGCCTCTTTTGTTTGAAACTCTCTTTAACACTTTGTGGTGTAAATGTAAATTGTTAGCAGCCTTTGAATTTATGCTAATTTTATAATATAAAAAAGAGTGTAATTTTGTTACTAAAAAATGTTCATAAAAGAATACATTGTGTCAAACAAAAATTATCACATAAATGCAAATATATATCATACCTATTTAGGAATGTACGTTGGGTGATGTCAAGTTAAAATACTAGTCGAATACAAAGGTTTTTACAGGCATTTTGGGTGTCGTTGAAAATTTATGCAAATTGAAATGAATAATTTTTGGGTCATAAATGGGGATAAAAATATTTAAACAACGTTTTGTAAAAGAGAAAAAACAGCAAAGTAATTTAGAACTCACATACGTACTATTGTCTGGTCGTACATCAGTACTACCATTAAGCCAGAATAAGAGAACATATTGCTACGTTTTTACTTTTTAAAAACGTTTAAAATATAACCTCGTAGTTTGCAATTAAAATAAAAATAAATTTGTGTTTAGTTTTAATTAAATTCTTTATTGTTGGCAGAATTCTGTGTGCCAGTGTTCTTGATGTAAACAACAACAATTGCTTTGTTTGTTATTCCTTTGTTTATACCCTTTGCATGAGCAATAACAATTACCAGACAATTATTAGACAGATCTTTGTAACGGAGATTTTCAAACCACGATTACTCTCTTCAAACACACCACGTCTTCTCACAAGACTGACTGCACTTCACTAACTCACTCGCCTGCTTTGCCATGCCTTTTATATTGCAGGGTAATCGGTCTGATGAATGTTCTTGAAGGCGATTGTTCGTGACTTCGCCTTCTCGAAATCTCTATAAATGTAAACATTTTTGTTTACATTCATTATCGTTTGGACGTGTATTGCTTACATTTATTCTCGTAGCGTTGTTTGTGGATTTTTGTTTACTTGTTTACCATTTTTTCTTATGCTGCCCATTCGCTGCCAAGCCTAAATTATATGAAGTCATTCCCATTGCCGTTTATATTTTGAGTGTTATTATTTACCAAAACCCTGTTATTTATTGCTTACAAATCCTATCATGAAGATAAGGTATCATAAGTTTAGTTGCTATAAAATTTGTTATAAATACACGTTGAAGTTGATTTTTCAGGTTTTGTACATATTTATATTACATTTGTGACAAAAAAAATTTGCTAATTTAAAAGCCTGCATGTTATAATATATTTAAAGTAGGACGAGTATACTCGTCTTGGCAGTGCGGGATACACTGTCAAAGACGAGTATACTCGTCCTTGGCAGCGAATGGGTTAAGCAGTACGATAATTTGTAAACCGGTTTGCATACTGCATTGTTTTGTTTTTGTAGCCTTTGTTTGTAATATTGTGATGTTAAGCGATGTAAAAGCAAAACACCAGTATCTAGATTTTTCATTTTCGTAACAGTATGTGTGTATGTAGTTGAGGTAAAAGAGAACGTTCTTACTTTACTCTAGCGTTAGTATAAAATATTTCACTGGTGTTCCCACTGTTCTGCTTTCTCGTATATCGCTTTGATGCATCGAATTACTTTCTTATTGTTTTCCAAAAAGCAATCTCCCTAACTGCATCCTAACTAACAGGCGATTATGGCTTTCTAATGATAACTCTATTGTGGTTCGAAGATACGATCTACACATTTTCTATTTGGTTAGAAATCTGCTTTAATAAATAGCACTTGATTGACTATGATTGACTTGACTTAACTGATTCCCTGATTTATAACTTGAATACGAGCCATTATTGTTTCATATTTATGTCCCTTCCAATGAAATTTTTCATCTCCCTCTACTAATTTCATGCACTGTAGCAGCTGCTCATAACATGCTTTAATCGGCTGCAGTTGTCGAACAAAAAAGTTAAAAAAATGAGAAATAATAAAATTAAAAGCCAATAACGAGAAATTGAAAATGAAAGGAAAATTGCTGCCATATCTTAAGTCTTCAGAGTGTATTTCACTACAGCCTTAAGCAATATCAGTGTCAGTAAACCAGCCTTAATTTTCTTACACATTATAAGCCACATTAAACATTCACGTTTACATGTACAGGCAGATTTCTAAGTACGGGATAGTGCCAGAGAATATATTCTGTGGCTTTGTCTTCTCTTACGTCATTACAATTTCTGCAGAAATCATTGTGATGCTATCGCAGCAAGAGTCTGGGGTTATGTACTTTATTTATCAGCTTTTCTAACATTTGATCATGCATTAGCTTAATATTTGTGATCGGTACAACTTTTCTTGACATCTATGAAAATCTAATATCATGTTTAGTTCGAAACAACCAAATTTCTGAATAAGTGTACTGTGAGTCTACAGTGTCCTGTCAAAAGACCGGCTAGGCTTCTACAAGATGGTCTGATGATGGTTCTGCCCTTTTTGTAATTTCAAAACAAAGATTTTGATTGCCTCAAACCCACTCGGCTTGAGAGGCGTTTTTGTGTCTTTTTATTTTGCCTTTCATTGAACATAACATCCGCTTTCACTTCACAGAAGAATTCTGGTTCCACCAACGACGTGTTCATGGCCGAGAATTCCCGCATGACCTGATATATATATATATATAATTGGTCAATACAAACTTTCAGTCAGGATTACGACCTAGCTTTTCACACCATTTATGTTGTGTGTGTGTTAATTTTATCACCAAGCGGCGGGACCTATAGATTAAGCTCGACTTCTAATGACAGATTCTCTTGAAAAACTTTTCAGGGCAATTTTATTAATTCTCAGAACTTTTGCCACTCGCCGAAGAAATATTTTTTCATATTTCGCTATGTTGGAGATATCTGACCTTGGGTTTGAACTGTGGCCTCACGTCTAATAAGTCAACACACTACCTAATAAATCTTAAATAAAAATCTTAAAGTTTACTGGCTCTGTCCAGGGGACAGTTAAGAAGGAAAGTTGTCAGCCAGTCGATTCCTTACATCACGAAAAATCCTAATGAGTTTCATGTTAGACTTGTCTCCTATCAACCTCGTCTGACTCTTGGTTTTGGTTTTAACACAGTGACTTTTTCGGGATGCACTGGACACTTTGGCATCTCATAGGGAAGGATATCACCCCAAATTTTATAATATGCTTTGCTTACATACCCAGAAATTGTCGTCAGCGCTGAGAATACTTTTTATGAAAATTTGAGTCAATTTCCAGAGGCTTCAGGCCAGAGAGACGTTTGTACCAACTAATGGATAAAGTCTCGTGAACAAGTTCAGCAAACCAAAAAATAATTTCTGTTACTTATCTTGTTTTTCTCATTGCATATACATACACGTATCACAATTACATTTTATGTATGTATAACTAGTAACATAAAAAGTCATCTTTGTGCCACTAAGGGCCATTATTACAACTTCCCGTTAAAGTTGGGTTAAAGTTGACTTTAAAATTAAAGTCTTTTCGTTTTTCAATCTAATGATAAAATAAAGTTAACTTTTTCAAAAATATGACAGTGCCGGGGCAATGTCGATAACACTGCTCAATTAAACAAGTTTTTTTAAACGCAGTGGCAATGACGGGCTTCTTTTTTTTTTTTTTTTTTGTTTTATATGCTCATTTTATTTATATTTGATTTTGCCATATTGAATATAATATAATATGGCAAGTTCAAACATAAGCTTAACTTTAAAAGTTACGGATAGGATGATCCTCCATTTATCTTAACGCTTACTTCAACCTCATCGTCCACTTATATTAATGGAAAACAATTTATCTGCCCGTTAAAATTCTCCCTTTAGTTAACGGCAAGTTGTAATAATGGCCCCAAGACTCTTGCAGAACAGACTCCTTCCTTTACCGTTTCATTCTACAACGATAACAAAGATTACAATATTACAATACTATGATCTAGGCGAGTTTATCCATTAATTCTAAACATTTTAAAATGAAGCCGATTGTCGCCGCTCTGTCTCGCTATACCTCTTAGTCCTAGTCATATACTACAAATCTTCACTCTCTTAAAGCAATATGTATCATTTATTTTGCTTTATTCACTCTTATCAGTCCGGATACCTAACATTTCCCCGAAAACATAGCGTATGTTGTTTCTGTCCAGTAGGCATTTAAGCATATGTCAGGTCACAGAGTCCTCTAATGAGTCTCGTATTCGAATTGTATCTCTTTATCCTGACCTTAGTCTCCATAGTCGTCGTAGTCTAATAGGTAGTGTGTTGGCTTATTTTACGTGAGGACACGGTTAAAACCCCAGGTCAAACATCTCCAACAAAACGAAATATGCAAAAAAATTTTCTTCAGTTTCTTTCTTATAGCAGATATCTGGCAAAAACTCTAAGAGTAAATAAAATTGCCATGAAAAGTTTCTCAAAAATCTGCGTTTCGGAGTCGACTTTAATTCTCAGGTCTGAAAGTAACATAAACAACATAAGTGGTGTGAGAAGCGGGGTTGTAGTCCTGACTGAAGGTTTATAATTACCAATTATGTATGTATGTATCTAGTCTCCATACCTCTGCACCTCATAATCATATGCAACGGACATAAGAGTCTCATGTGCCGCTGTCAGACGGGTTCTAATTTACCCCAAGCCTAAATAACTTCACTTGTGATGTTAACATCCAGCAAGCAAACTGTACAAAAAGTGTGTAATTAAGCGAACAACATTAGTTCTTGTCCTATGTCAATATTAATTATCTTTCTTTCCAAAATTAAACTTCAACCATCCTTTAATGGATATTTCTTCATTCTTGATAATCAAGAGCCATTGTACAGATTCCTGCAATAATTTAGAACTTTTGCGAAAACAGTCCATGAAATACTTATAAAGTTGGAAGTTTTACTTTTACTCGTTACTTCTATTGCTACTTCAAGCGACGTTAATGGACTAAATATTCATGTTTAAATGTCCTTTATTAGGACAAATGTTGTACCAAACAAAGTTTCTTCTAGTTGTTGCTAACTTTACAGTTCCCTTTAGCTAAAGGTAACTTTAACTAAACTCAAGTTTTACGGCAAGTTGTAATAATGGCCCTAAATATTGTAATTTTCATAATATTTTTGTATTTTTCCGAGAATTCTTATTTCTCATTTCATTTTTAATATTTTTTCCTTTACGTTAAGGTTTAAATTTCTTTTTTTTCAAATAAGAAGGAAAATGGTTATAAATGGTTCTGTAATTTTAACCACAAATGACTGCCACATGCCTGCTGGTGTAATTAAATTCATGTTTATGTCATAGAAATGTTGTAATAAAAGTTAATTGAATCAAAATTGAAGCCACCAGTTGAATTGCCACACTTTAAAACAATAATTTTCTACACAATAAATAACGCTTCAAGATATCTTTACGTTTGTAATTCATTTATTTTCTTTGGGTTCTGGTTTTCCATGCTCATCAGTACGACTGCATTATAAAAATCATCTTCGTCAGCCTTATATTCAGCATTTTTTTCCCTCGACTTGTTTCTGTTTTTGTTTCCATACCTTTTTAAAAATGTAGTGATTGGTTTGACGATGTAATAAATTAGGCCGTACATGAATTACTAAAATTTTTTAAAACCGTATATACTATAGGAACGTATCTATAATCCATAGAGATTTAGTGCTTCATTTCATATTTGATTTTAATCTGCTGTCTGAACGGATATCAGTTGACTGCTAAGATTGGTTGGTATATTATTTGTTTGGCTGCTTGGCTGACTGGTCTGCACACAGACTAATTTTAATGGTTCCTTTAAGCTGACAACACATGTACAAGAACAACAAACACTCTATTGCTGATCCAATAAACATACAATTATATTGCACTTTTATATGTTGCACAGTTGAGGTATCTACACCAAGTAGTGCATACAAATCGTATACACCTTGCAGTATATGCTCTGGTGTATACGAAACACCAGTAGTAACAGCACCAGCTAAGTGGAGAAAATTTCTGCTGTATACAAAAAATTACTACGTGGGAATATTGTCAAGTTATCATAGAATGAAGTCGCCATAGTCTGGTGGGTAATGCGTTGTCTTATTAGACGTGAGGCCACGGTTCAATCCCCATGTCAGACATCGCCAACTTACTAGCAGCAGACTTTTAATAAAATCTGTGAAAGGATTCAAAATTGCAAAGAAAAACTTATCAAAAAACTGTCGTTCGGAGTTGACTTTAAGCTTTAAGCCACTCAGTTGAAATTAACACACACGACATAGGTGGTGTGAGATGTAATGTAATGACCAACTATATATGTATGTATGGAAGGATTTGCATATCTCTCACGTTTTCTAGGTAAACTTTAGTTACTTAAGAGCAGAAACTGAAGAATTCAATATTAATTCCCTAGCCTGAGTAGACATGTATACACGCTGATTTCTTTTGTTGTCCGAAGATCATCATTAGCGACTATAACGTTCTTCGTAGTTAGCAGAATTAGTTATCAGTTAGTAATTCTTTTAAACACCGTATCCGATCAAGATCTGATTTCATTTCAACGAATTCCTTTTACCGATTGGGATTCATCATTTAAAATTAAAATGTCGGTCCAACCTCTACTCTGTGTGTGTCCTTGTACATCTTGTACCACTTTGTACAACTCGTTTCATTGTGTTTTTGATTCTTAATTTGAGCGAACTTCTATCTTCAAATGTATTTCAACAACCGCTTTAGGTTTATATTTTTGTGCTTCCTTGTTAAATTGAATTTAGTATTGTAATAGATTGGCAATCTTTGTGTGGTCAGTCAACGCCTAATTAGTACTTATTAGTTACAAGTGATCTTAAATAAAAGAAAATTTGATAAGAATTATAAATTTTGATTTGATCAGACAAACAGTATTGAATGACATTTTAGAAAGTTCAAAACAAAAGACGCATTCTTATGGGTCCCACAGCGCTTACAGCACATTTTTAATATTGTTACTAAAATGGAAATGGTGGTTTACTTTCACATCGTTTAAATTAAAGATCATTCAACAGACTGTTTACGTTGGCATATAAAAGCCAAGAAAAAACAGGCAATGGATTCTGTAAAAATGCAGTCAGTCTTGTGTGAAGGCGCGGTATTTGACTAGGATAATCGTGGTTTGAAGATCTGTGTTATAAAGATCTGTCGAACAATTGTCTAGTAATTGTTATTGTTTATGCAAACAAAGCAATTGTTGTTGTTTAAATCAAGTTGTGAACAGTGCCACACAGAATTTGGCGAATAATAAAGAATTTTAATTAATACCAAACGGAAATTTATTTTTATTTTATTTACAATATAAGAGCTCATATTTTAAATGTTTTTAAAAGTTAAAAAAGTAACAGTATTTTCCACCTAAATCATCCTTCTTCTGACTTACTAGCTTCATAAAAACTATTTCAATGGCCTTTCAGTTTACCTACTTTAACCCTGGAAGCTAAAAGCATTAAATACCAATGCTTACAACAACAAATATAAGTACTTATTAATGGATTCAATTATTGTAATTTTCATAGAAGAGGAACTATACGATGCTGATTATAAATGTGGATTTGTCTGGCAATATGCAGTGAAAGAAAAGTTGCAAGTCTGCCTGCCAGTCCCAAATGTTGACGTGTTACATTTGTATAATGGGTTGGGTTCGTTAGCTCTTTTGAGTGTTCGCTCTTTCTAGTTCAGCTCTCTGTAATGAACTAGTTCGTTCTTTTAGTTCAATAGTTCAGTTCTTTTAAACAACTCCGTTCTCTTCCTCAATTTGTGTAATTTCTTTATGGCAACGTTTGCTCATTTATATTTAAACTATGTATGTAAACAATATCAATAAAGGAATTAATGTATTCCATGTAAATTTATCGTATTTGTAATATGATTTTACATTTTAAATAAATTGTGGTATATAACGTTTTTTCATTTTTATTAATTCATTTATGTGCTTGAAGCACTGTAAAGCATGTGATTTATTTTTAAATTTTTAATGAAAATTTCTGTTCGTATTTCTCTTCTAAACCACCATTCCAATAGGAATGGCACACATAAGAACGATAAACGAAATAATAGAACGAATAAGAATGAAATGAACGAATAAGAAACGAGAACTAAAAGATCTACGGAGCTAAAAGAACTATTGAGCTAAAAGAACTACTGAACTAAAAGAATTACTGACCGAATAAGAATGAAATGAACGAATAAGAAACGAGAACTAAAAGAACTACTGAGCTAAAAGAACTACTGAGCTAATAAGAATGAAATGAACGAATAAGAAACGAGAACGAAAAGAACTACGGAGCTAAAAGAACTCATTATAATGACCGGCTCTTTTAGTTCAATTGTGTGAATAGTTCAATTGAACTAGTTCGTTCGTGAACTACACAACTCTAGTATGTATAATGTTCATAAATGCTATTGTAGTTGCTGCTGTTAAGCACAAATATTAAATTTTATAGTTTCAGTAGCTGCTTTTACCATAAGCTACAACAGTTTTGCTAGGCACATAAAAAAATTTAAATTATTTGGAATTTAACTGGAAATGCATTGATCTTATATTATGGAGTCTTATTTGAACCTCTGATTGTAATGTATACGAATTTTAATGGTGTAACGTTTAGGTTGAAGTCGCCGTAGTCTAGTAGGTAGTGTATTGCCTTATTAGACGCAAGGCCGTGGTTCAAACCTCAGGTCAGCCATCAAAACAAAAATATGAAAAAAATCTTTCTTCGGTGACTTTCTCTCAGCAGATTTCTGACAAAAACTCTGAGAACAAATGAAATTGCTATAAAAAGTTTTTCAAAAATCTGTCGTTCGGAGTCGACTTTAAACTGTAGGTCCCGCCACTCATGTAAGAAATTAACACACACAACATAAGTGTTGTGAATAACTAGGCCTATATTCCTGACTGAAAGATGACCAATTACGTATGTATGTATGTAATGTTTCGAGCAAAAGCTATATGCATTACATAACAGTTACCATTTCTAAGATTTAGTTTAAGTTTTTGATCAAACTAAATAATTCAGGTAAACTTAAACCAATTACGGGGAGAAAATATGAATTATTTTGATTTTATTATATTTTTGTTATCATTGATAAGGTAAATATAGCAGTATGTACTGCAAGAGTCTTAGGGCCATTATTACAACTTGTCGTTAACTAAAGGCAGGATTTTAACGGGCAGATAAATTGTTTTTCATTATTATAATGAGCGTTAAGCTAAAAGGAAGATCATCCTACCTATTACTTTTAAATTTGAGTTTATTTCTAACTTGCCATATATCAAATTCAAATACAAACAAAACGAGCAAAAACAACAAGCCTGTTGTTGCCATTGAGTTTTAAAAAAAAACTTGGTTAATTTGGCAATTGTTATCGACATTGCTCCGGCACTGCCATATTTTTAAAAAAGTTATTTTTATTTTATCATTAAGTTGTAATAACAAAAAAAAAAAAAAATTAAGGTGACTTTAAAGTTCACTTTAGCTAGAGTTAACTTTTACTAAACCCAACTTTAGCGGCAAGTTGTAATAATGGCCTTTAGTCTGACAGAACTATGTACATACTTCATCTATAACCAGGAAAATCTACTTTTAATAAAATACAGTCTGTTATGAACATAATCATGAAATCAATGAAAAAATCCATGTTTGATAATAAAAAAAACTTGTAATTTATCTTTATCTTGTGATCATAATAGAAAACAAGTTTTCAAATAAAATAGTGAATTTAGGAAGACTAAACAAAACTCACACTTCCATACAGTTCGCAATCTATAGAATAAAGGGTATTCTTTTGGTTTGAAAAACTCCATCATATTGTTCGGTATCAGTAGGGATATCTCTCGTAGTATTTGATACACATCCAGGTGATGGGGTCTAACTGTTGAGATCCAGGTGTTGAGATGAATTTTACGGCATAGGTTCCGAGTGAGTGTTTTGAGTATTCATTCCCTTCAATGCAGTATCTCCAGATTGAGCTTTGAGAGATTACCGTTCTTCACAACCCATTTGGCTAGATAAACCCATTTAGCTAGATAAAATCCTCTTCCACACTACGTCTTCTCTCTTGCTAGTATAATCCTCCAAACGCCTCTTCGTACTGCGCCCAAAGCTTGTGGCCTTTTTGATGGCGTGGAAGCGTCCTACAATACATACTCTTAAAAGAGTACGTAGCATTCATTTTGCTTCATTCACTCTTATCAGTCTGGATGCTTAACGTTTCCCCAAACATATAGAATGTTGAATCTGTCCAGAAGGCATTTCAGCATATGTTAGGTCACAGAGTTCACTAGTGAAACTCGTGTTCGAATTGTCTCTCTTTATTCTGACCTTAGTCTCCACAGTTGTCGTAGTCTAATAGGTAGTGTGTTGGTCAAAAATCTCCAACAAAACGAAATCTGTAACAAATATTTATTCGGCGACTTCCTCTCAGCATATTTCTGGCAAAAACTCTGAGAGTCAATGAATTGCCATGAAAAGTTTCTCAATAATCTGTCGTTCGGAGTCGACTTTAAACAGTAGGTCCCGCCACACACAACATAAGTGGTATGAGAAGTTCGGTCGGAATCCTGACTGAAGGGTTGCAATGATCAATTATGTATGTATGTATGTATGTATGTATGTAAAGGTATAGTTTTCTTAACTAAAATGTTGCTCCACGAAACTCACTGCCAATTCTGTGCTTTCCAGCAAACCAGATGAAGAATTTAAGACTCTACAATGATTTTTTAGGGCACATTGTCTATGCTTAAATGGCTAAATGGCAATTTCATGTTTTCTCTTCCCTTAATATAATGACATATTTGATATTGAAAACACTTCAATAGAATTGAAGTATTTATGTTTTCTTTTATTTTCTATCACGCTGTCAATGCCCTTTATGCCACGTAAATTATGAAATGCTTATTGCATTACATTTTATGAAAATATTTCTTAATATTGTAGTTACTAATGACACTCAATTAAATTATGTGTTTAAAATCCTCCTCACCGTTTTTCAAGTTAAAATTAGTTATGTATTTGCATTAATTAGAAAATGATTATTTTATTAAAACCACATGCTGTGAGAATAATTATACAAAACGTATTAAATTATTTCCCTTCTTTTTTTTTGTTAATTGTATTGCTACTTAAGACGATATGCAAGAATTGAAAGTAAATTCTTTCTGTTGAGCCACAGCATGTCGCCTGTGCGTATGAAAGTCTTTCTTTCATGACAGCAACTAAAAAATCCCTACTTTAAATGACACGTTTTCACACCTATTGAAGTGAGAATTGAAATTTGCTTTACATAGAAGTATATGTGTGTATGTATATGGTGAATAGCATTACTAAAGTGGACGCATAATTTTGAATTATTGTACTTTAAAGCTTCAATATTTGTATCATTATTTACTTTCATTCTTCTGTGTTTCCATCCTCATGTTTGCACATTCCTGGCTTTTTCAACAACGAATAAATGACTGGAGAAATGAAATTATTATCCAAGATATTTCTGTGCATTTTTATAAACTCCAGATTTCTTATTCATTCTCCTAATTTTTCTTAACAAATATTTTATTTTGTGGTCCTCAGCAACAAGATTGGTTAGGGAAATGAAATGTTAAAGGAATTAAAAATAAAATTCTAGCAAAAGTCATTTATTTGTTTTGTTTTTTTTATTTTTTATACCCTTCCTTTTTTGTTTTCTTCCATTTAATGCTGAATGTATTGACGTACAAAGTCATTGTGAATAATTTGCTTTGGTTAGCCAAATGAATTAAGAGAACCGTCATTATTATTATTAAGGCGCAAAGTAGCAAATGATTGTTTAGAATCACCCTCTGTCACCCCGCAAAGTATTCGATAACGAAATTAATAATCATCGCGCATATAATAATCGTTAATTATCCTTTGATTACTTTTCATTTGTAATCAATTAAATAGCGGTCTCATTGAAAAAATTACGTAAAGATTAAATGAATATCAAACAATTACACTATGCGATAAAATATAAAAAATTTATTACACCCGAGTAACTACCTAGTCTAAGTTGTTCATTTAATTGAGTAGTACTAAAAAAAAATTTTTTTTTCTCGAACCCTCCAAACTTGTTTATTTGACAAAAACGGTTTTTTTGATCTTTTCACACAAAATTATTGATTACCCAAATATGTTTGAACCTATTTTAAAAATCTAAAGTTTTTTTTAGAAACGGGAGGAATTAGCCGTTCAAACGGTATACATAAACATTACGTACAAACTTATATGTTATGAGATTTGATAGGGTAAACTTGGAAAATATTATTGTTTTCTTATTTTTCCAAGTTCGGCCATTCCTAATGGGAAAATTTAATTAAAAACTATAAAACAAGTGGTGACATTTGTGAAGTACATTCTCTTGTGCAGAGATTGACACTTTGTTTCATTAAATCGGACAAAGCTTCCAATAGTTATTATTTAAAGAGTATAACGGCTGAGTCATATTTTTAATATATGATCTATTATCAAATGAACTTTAAGTTAAAAATTTTCAAAATTTTTGATGTGGTGAGAGACAATGTCTTCTTCTTCCCCAGACATGCAGCTTCTGCAGATTTCACTTCCGAGAAGGCAAAATCGTTCGGTAAGCCTACCAAAAGGACATTGGACCGTAATAATCGTTAGTCCTCTTATTATTCATACGAGTCCTGCAATATCGCACGTACCCTCTTGCAGACATCAAGATTCAGCTTCCTTATAAAACGAGCAAATAATATCCAAGTTAATTGAGACAATCGGAATTCCCATGTCGGTGATTGACGGAGATTCCCTATGTCCTAAAAACTTTGAGTGATACGAAATTTCTCTAAGAAATCCTCTGCCTTTACTGACAATGACTGGCTTTGAAACTACGTTCTCCTGTTTATATAAGACTCGTTTGATTTCACACGTCCGTCTATTTGCAATTCATAATTTTCTGGTACAAAATGCATGCTGAATATGTTTGACAGACGCCATCTCCAACACAAGAAAGACTCTGCGGATACGATACGCTCACTGTATAACAGGTATATATTTAATCACGTCGATCGTTCTCACACAGTTAAAATTAATCAAATAGTGGGAGATCAGATGGACTGAAATATTCCTTACACCGAGGCACCTGTATGTTTTTTTCTACACTCGAAAATTACGTTGGTTTCATAGAATATCGCATTAAAATTCTATGAATTCCTATATTTAGACCGCCAAATGTATTTCGAGGTTGAAAATTTCGGCTGCTAACAAACTTAAATTGACTCATGGAACCAAAGGTTTATTTCAAGAGGCATCTTCAATTTCAGTATTAATTGCATAGCAAAATTTCAATGTACTTTTTTTCAAACAACTCTGAATTGAATTTTGATTGAATAATTTACTGCAAACTATTCAAACTCCTTCACCATATATTTGATTTTCTATTTTTTTTTTCATTTTTCACTGTATGGGGTCTTTGAAAAGCTTTACAAAGGAATTGTTAGCTTCACATTATGAATTGAAAAAAAAAGAAAAAATGCAAAACATTCTTTTTAGTTTAATATTAAAATTTAATATCATGCCATTAGTTCCCACATTCAGTCAGTCATTCATTACGTCATTTGTCTTTTTCTTCTGTGTTTTTCCTATTTTAGAATGTACAAAAAATGAGAAAACCTTACTTTGACCTGCAGAGTGAGAGCGAAAAGGAGATAGAGTTAAAATAAAAAGTAACTCGACAAAGAAACAATTCTCCTGGAAGAAAGCAAGTGTACGTATCTGTATGGTTACATTACAGATAATTTTAATTTTTCTATTCCTTTTTATTTTTCTTTTTTTTTCTACTTTTTTTTTTTTTTGCTGTGGCTTTAAAACAATATTTGTTTGTTAAAAATATAGTCGAAATTGCAATAAAAAAAATCATTTATTGCATGGCAATATTAATGCTGTTCATGATAATTGTAATATTATTTGCATAAATATTATCAAAATGGCAAATGAAATAAAACAGAAGAGGGGAAGTGTAGTTAAAAAAATAAGAAGAAAGTAAAATTTTGGAATGACGGAAAGAGCTAAAAACGTTTAGATTTTAAAATCGTTTGAATAAAACAGACTATGTGTGTGAAATATTATCGATTTTTTGTTTTGTTTTAACGAAGCCATTATGTGTGGCATATAACAAAGTTCAATTTGTCCGCCACGGCTGTTTTGGGTTTAGTGTCAAATTTTCATGACTCTGTCGCATAAATCATGTTAATTTAGACCGATGGTATGGATTATATTGGTTTTGAAGATCGCTATGGTTTGTGGCTCTTTCGCATAGTTCTGCGGCTTATAAAAAGCCTACAGAAAAAGTTTAATGCCGTCAAATGCCACGATCTTGGTGGCTAGTTCACATCATTTTCAAATGACATGACCATGTCCTCAAATACGTAGTGAAGAATTTCCAATCTGATATGAGCTGTGTAGCCAAATGTCATTGATGGCCAGATTATCCAAGTCAGGCTATCAAAAGATAATATAACTTTGACCACGTTAATAGTGAGTGCCTGCCAACGTCGTTCTCAAAGAAGTGTAAACCAATGACGCTGCCAACCTAAAGTCCCCATTAAACAATGACTTTTTCGGATTCGCATTGGAGACACTCTTGGTTCTAATGTGAATTGGCATGGTGAGAAATTGGACAATTTTGTTTGTTCATGAACCTTTTTATCCTCAAATAGAGCTCATCGCTGAATTTGATTTTTCGATGATAATTAGTGTCAGTGCTTCCAGAGCGAATTCAGCGAGAAGACTTTGCAATATTGAAGAAACCTATACCATGAGAGGTAATTTGAAAAAACACACTGAATATATGGCAATAAGCTTTACAGATGTAGCTTCAACAGTATGATTGTTATCATTTACCGATCTGATTACGCCTGTTGAGAAATCAGAGAGTTTGCCAATAAGGAGGCAGGAAGATATGTAAAGTTTGGAGTACTCTAGGTTACCGCTGAGCACAACAGAGATGTGCATATCACATCAAAATACACCATAACCTAAACCAAATGAATTCTATTATGAAAGTGTGGTTTACTCTTCATAGCGGACATTATCCATTTTCCAGGTATTCACTAAAAGATTTAGCCGATTAGTATACTGTAGGTCGACGTAATATTCAGATCAATACATTTTAACTGACAATGAAGTGTCCATTAGATCCCTGGAGATCATCATGCCTAAAATTATGTAAAAATAACAGCTGACTGTGGAAGAGATAGCGAGACCACTTGTACCCAAAATCCTTCCTGTGAACCTCATAACAGAATTTCTGGCCCCTGTGTAGAGACAATACAAAGATTGAAGCTCGAATATTCCACAGAAGGAAAGATAATATCTCCAATTTGTGAGATACAGTCTTTATATTGCTTTTTCTAAACATTGTAGGACATAGAGATGTCCTTAACAGCCTAAACCCTCATAGAAGGCCTCACTGGCATCGTGTTAATATTTTTTAACTGAAGTCTTTACTAAGATTTCGAAGCAATTGTTTAGGTTTTCAAATAGAGACTACAGTCTAGTAGGTAGTATCTTGGTTTATTAGATAAGAGCTTGTGGTTCAACCCATGGCATTTGGAATATAGAACAAAATATATTTATTTCGGTGACTTCCTCCCAGCAGTGTTCTCATAAAAACTCTGAAAGTAAATAAAATTGCCTTGAAAAGTTTCTTCAAAATCTGTTGTTCGGAGTTGTCCTTAGGCTTACAAATGAGTTGTAATATCCTATTAAGTTTAGTGAGTAAAGCAATTTGTTAAAAAGACAGTTATTAGTCCTCCAAAAAAGTATGCCCTTAAGAAGGATAAACAACAATAATTCCATGTTCATATAAAAAAGAAAGAGAATATTAAGTTCAAAGAAATTTTTATTTCTTCAACTTCAGTCACACCATTGCTGTTGTTTTATTTATTTAAAACGCTCATCAATTGTATATGTAAGGTTGCTGTACTTCCTTGCCATACTTTTTATTGTTCATTCATATAATTCATACTTAAAAAAAAGGACTCAAAAAATTAATAAAAAAGAAATCGTATCAATATGTTATTTGTTTTTCGATTCATGTCGCGTTCTTTTCATAGAAATTCGTCTTTTCCTTTTTCCCAGTTGGTGCGTAATAAATGAGCTTCATTTAAAATTAATAAATGAAGTAAATATGTAATTTTCTTACGTATGTATGAACATGGCCTTGAGAAAATATGATGAATTACTTGAATACGCGAAGATTAAATACGAAATAAAAACCATGTTATCGATAACTTTTCTTTCATTACATTCTCATTTGCAACTCCTATGATCAGTATGGCTTCACTAAAGTACAGGAAAATGAAATGAATGACTTGAGATAAAAGACGAGAAATAAAATGAAGATAAAAACAAATACAACCAGGATATCGAAACATTTACATTCACTTGTAGCCGTGTAAGAAAAAGAAAAGAAAAGTAAAATTAATCATGATTTTAATTGAAGATGACACAAAAGTGAGAATATATTGTTACGCGAAGCGAAACGACCTAATATCGTTTAACAATAAAAACGATAAACAAAAGCTACCAGCTACACCAACACAATACACACGACACAAATACGCACTAACACTAAGAATACAACGAACGTGGTGATTATCTAAAGCTGCACACACACACATGTGTACAACGAACCAGGTAGCAACAACAACATAAAGTAAACCAGCTACGACAAATATGTATCGAACCTGGTAGCGACTGGTACATAACATAAGCGAGTACACAAACAACAATGTACTAGCAATAGAGTTTTCGCGAAGGCGCGTGCGAGAACCTTCCACATCGAGAACGTTCATCGTACTGATTGATACGCGTGTGTGCGGACTATAAAAGGGCTGCACAAAGCAAGCAGCAGGGAGAGTTAATTTAGTCAGCCTTGTGTGAAGTTGCGTGTGAACAAAATAAGTCGTGGTTGTAAAGATCTAGCGAATACTTGTGTGAACTAGTACAGTGAATAAACAGGTTATTATTGTTGTATCGTTAAGTTCTATACGGTGGTACACAAAAGTAGTGTAAATAATAAAGAGAGTTTAAGAAAAACTAAAGACATATTTGTTTTTACTTTGTTGCAATTAACGAACTCATATTTAAACGTTTTTAAAAAGGTAAAAACGTAACAATTGGTGTCAGAAGTGGGATTGCAAAATCCAAAAGTAAAAATAAATAAATAAAAAAGGAGAAAAGCAAAATCAAAATGAAACTCTGCGATCTAAAAGTGGAACGGCTTAAGCGGGAGTTGGGTAAACTCGAGCTGCCAACAATGGGCACGAAAAATGAACTGCAAAGGCGATTAAGGGAACATCTGCAGCTTCAGGACATCGACATCGATTCCTACGAGTTCGAGGATGAAGAGGAACGAGAGGTAAAGGCCCCTGCAACCCCGAGCGGTATCGACATAAATTCATTGCTGGCCGCTATGATGGAAAAAATGCAAGTATTAACTGATGCGCAAGAAGCTTCTCGAGCTGAGAATCGCAAAATGCAAGAAGAGAACAAAAAGCTATTAGCTGATGTACAAGAAGCTTCTAGAACTGAAAATCGCAAAATGCATGAGGCGAACGAAAGGCTGTTTGCTGATGTACGAGAAGCTTCTAGAGCTGAGAACCAGAAGCTATTTGAAGCTTCTAGAGCCGAAAACCAAAGACTGCAAGCAGCAATTTTGTCAAAAATTGAAAAGGAGCTGGAAGCAACATCTGGAAAGCTGCAGGAAATCCATGAGTCGGTCAGCAAAAGGATCACTGGTGTCGAGGAAAGGGTGTCACATTTAGAAAAGGCCGTTGACACGAAGGTGGACAATCTGGAAAAGACCGTTGACACTAAAGTGAACAATTTGGAGAGGACCGTCGGCGGAAAAATCGTTATGATGGAGGAAAAGATCAACAACCTCCAAAGCCAGCGACCGGAACCAGTGCGAGTCGTTTCGGAAAGTACCGGCAGGATAAGAACACCTTGCTTTGATGGTAGCTCACCCCTACCCGTATTCAAATTCCAATTTGAGACGGTAGCCAGCAGAAACGGATGGGACGATGGAGAGAAGGCTCTAGAACTAATTCTGGCGTTGAAAGGTGTCGCAGCGGACATTCTAGAGACCATGCCAGCCAGCAGCAGAAACAACTACAACGAATTAATGGTGGCATTGCAGCGTAAATTTGGCGATGAGCACAAACGGGAACTATACCGCATGGAGTTGAGATGCCGGGCGCAAAAGGCAAATGAGTCATTACAAGCCTTTGCAATGGAGGTTGAGAGATTAGTGCAGCTAACATACCCCGGAGAAAACCACCCGCTGATAGACAACATTAAGACCGAGGCGTTTGTCAATGGTATACGAGATCCTGACATTAAACTGGCGGTATGCTCCACACAGAAGACAACCTTTGCAGAGACCGTGGCCTTCGCACTAGCCCAGGAGACCGCGCGAGCTATTTCTAGACCACAAGTCAGTAAAGTGCGAAAAATGGAAGTCGTGAAGGAGGAGGAATGCCTTTTGGACAAATTTAAAGAGATGTTGAAGCAAGTTTTGGGAGAAAATGGACAAAAGGCTAAAGTCAAATGCTTCAACTGTGGAAAGAGTGGCCATTACCAAAGAAACTGCAAAGCGCCACGCAAGAGATCAAGATCCGCCTCACCATCAAGGAATAAGAAACGGGCGAACTACCAACCATCTTCACAAGAGTCCCCGTTAAACTAAAACGAGCTAGCGCTGAGGGGCAAGTGCTGGCTCCCACAAGCGAGGGCCCCGCAATCTCAATATCAGTGATGCAACAGAACAACAACAATCTTACGGCGTGCGGATACATAAATGGCAGACCACATACCTTTACTATAGACACCGGGGCGACGCAGTCTATCATCAGGCCAGATGTAGTGAAGGGAAAGTGTGAGGCACTTAGCAATGTAAGAGTACGGACAGCTACGGGAGAGTCTGCCACCGTCCACGGAAAAACAGAGGCGAAGGTGACTATAGCCAACATTAGTGTAAGTCACATCTTTATTGTTGCCGATATTGTGGACGAGGTTATAATTGGTGCCGATTTCATGATAGCTCATGGCATCAATTTGAATATGGGGCAACAGATTATGAGTTGGCGAAATGTAGAGATACCTCTAGACGTGGGGTACAAGCATCAAGTGCACGCAAGAAGGATAGTTGCGGTCGAACAACTCAAATTGCCACCTCAGAGTGAATCACTAATATGGGGGCGTATGGATGGAGATTGTGCGGAAAACCGCTTGTGGGTTGTTGAACCAGCAGAAATACAGACGGATTTAATATCAGCAAAGGCCCTCGTCAAATCCACAGAACAAAGAATAGTCCCGGTGAGAGTGCTAAATCTATCAGGCCATGAAAGAGTCGTCTGTAAAAACTCAGAGGTGGGCCAATGTGTTCCAGTAGAGGCGGTAATAAACAGCGAACGGATGCCGCAACCTGCCGATATGTCCGCCAAGGATCAAAAGGAATTTGGTGAAAATGTGGAGAAATGGATAGCAGGTTTAGCAGCTGCAGAGAAAACCAAAGCCAAAAAGCTGCTAAAGAGGTATGCTTTCGCTTTCGCCACGAACAAGAAAAGGCAAGGAAGAACAGCTATGGTCAAACACGAAATTGATACTGGCGAAGCGAGACCGATAAAGCAGGCACCCAGAAGCATACCGCTGGCGAAGCGTAATGAGGTTAAAGAATTAGTCGATGAAATGAGGAAGAGCGGTGTAATCGAACCATCATCGGGTCCGTGGAGCTCACCTGTAGTCTTAGTAAAGAAGAAAGATGGCAGTACAAGATTCTGCGTGGACTACAGGAAGCTGAATGATGTCACCAAAAAGGATAGTTACCCGCTACCGAGAATTGACGACACACTCGACACGCTAGCCGGAACAAAATGGTTTTCCACATTGGATCTACAAAGCGGGTATTGGCAGGTGGAGATTGCAGACAAGGACAAAGAGAAAACCGCATTCAGTGCGAACGGCGGCTTATGGCAGTTTAAGGTTATGCCATTTGGACTCTGTAATGCTCCGGCCACATTCGAGCGGCTTATGGAATGTGTGCTAAAGGGACTGCATTGGAAGACTTGCCTGGTGTATCTCGACGACATAATAGTGATGGGCAGAACTTTCGACGAACACCTCAAGAACCTGGGAGAAGTTCTGCAACGGATATCAACGGCTGGACTAAAATTAAGCGTAAAGAAATGTGCATTTTTCCAAAAGCAGGTGAAATATTTGGGGCATCTTGTCACAGCAGATGGCATATCCACCGATGAAGATAAAATACGAGCAGTAAAGGACTGGCCTCGTCCCCAGAATCTTCATGAACTACGCAGCTTTTTAGGACTATGCACATACTACAGACGCTTTGTGCCTAACTTTGCCAGCGTGGCTGCAAGTTTGCATGAGCTCACCAAGAAGTCAAAAGTCTACCAATGGGGTGAGATACAGGAGAAGGCTTTCCAGACACTAAAAGACCTATTGTGTGCTGCACCAGTTTTGGCGTATCCAGTCCCAGGAGAAAAGTTCATCTTAGACAGTGATGCCAGCGGATATGGTATTGGTGGTGTACTTTCCCAAGTGGTCAATGGAACAGAGAAAGTCGTAGGCTACTATAGTCGCACATTGTCAAAGCCTGAACGGAATTATTGCGTAACCCGACGAGAGCTACTGGCAGTGCTGGAGTGCATCAAACATTACCATAAGTACCTGTATGGCCAAAATTTTCTGTTAAGGACTGATCACTCCGCACTAAGATGGCTGCTACAATTCAAGAACCCTGAAGGGCAGTTAGCACGTTGGATTGAACGCCTCCAGACTTACGACTTCAGCATTGAACACCGAAGGGGCATAAAGCATGGAAATGCTGACGCTCTTTCACGCCGACCTTGTAATTTGGAGTGTAAACATTGCGTGAAAGCTGAGAAAAAGGAATCCATCGTCGATATCCGGCTAACGCGGATTGAAGGTAACGAAGACTGGTCCCAAGCACAAAGGAGTGACCCAATATTGGCGAAGGTAATAGCAGCGAAGGAGGAGGACAAACGACCTACAAGAAATGAGATATCCGCAGAAGGTCCTCTTACAAAAGCATATTGGGCACTATGGGACAGCTTAAAGATCATAAATGGGTGCCTATATCGACTTTGGGAAAGCGCTGATGGCAAGACCTCATCCAACCTATTGGTAGTGCCTTCCTCAAAAATGAAAGAAGTATTAAATGAATTCCATAATGGAGCTAGCGGAGGACATCTTGGAATAACAAAGACACTGGAAAGGCTAAAACAACGTTTTTATTGGGTTGGATGTCAACAATCAGTGGCGGATTGGATAGCAAACTGCACCCAGTGTATTGAAGCTAAAGGTCCAACAAGAAGAAGTCGAGGTCAGATGCAGCAGTATAACTCAGGCGCACCTTTCGAGCGGATAGCGATGGACGTTGCAGGCCCTTTTCCAGTTAGCAATGCCGGAAACCGATATGTTCTCGTTGTGATGGACTACTTCAGCAAATGGCCGGAAGTATATGCCATACCCAATCAAGAGGCGAACACAATAGTTAACGTTTTTGTGAACAACTGGGTATGCCGCTACGGGGTTCCAATAGAACTACATTCCGATCAAGGCAGAAATTTTGAGTCAGCTGTATTCAAGGAAATGTGCGAAGTATATGGCATTAAGAAGACTCGAACGACGCCTCTTCACCCACAGTCAGACGGAATGGTAGAGCGATTTAACCGAACCCTGGAGGAATACTTGCGAAAAGTAGTGAGCGAGCAACAGAAAGACTGGGACGAACACATTCCGAGGTTTCTACTGGCGTACCGATCCGCTGTCCATGATTCAACATCTAGATCACCCGCCAAGGTTATTTTTGGGACTGAGATAAAGCTGCCCGGTGACTTAGAGTTTGGCGTTAAGCCCGGCACAGAGAGGGATGCCACATCCACTGGAAAAGATGAAAGCCTAAATGAACTTCATGAGTTTGTGCGCACCCGTATAAAAATGGTCAGTGATAGAATGAAGGCCAGGTATGATCATGCTGCAAACACAGAGGGCTTCCATGAGGGACAAATGGTTCTGCTATACAACCCAAAGCGGAAGAAGGGATTATCTCCCAAGCTACAGACCAGCTGGGATGGACCGTATAAAATAATTAAACGATTAAACGATGTCGTATACAGGATACAGAAAGCTAACAGCCCCCGAGCAAAAATGAAGGTCGTACACATAGAGCGACTGGCAAAATATGGGAAAGGAGATAATGAGCCTATTCGGGACGAACAGGCTTAAGTGGGCGGCAGTGTTACGCGAAGCGAAACGACCTAATATCGTTTAACAATAAAAACGATAAACAAAAGCTACCAGCTACACCAACACAATACACACGACACAAATACGCACTAACACTAAGAATACAACGAACGTGGTGATTATCTAAAGCTGCACACACACACATGTGTACAACGAACCAGGTAGCAACAACAACATAAAGTAAACCAGCTACGACAAATATGTATCGAACCTGGTAGCGACTGGTACATAACATAAGCGAGTACACAAACAACAATGTACTAGCAATAGAGTTTTCGCGAAGGCGCGTGCGAGAACCTTCCACATCGAGAACGTTCATCGTACTGATTGATACGCGTGTGTGCGGACTATAAAAGGGCTGCACAAAGCAAGCAGCAGGGAGAGTTAATTTAGTCAGCCTTGTGTGAAGTTGCGTGTGAACAAAATAAGTCGTGGTTGTAAAGATCTAGCGAATACTTGTGTGAACTAGTACAGTGAATAAACAGGTTATTATTGTTGTATCGTTAAGTTCTATACGGTGGTACACAAAAGTAGTGTAAATAATAAAGAGAGTTTAAGAAAAACTAAAGACATATTTGTTTTTACTTTGTTGCAATTAACGAACTCATATTTAAACGTTTTTAAAAAGGTAAAAACGTAACAATATGTAAAGCTTAATGACATAAAAGAAAGAAAATTATGTTCACAAAACCCTTACACGATGCACAGTGGTATTTAAGTGGCAAAAAAGTTTTGACTGTTTGAACGAGAATTGTTTGCTTAAGAAAAATTAAAGATGAAATTTAATATTTTTTAATTTAATTTAGGAATCTATTACATGGGTCTTCCCACATGGACTTCCGAGCTTTAACAGTTGATAACAGGCATCTTGTTGAAGCTATACTCAGCCGAAAAAGTATACATACGGATAACAAATTTCAGAAATTTTTTAAATAATCCGTTTTGGTTGAAAATCTTTGTAATTGTCTGACAACTTTTCTCGATTTTAAGACGGTCTTGGTTAAAAAATTTTTGAAATTTCTGAAATTTCGTTGAAAATATTTATAATTGTCTGACATCTTTCTTCGACTTTAAGACGGTCTTTTGCATTGGTTCAGAAATTTGTGAAATTTGTAAATCGGATGCATACCTTTGTGGACCAGGGCCACAATTCAGTTCAATTTCAGAAATTTTTTCACCAATGCAAAAGACCGTCTTAACATCAAGGAAGATATAAAGATTTTCAACGAAAACGGATTAGTTAAAAAATTTCTGAAATTTTTTAACCGTATGTATACTTTTGTCAAATTATTTGTCATTTATTTAGTATGTTTTTCCAAATCACCACGGACGGATGTAGCATTCAACAACAAATGACAATATTGAAATTATTTTTATCAAAATGGGTATTCGGTTCGGATGAAGGCTATTTCTGCATAAACAAACAAAATACAGAATTTTTGGCTACGTAGGAGATTTAAGAGCGACTAATGTGTCCCGAAATAGTCATTGTATGGTATGGATTTAGGACTGTCGGCGGTATCTGTCCATATCTCTTTGAAAACGACATTGGTAGATGATTACCAATTTGTTTTGGTCTGAATTCAATTATCTGAACGCCAACGATATGTAGTTCCAAAAAAATGGCGTTACATGCCACACAGTTCATGCCACATTGGATATTCTGCAGATTAACCATGAGGGCGTGGTCATCTCATGTGAAGGTGTTATTCGTGATCGTGCTTTTTGACCACATTAGATTTTCTATTGTGGCTTTTTCTCAAGTCACAGCTGGAGGCGAATAAACTACAAACCATAGCGGTTCTCAAAGCCCACATAACCCATGTCACCGTTTAATTGTATCCTATTTTATGCGCTAAATCAATGAACATTCGACATTTCGCTTGCCCTCCAATCGGAGAAGCGAATGCGGGCATTTGAATGATGTTATATTCTACACATGAAGTCGCAGTAGTCTAGTAGTAGTAGTAGTGGCTTATTAGATCTGAGGCCACCGTTCAAACCCAAGGACAAACATCTGCAACAAAATGAAATTTGAAAAACTGTTTCTTCTCAGCAGATTTCTGGCAAAAACTCTGAAATTGCCATCAAAAGTTTCTCAAAAATCTGTAGTTCGGAGTCGACTTTAAACTGTAGGTCACACAAATTATTTTAATGTCAAAGAAAGACTTGAGAAACTTTTGATGGCAATTTTATTTAGTCTCAGGGTTTTTGCCGGAAGACTGGTGAGAGGAAATCGCCTAAAATATATTTTTTTATATTTCGTTTTGTTCCTGATGTTTGGGCCGGAAGTTGAACCACGAGTTCTCATCTAGTAAGCCAACACACTACCTACTAGACTTGCGATACATTACCGACAGACTTATATAAGCTATCTATTTAGATGTTTCTAATTCGAAAGATTTACCGTTTACTGCTGAGGATCGTTTAATAACTGCAACTAAAAAGTGAAAATTCACTATAAAGTTGGTGATTCACGGGAATGATAGTTTGAAATGAAATTTAAGAAGATTAAAAGCGTTGTAGATATAGTTACGCCTGAGAATCGTCGCATTACACACGTTGCACAAACAAACTTTTTGTTAATGAAAGTGCATCGGACAATCTGACTTTTTCGACTCAACAATTGGACCTATATGAGGGCTTATTATGTCGTATTTTAAATTTCGAATTACCATTGTATAACCTCCAACTCATGCGAAATTTACAGTCGATGATACTGATTAGGTGCGTGAACAATTTACTTTCATAATGATTTTTCGAACAAAATTTTCCTCAGCAGTGAAGCCCACTACTCACTTGGTTGGTGCGTCAACAAGCCAAATTGTTGTAGATGAGACTCGGAGAAATAAGACGTGATTGTGGAAAAGCCTTTGCATATAGAAAAATTTATGGTATTTGGTTGCATATTTTCAAAAATAGCTCTGGAATTTTACCGCCCATAAAGTAACAAACATTTTTTGCCTATGCTATGAGCTGGACAGTATGTGATTTCAACAAGAAGGTACCTCGAACTATAAAATAAGATGATGTTTAATGTTTCCATGTGGCTTGTTATCGTTAAAATTTGTTGTAAAGCTACGTTAAAGACAGTGCCTGACCTTGGAGTATTTGAAAACTAACATTTATCAAGTTATCGCTGATATGCCGTCCGCAATGTCGAAAAATGATCCTGATGCCGGAGGCGGAAAATGATATTGGACTTCGTACATAATGGTAAGGTATAAATATTGTTACGAAAATGGAAATGGTGTTTTGCTTTTACAGCGTTTAATATTAAAATTCTGAACAAAAGCTAAAAGAAGCTAAAAAAAACAATGAAATTGATTATATGATAAATAAGTAAACAAAACTGTATCAACAAAACACCAGTATAAGAAAATGTGATAAACAAGTAAACAAAAATGCAACAACAAACTCTGCAAGAATAAACGTAAACAAAAATACAACAACAAGTAAGAATAAATATAAACAAAATGTTTACATTTATAGAGATTTCGAACAGGCGAAGTCATTCGCCTTCAAGAGCATTCATCAGACTGTTTACCCTGCGATATAAAAGGCAAGACAAAGCAGACAACGAAGTCAGTAAAAATTCAGTCACTCTTGTGACTGCTGTGCTGTGGTTGAAGAGAATAATCGTGGTTTAAAGATCTCCGTTATATAGATCTGTCGAACAATTGTTATTCTTTACGCAAAAGAGTGTAAAGAAAAATAACAAACAAAGCAATTTTTGTTGTTTACTTAAAGTTGTGAACAGGGGCACATGGGTTCAGAATCCCAAATTAAAGAATTTTAATTAAAACTAAACACAAATTTATTTTTATTGTATTTGTAATCTACGAGCTCATATTTTAAACGTTATTAAATGCTAAAAACATAAAAATATTCTGATGAAATGAAAGCTTTATAAAAATTATAGCTGAAAGAGAGTTTTTTACTTCTGAAATCGCACAATTACAATTACATAATCGTACATGCAGTTTCTTACATGCACATTGTGGCATGTAATTTGAATTAGGCTCTTCGAAATCGTGTTAGACATGAATAGACAAACGACAATGCATTAAGTGATGAATGCTTGTTGTGTTGTAGGACTACATCGATTGTTGCAGTAATCGATAAAATAATAAATGTCAATATACAATGACGATTACATTTGTATAACTCAAATCCCTCTTCCACAACTTTGCCTTTAACTAACTGAACATTAACGACAAGAATGACAATAATTTATTGGCATCTCTTTGTGACATTTATCACAACTGGTCGGTAAAACATGAGCGTATAGAACATGCTTTTGCTTTTGTTATGGACGTAGACTGCAGTGTAATATGCTGCAGTGGCACATTGTCATCAACTATTAATGATGCGTAGTAGACAAACACGAAAGTAGATTATTTTTATTATTATCATGCGAAAACGTAAGAAACAATGGTCACATTGGTAGGAAGACATAAACCAGCAAAAGTTTTTGTTAGCAAAACAGGATTTCAAATTAAAGAAGCTTTCGTCTTCTTCCAAGCATTGTTTCAAGTGCCAATGTTAAGCGAGATAACGTTTCTAGCTCTCTAGTAAGCTTTTTACGAATGGCTCTCCACAATAAGCAGTTCTTTATGACAACATTTGATGAAATTGAGGATGTTTTTAATACTTTTACGAAAATGGAAATGGTGTTTTACTTTTACATGGTTTAACATTAAAATTTTAAACAAAAGCTACAATAAAACAACAATGAACTTGTTTACATGATAAACAAGTAAACAAAAATATAGCAACAAAACACCAGTATAAAAAGTGATAAACAAACATGCAAGAATAAATGTAAACAGAGAAAATCGTGATTTGAAGATCTCCGTGATAAAGTTCTGTTGAACTATTGTTATTGTTTACGCAAAGGGTGTAAACAAAGAAAACTAACGAAGCAATTGTTGTTGTTACATCAAGTTGGTAACACAGAATTGTGCGAACAATAAAGAATTCAATTATAACTAAACACAAATTTATTTTTATTTTTATTTCTAATCTACGAGCTCATAGTTTAAACGTTTTCAAAAGGTAAAAACGTAACAATACTATTAAATCACTTGATGTTATGAAAGCCTTTTTAAGGAAGTTGACAATTGTGTCAGTAACAGTTCGGAAACTATTCAACTATTAGGAAATATGACAGTAACTAGTCATTTAGAATTTGCTAACGAATGTCGTGGATAACGGTTTTAAGGTGATAGTTCATTGCTGACCTATTGTAAATAGCTCTGTTCCTGAAACGCACAACCCTGGCGGGTCAGTTTCTCTTTTAAATGTTCTTTAAGTGAAACGGTGAAGACTGCGTGAGCGTAAATCGCTAAATAATCCAAACGGGAGAAAAATGGTCTCAAAGTCTCCGTCATGTTGAAAAATGTGAGTGTCATCTTCGATTCTAAACATTACTGGAGGCAAAATATCCCAGTAAGACTTCAGAAATTGCATATGACGCCCTGTAAAGAGGCTGTTGGTAACAGATGTTTATTCAAACACTTGGGTATTCAAGTCAATAATTGAATCTGTAATATTTACAGTGCGCCTGTAGGTTCGGAGACTGTATGGTTAATACAGTTGAAATTTGACAAGACTTGAGAAGACAATCTGATAGTATTGATAGTAGATTGTCGATATCCAACAAGACACTTTACTTCATGCTTAATTACCTTATCGGCAATCAGGTTACACTTAATGAACTTAGTCCTCATATCCGATTGATTATGTGGTCTCTTATGACCCTTAAATTTTCTGCAGGTATATGCCAACGGGTTTAAATTGGATAGGGATATGACTTGTGGTATTAGACAAAAATATTCAAACCATTCTCATCCAAAAAGAAGTTATAGCTACGCTCAACTAAATGGTTGGTTTTCTTTCAACTCCATAGGGATTCGAATGTGGGCTTTTCCCCTTCTAGACAAGCTGTTTTCATCACTATACCACACCGTTTAGTAGCAAAATGTTCTCCTAGAATATGCTGACCTGTTCGTTCTCCTAGGTGCCATAAATTTCCTTCTGAATGTCATATCGATGTCAAGCTTGTTCCTGAATATCGCTTATATCTGTGGGAAGTGGTAGACTATCCGAAGGTCTTCATTATTTTGGTCCTTGAAAATTGGAGCATAAACGAAAAATATGTTGCAGACGAATTGGCCCAAACGTGAACCGAACTGGTCAACCTCCTGGGAGATCGACGCATAGGGGTCTCTTAAGCCATAAGGAATAAATTCGAATCCATGGCTAATGATGCCTTGGTTAAAAAAGAACAGTAGTTCCAGCACTAAAAATTTTGCTGGGTTTTATTCCAAATGCACTGGGTAGCAGGCAGCATTCATGTTCTTATTCTTAAAATATTCTTGAATTCTTTAATTGTCAATCAGACAGTTGTGTTTCAATCATTGAAACACACACTTAGGGCCGTTTTTTGAATGCAAGTTTAAACTCGAGATTAAGTTAATCTCCAGTTAAACTCCGTTTTCAGTTTTTGAATTCACTTAATCTCGAGTTTAAACTTACGGTTAAGTAGTTAATCTCGAGTTTAAACCAGCAACGTTGGTGGTTTAAACTCGAGATTAACTATGACAAGTAGTTGACAAATTTTTTTTTTTAAAAAAAGCTTTTAAGTGAGGGGAAGCCGAATAAGACAAATATTTAAGTAACTATGAATTATATAACACACAAATTGACAACAGACAGTCTTAATTTATTTATTATTTTAAGAAAATGATTTTTTTACATAAAGATCAATAGTATTCAGCTTTTGTTTGTTTGTTTTTGTTATATACAAAAGCTAATTGTTGTGAAATAATTTGCAAAAAGTAGTAAAAACAACAATATAAACGAAGAAAATGTTGCCATTTTTGCTTATAAGTACGGCAGCTCTACAAAGTTAATCTCCAGTTAAATTCGCATTGAAAAAATGAAAACTGAGTTAACTGGAGATTAACTTTAACTGGAGATTAACTTAATCTCGAGTTTAAACTTGCATTCAAAAAACGGCCCTTAATGGTTATCGTTGCAGCAACATTATTATCAGTGCCACTGAAACATGGAACTTGAACAAAACGTAGAAGAATATTGGCATTACAATCATTCATACTGTGCTGTCAAACAGAGATATTAAATACAGCAGAAGTTTAACAAGGAATTCCTATACTAATAAGAAGCTGAGCAAAAATCCCAATACACCTTCAACTCGTTGCTGCCGACCATGCTTGGGAAGAATGCGTTTCTCGTTGTCTCTTGGCGACAAGTTGATGACAAGAGAATTCAATAAGATTTTCTTTTGTAGCAAGTGTGGCCAGAAAAGCCTTAAGAAGGCACCGCATTAAGAGGAGAATTGGTTTCTGTATTGCAAATGATTCATTTTGGATTTCTCTGAAATAACAAATTGTTAATTCAATTGAAATTTGTTTTAATTTTGCTATGTGGGGTTTCTGTGTGATAACTTTAGGCGGTTAAAGAAATGAATCCAAACATCTTACGGGAATAATATTAACAATTGCGATGTGGGAGACATGCAGCCACGAATTCAATAGAGGGTGTCCCGTAATCTTATTGGAAAATTTCACTTGATACTTACTTCACTTGATAGCAGACAATTCACTATTGTTTGAAACTGAATTCACATGCAGTATTTACAACCGTACTAGTCCACCCTTTTTTTGGAAATAGGATATCACATTGGAGGATACTCTGCGGTTCCGCAGCTCTAACGTACATCAGAAATTTAATCGCACTAGTCTTCTCAAGACAGACGATCGTTTTAGTATGAGTTCTATATCATGAATGTTAATTTAACCCTTTCAGGGTCAAAAATAATTGAGGTCGAGCTAAAAATGTGAAAATTTTTATTTAGGATAATTTGAGTACGCTGAATCATAAAAAATAAAATTTTTTGTATTTGGTTGCTCCCAAGTGTGTTACAGAATGTCGAATATATTCTACATAGACCTTCAATGACAACTATATTGAATAAAACATCTGCCGTAATAATTTTTGATTTTTATGTTTATTCAGTTTATTTTTAGAAAAAAAAGGATAACAAATTCAAAAAAAAAATTAAAGATTATATTTCTAATACATATTGTTACGTTTTTACCTTTTTAAAAACGTTTAAATATGAGTTCGTTAATTGCAACAAAGTAAAAACAAATATGTCTTTAGTTTTTCTTCAACTCTCTTTATTATTTACACTACTTTTGTGTACCACCGTATAGAACTTAACGATACAACAATAATAATCTGTTTATTCACTGTACTAGTTCACACAAGTATTCGCTAGATCTTTACAACCACGACTTATTTTGTTCACACGCAACTTCACACAAGGCTGACTAAATTAACTCTCCCCGCTGCTTGCTTTGTGCAGCCCTTTTATAGTCCGCACACACGCGTATCAATCAGTACGATGAACGTTCTCGATGTGGAAGGTTCTCGCACGCGACTTCTCGAGACTTCTGCTAGTACATTGTTGTTTGTGTACATATTTGTCGTAGCTGGTTTACTTTATGTTGTTGTTGCTACCTGGTTCGTTGTACACATGTGTGTGTGTGCAGCTTTAGATAATCAACACGTTCGTTGTATTCTTAGTGTTAGTGCGTATTTGTGTCGTGTGTATTGTGTTGGTGTTGCTGGTAGCTTTTGTTTCTCGTTTTTATTGTTAAACGATATTAGGTCGTTTCGATTTATGTAACACTGCCGCCCACTTAAGCCTGTTCGTCCCGAATAGGCTCATTATCTCTTTTCCCATACTTTGCCAGTCGCTCTTTATGTACGACCTTCATTTTTGTCCGGTGGCTGCCAGCTTTCTGTATTCTGTACACGACATCGTTTAACCGTTTAATTATTTTATACGGTCCATCCCAGCTACTTTGCGACTTGGGGAATAATCCTTTCTTCCGCGTTGGGTTGTAAAATAGCACCAGTTGTCCTTCATGGAAACACTCCGTGTTTGCTGCTCGATCATACCTGGCTTTCATTCCATTACTGACCATAGCTCTAAACTCCAAAGGTGCGCTCGAGTTATACTGTTGCAGCTGACCTTGACTTCTTTTTACTGGACCTTTAGATGCAATACATTGGGTACAGTTTGCTATCCAATCCGCTACTGCTTGCTGACATCCAACCCAATAAAAACGTCGTTTTAGCCTTTCCAGCGTCTTTGTCACTCCCAGATGTCCTCCGCTAGCTCCATTATGGGACTCCTTTAGCGCTTCTTTCGTCTTGGAGGAAGGCACTACTAATAGGTTGGATAAGGTCTTGCCATCAGCACTTTCCCAACGTCGATATAAGCATCCGTTTATCAACCGTAAACTGTCCCATAGTGCCCAATACGCTTTTGTAAGAGGACCTTCTCCGGATATCTCATTACTGGTAGGTCGTTTATCCTCTTCCTTAGCTGCTATTATCTTCGCCAGTATCGGGTCACTCTTTTGTGCTTCGGACCAGTCTTCATTGGCTTCGATCTGCATTCGCCGGACATCAACGGTGGATTCCTTCTTCTCAGCCTTTACATAATGATTACGCTCCAAATTGCGATTTCGGCTTGATAGAGCAACAGCCTTGCCATGTTTTATGACTCTTCCTTTTGTTACAGGCGATAGTTCAGAATCAGCTTTGATCTTCTTGCATCCTCTTCTAACTTTTATAACTTCAGTCTTTTCTGCAGCCGCGTAAGTGTTCGGAGACTTTTCGATTTGCATATTAGCCTCTGTTTTCGGTACTTTCGACACAGGATGATCCTCACTATTCTCAGGCTTTTCGCGTCTTCTCTTGGAACTACTCGTTTCAACGTAGTGTTCCTCAGAAGCCGTAGGTGTAGCAATAGCACGTCGTCTTTTTGGGGGGACTAGTCTTGATCTTTTCCGTGGCGCTTTACAGTTTCTTTGGAAATGGCCACTCTTTCCACAGTTGAAGCATGTAGGTTTACTCTTTTGTCCGTTTTCTCTCAAAACTTGCTTCAACATCTCTTTAAGTTTGTTTAACAGGCAATCTTCTTCGTCCACGACTTCCATTCTTCGCACTTTGCTTACTTTAGGTCTAGTAATAGCGTGAGCTGTCTCTTGAGCTAGTGCGAAGGCCACAGTCTCTGCAAAGTTTCTCTTCAGTGTAGAACATACCGCTAGTTTAATGTCAGGGTCCCGTATACCATTAACAAACGCCTCGGTCTTAAAGTTGTCTATCAATGGATGGTTTTCTCCTGGGTATGTGAGCTGCACTAATCTCTCAACCTCCATTGCAAAGGCTTGTAATGACTCATTTGCCTTTTGCGCCCGGCATCTCAACTCCATGCGGTATAGTTCCCGTTTGTGCTCATCGCCAAATTTACGCTGCAACGCCACCATTAAGTCGTTGTAGTTGTTTCTGCTGCTGACTGACATGGTTTCTAGAATCTCAGCTGCGACACCTTTTAATGCCATCCTTCGTCCCATCCGTTTCTGCCGGCTACTGTCTCAAATTGGAATTTGAATACGGATAGGGGTGAACTGCCATCAAAGCAAGGTGGTTTTATCTTGCCGGTACTTTCCGAAACGACTCGCACTGGTTCCGGTCGCTGGCTTTGGAGGTTGTTGATCTTTTCCTCCATCATAACGATTTTTCCGCCGACGGTCCTCTCCAAATTGTTCACTTTAGTGTCAACGGTCTTTTCCAGATTGTCCACCTTCGTGTCAACGGCCTTTTCTAAATGTGACACCCTTTCCTCGACACCAGTGATCCTTTTGCTGACCGACTCATGGATTTCCTGCAGCTTTCCAGATGTTGCTTCCAGCTCCTTTTCAATTTTTGACAAAATTGCTGCTTGCAGTCGTTGGTTTTCGGCTCTAGAAGCTTCAAATAGCTTCTGGTTCTCAGCTCTAGAAGCTTCTCGTACTTCCGCAAACAGCCTTTCGTTCTCCTCTTGCATTTTGCGATTTTCGGTTCTAGAAGCTTCTTGTACTTCAGCAAATAGCTTTTGATTCTCAGCTCTAGAAGCTTCTTGTACTTCCGCCAATAGCTTTTGGTTTGCTACTTGCATTTTCTCCATCATAGCTGCTAGGAACAAATTTATGTCAGCAACGCTAGGAGTTGCAGGGGCCTGTAATTCTCGTTCCTCTTCTTCCTCGAACTCGTGAGAATCGATGTTAATGCCCTGAAGCTGCAGATGTTCCCTTAACCGCCTTTGGAGTTCATTCTTCGTTCCCGTCGTCGGCAGCTCTAGTTTACCCAACTCTCGTTTCAGTCGTTCCACTCTTAGTTCGGTGAGCTTCATTTTAATTTTTTTTTTTTTTTTATTTTTTTTATTTATTTATTTTTACTTTTGGATTTTGCAATCCCACTTCTGACACCAATTGTTACGTTTTTACCTTTTTAAAAACGTTTAAATATGAGTTCGTTAATTGCAACAAAGTAAAAACAAATATGTCTTTAGTTTTTCTTAAACTCTCTTTATTATTTACACTACTTTTGTGTACCACCGTATAGAACTTAACGATACAACAATAATAATCTGTTTATTCACTGTACTAGTTCACACAAGTATTCGCTAGATCTTTACAACCACGACTTATTTTGTTCACACGCAACTTCACACAAGGCTGACTAAATTAACTCTGACTGCTGCTTGCTTTGTCCAGCCCTTTTATAGTCCGCACGCACGTATGATCAGTATGATGAACGTTCTCGATGTGGAAGGTTCTCGCTCACGCCTTCTCGAGACTTCTGGTAGTACATTGTTGTTTGTGTACTTTGCTGGTTTACTTTATGTTGTTGTTGCTACCTGGTTCGTTGTACACATGTGTGTGTGCAGCTTTAGATAATCAACACGTTCGTTGTATTCTTAGTGTTAGTGCGTATTTGTGTCGTGTGTTTGTGTTGGTGTAGCTGATAGCTTTTGTTTATCGTTTTTATTGTTAAACGATATTAGGTCGTTTCGCTTTGCGTAACAATATATATGTACATTATATACCTATTAATTATATTTGTGAAATTTTTCATAACAATTCGATTTTCTCTTTACACAAAGAAATACTTCACATTTTTGGCAACTAATGTATTAGCTTTTGCCACTACATTTGGCTTTGCAACGACCTACGCTTTTAGCTTGTACGAAAATTGGTATGTGCATTTTTTGATCACGACGAACCTCTTGAGGAGGTGCCTCTTGAAAAATTTTGTTTTATTTTTGGGGACGGTGGCAACATTGAACTGCCATTGTCTGTGGAGTATTACAAAGAGGAAGTACTTGGTTTGCTCCTTGAATTTTCTTTTGATGGTCTTCCTCTTTTACGTGGAATATTAGATTTTGGCACATCATCTTGAGCTGCGAGTAGAGCTGGGGCAACCTCAATCCGAAAATGCATAGCATCTAGGACTTTACTTTTCGGTATACCATTTTTTATGCAGTCTTGACTATATTCCATCCATGCTGCAGTAAGAGCCAAATCGACGAAGTGCATTATAACACGAAGCGTCCACTTCACTGTGTGAATATTTATTCCATAATATTGAATCATTTGATCTAATAAATCTACACCGCCCATGCTTTCTTTGTACATCCGAACAACTTCAGGTCTAATGATAACAACAAATTAATTTTTGTTTTTATCCCAGCGCCTGGCTTTATCCTCCTTGCCAATTCCTATAAAATTTGAGCCTAAGTTCACAATTTTATTATCGTACCACCAAGTGATAATTATATTGTTATCGGCACTTAGTAATGTATAGTAATAGGAAAGAAACAACCTCTCTTTGAAAAATGTTTGTTCACACTTGTATCAATACTTATTATTTTATTATTTATTATTATTTATTTATTTCGCTATAGTCCGATATCTTAAAATATATTTTTTATACATAAAATGAAATTATTTTTATGTACGTAGTGATTACTCTTTTAAAACAGGATTTAAAATAACAAAACAGATCAAATACCCTGATAAACAACAATTGTAAATACAATTAGTGTTTATGTTTTATTTAAAACAAAAAAATTAAAACTAACTGAATTTTATTTACTTTTACTGTATAGTAAAAGCGCATAGAAACAGAGTATGTTGTAATGTCGAATATATTCGACAAAACCTCGGAAAGGGTTAGGAAGTCACCGTACTCTAGTAGGTAGTGTGTTGGCTTACTAGACGTGAGGCCACGGTTCCAAACTCCAGGTCAGACATCTCCAACGAAATGAAATACGAGAAAAACAGTTTCTTCGGCGACTGCCTCTCAGTATGTTTCTGGCAAAAACTCTGAGAGTAAATAAAATTGCAAGGCAAAGTACCTCAAAAATCTGTCATTCGGAGTCGCGTTTAAACTGTAGGTCTCACCACTCATGTAGAAATTTAAAACACATACCATAGGTGGTGCAAGAAGCTATGTCGTAATGCTGACTGAAGAGATGTAATGTCTAATGATGTATGTATGTATGTAAATGATATGTGAAAGGATTGATTGCGTGCTTGAGTGTTTATAGAACAAAAACGTACTAGAAGACCGCCCTATCACTCACTGGGATATTATATATTATCACCATAAAATCAATACACCACGGCTTGTTATGCCGCTACAGGATAAATATTGGGTTGTTAGGAAAGTAATTAGATTTTTTTTGTGAAAATGAAAGACAGTTTTTGTATAATAAACAAAAACTTTATTAAATTATATATTGGCTGTTCTGGTCCAACACCCTTTGCCATCTTTCTTTCGTTGCTGGCAAAAAACTGATCGAGGAGGTTTTCGATATCCTCATTTGAGGTGAAGGTTTTACCGTCTAAAAAATTTTGTAGTGACCGGAACAAATAATAATCCGATGGTGCCAGGTCTGTAGAATATTGTGGGTGTGGCATTATATCCCATTCAAGCTGTAAAAGCTTTTGGCGAGAGACCAAACTTGAGTGAGGTCTCGCGTTGTCTTGGTGAAACACTACACCTTTCCTGTTGATTAGTTCTGGCCTTTTCTGTTGTAGTGCATCATTAAGTTTGTCCAGTTGATGACAGTAGACTTCCGTATTAATCGTTGTATTATCCGGTAAAAGCTAAAACAAACGATTCCTTTAAAATCCCACCAAACGGCTTTGGAAATGGCTTGAAAAGGTTCATCTTTTTTGCTCCATGACCCCTTGCATTTGACGTTGTTGTATTCAACCCATTTTTCGTCCCCAGTGATGATGCGCTTCAAAAACGAATAATTTTCGTGACGTTTAAGAAGCGAATCGCAGACGTCAATGCGGCGACACAGATTTCTCTCTGTGAGAACCTGGGGAACCCATACATCGAGCTTCGAGGATAACCCCAGGCCTTTCAAGTGGTCATAAACTGTTGAATTTGATAAATTTAACCGCAATCCGATCTCAAGTGTTGTTATACGCCGGTCCTCATCAACTAATGCCTTTATCGCGTCCCTATCAGCTTCAACCGGCCTTGCCGAACGGGGTGCATCTTCGACATTAAAATTGCCGGATCAAAATTTAGCAAACCGCTTCTGGCACTGGCGTACTGTCAACACGCCTTCTCCATCCACATCGGCCAATTTCTCTCTGGCTTGAATAGCATTTTTACCCTTTCTGTAGTAAAGCAGTAAGATATGTCGAAAATGCAGCTTATCGCTCTCCGCTGTACTGCATAGAATTAATTGGAATTTTTCACACACAAGCCTTACTATATAAGCTCTCAAAGCATATAAAAATTATACGGCTCAAATGTGAAGTTGGGTGCAAAAAAGGCCCCGTTTTTAAGACTTTATTTACATTTATATCGCTTTCAATTTTTGTTTTCCTGTTGTATTTGACAAAAATGTTAAAATTTTTCTTTGTTTTAAATGCAAAACCACCAAAAATTCTCTGGCTTTTGCATCATCACTCTTAATTAATGAAGTTGTTAATACCGTAGAACAAATTCTACCAGGATTAAAATAATTGCAAGCAAATATTTATGCATTTACTATGTGTGTAAATAAATAAACAAACATACATACAAAATGTATTTCGAATTGAATTAATTAAAAACATTTAAACTACAGAGGTTTTTGTGGCTGGCTTTTTCACAGAGTAACTTAATAAAGTAATGCGCCTACATTAAATGACATACACTAGCCAGCAAACAAAAAGAAATTTCATTGTGATTCATGTTGTTTATTATAGCTTAAAAGATTTTTGTGTGATGAACACATACATACAATCTGTACAATCCATACAATCTGTAATTTAATATTAAAATTTAAATTGTTACTCCATACAGATTTATCAAATTTAGTGCTAGGGGCAATCAGAGGCAGTTCTATGACCAAGAACAAGCGATTTAATCCCACTGAGCTGTTTTTTTATTATTATTATTGTCGTGAAGACGTGCCTTAATACTGTAACAATGTGATCTATTATACTCTCGTCCAACTTTATAGAGTATCCCTATAACGTCTCCTTCAAGCCTAATGCCCTGGCAAAGTTCAAAATGCTGGGCGATGTCAATAATGACAATTCCCTGCTTAGCATTTGGTGTTTTCTTCTGGGATGCATAAAAGCCACACTTACTTCAAGAATATTCAATCTGAGGTGTCGTATTGGCTTATAAGAAATGGGGCAATGGTTCTAACCCAGTCCAGGTATCTCGATCAAAACGAAATATGAAAAATATTTCTTCGCCGACTTTCCCTCAGCTCAGAGTTGATTTTAAACTGTAACTCCAACTACACATGGAAAAAATTAACACAAAATAAACAACCACCATTTTGAATAAGTGAACCCTGAGCGTACAGTGCTCTGTGAAAATACTGATAATCAAGTTATTCCTGGAAAGTTTGATGTATTTTCAATAAGAATTCTTTTTGTAATTTTCCAAGATAAGTTTTGATTACCTCACACTATTTATCTTCTTTTTCGTTGAACATATCTTTTCAAACATCCTCTACTATTCAATAGATAAGTTCTGACCCCATCGAAGCTCCTCTCTCTTCAAGCTAATAAGCTTGCACATTGCCTAGTTCTTCCACATGACCAGAGACACAGTAGATGATAACTTTATTTTGTTTCTTAATTGTCTAGACTATTCAGTTTCCCCTGCCAATCATATGCATATCTTCAATTTAACTTCATAAGAGATCGAATCGCTGTCTGTCTGAAGATAAATTGACACCATTTTTCGATGGCTTAGACTTCTGCTTGAATGATACTTTTGAGTTTCTCCTTGAACTTGGAATATTTCTTTCTGAAACAAAAAACTATTGCCCTGATGCGTGTTGCAATATCCGTTCTTAAAACATTTGTACACCACGAAATAGTCTCACTTATTTTGTCCAACTCCGTTTGAGCTGTTTTCACATGAGAAATATGTACATGCCGTATGTGCGTTTATACAGATACGCACATAAATGTCAAACTGAAAAATAAAACGAAAAACTTTAAGTACCAAAATGCGATGAAAAAAAAAAGTTTCTCTAAAATCTGTCGTTTGGAGTCGACTTTTGTACAATGAGTCAATTGGTCCTGTATTTGTCTTAATTGTGTACTTGTCTTAATTGACAAGTACACGTCCTCTAACCTAACCTAACCTAAAATGCGATTCCAATATTGCATTGAATTACGACATGGAGTAGCTGGATTTTCACGAAAATCTTACCATTAGTTTGGATAGTTTATAGTTTTAAAAGTTTTTGTCAGTTTTTTATTTCGTTTGTTTTTTTTTCAAATTTTTACAATGTTTGTTAATGTATGCCTGTTCAATTCTATTTTTTCTATTTATCTGTATTGCCTTTCATACATCATTTCAAATATAGAAATATTGTCAACGCACACGGGTTAGCAAATGTAAAAATAGACACTGTAGCGTAGCGTAATAATATTTATAGATAAACTTTATTTTATTTTATATTATTACTATTATACTACCGATTATCATTAAATTGTGCGTCACTAGCATGTGTGACTTTCTTAAGATACAACTCTGCTACTAGTTTAACACAACACTGCAATAGAAGAGTACTCTTTCGTTAAGTTTGGAAATTAATTTGAATTAGAAGCGGTTGCTTAGAATAATATGAAGAAAAGCCCATATCGAAAGGGGTATAAAAGCAATGCACTCAACGTAATCAGTCTCTTTCTTCTTTTTCTATTACTGCAAGCTAGTGAGGGAGGTCGCACAACTAAACACAGGTGCATTGTAAGCTTCGTGACAGCGATGGTTGTCGTTGCTTATTTTGTGGACGCAATTGGTTGACAAATCCTAGGTAGATGTTGGTCGCGACGTTTTCTATTGCTGCAGAACTATTTTGCAAGTTTTTTTTGTAAATAAAGAAACGTTATAACACTAAAAATATAAATTTAGAAAAGCTATATGGAAAACCAAGTGAAAATCGCTGCGTATATACTCGTAGGTTTTATAAGTCCTTTTGAAAAACAGACGAATATTATATTTTCTAGGCGACTCATTAATGGGTGTTGTCAACTGTGACATATTAAAACAATAAATCAATATTAATAAAAAATACTTTAAAAATGAATGAATATTTAAATATATAAACTTTTTGAAATGACATAAAAAATACACTCATTGGACTTTGAGTATTATATGATCAACGCATTCATTTAGAAATAAAGAAAAATTCAAACAAAGGAAGGGCGACGTTTTCTATTCTACGTTTTTTATTGTATTTAAAGTTACAAACAAAAACTTATTATTACTCATAAAAAGATCACTGAATGTTATTCTTAGTTAATAAAGCTGGGAAAACATTAACTTTTTGGAAACTAACTTTCACTTTGAAGACCAATCAATTTGATTAAAGTGTACAGTGCCACATTTGCTCAAAAATAATAAGATTTTTTTTAACACACATTTTTATTTTATTTTATTTATTTATTTTATTTATATAAGTCTATGGAAAATCCTTACAGACTATTACATTTTATACTTCAATTCATTAAATTTTACATTTATATTACAATTCATTTTATATTTCAATTCATTTTATATATCAATTCAGAATTATTATTATTATGATTTCAATTCAAAAAATAAGTTAAAAAAGAGACAACATTGAAATTATTAATTAAATGTGTTTAATTGTAAAATTATATCCTTTTTAATGGATTCCATACTTTTATTAAAATCTATATAAAGATAAAGACTATTAAAATCATTACAGATTCTACGAAATGGATCGAAGTTCGCGTAGTTAACTGTGTAATATTTTATATTTAAGAAATTATGGAATCTAGTCGGACGAACAGGTACTTTTATGGAAAGTTTTTCTAGAAGAAATTGAGAGTTGATAACACCATTAAACAGCTTCAGAAGAAAGATAGCATTTAGCATTTTACGACGGCTTTTTAAAGTTGGTAATTTAATGAGTGCTAGGCGTTTTTCGTAAGGTGGTAACCTTTCATTAGGATCCCATCCATTCCCTAAACCACGAAGACAAAATAATAAGAACTGTTTTTGAACTGATTCAATTTTATCAGAGTGTACAGCGTATTGAGGGTCCCATATTACAGATCCATATTCAAGAATTGGGCGAACCAGTGTGGTAAACAATTGCTTAGTAACATAAGGATCAGAAAACTCTTTAGCCCATCGTTTGATAAATCCCAGGGTACATGTAGCTTTGCTAACAGTTGATGTAATATGATTTCTGAAGTCCAATTTACAATCGAAAACTATCCCTAAATCGTTAAAGGTATTAACTAGTTCAAGAGCGGCACCATTCATTGTGTAAAATCCATTGGTTGGAGATGATCGAGTGAAGCACATATATTTACATTTTTTAACATTCAGCTCCATTAAATTAATACTAAACCAAGAGGTTAAGTAGTTAATATCCTCTTGTAAAAGTACTTGGTCTTCAATGTTATTAAATGATAAAAATATTTTAACATCGTCTGCATACATTAATGTGTTTGAATTTTTGATAACAGAAGGGAGATCATTTATAAAAAGAGTAAATAGGAGCGGCCCAAGATGACTGCCCTGTGGTACGCCTGACAGTACATCAATAAAGTTAGATTGCATATTCCTGAATTTAACGCACTGTTTTCTGTCTACTAAATACGAATTAATCCAATTCAATAAAGATGAACTAAAACCAAGTTGATTAAGCTTATGAACGAGTAAGTTATGATTTACTTTATCAAATGCCTTACTGAAATCGATATAAATGACGTCAGTTTGTTTGCCTACAATAAATCCATCATTTACCAAAGTTGTAAATTCAAGAAGATTTGTGATTGTTGATCGAGACTTACAGAATCCATGCTGAGAAGCAGATAAAATAGACGATGCTTGAAATGACAGTGTATCACATAGGAGTTTTTCAAACAAATTCGGTATAATGTTGAGTTTAGCAATTCCTCTATAATTTGAAATATCAGCTTTAGATCCTGATTTAAACAGTGGAATGATAAATGATTGTTTCCAAAAGGAGGGAAAATAGCCTAATTTAAGCGATTTATTGAATAAGTAGGTTAATAGAGTACTCAATAATTGAAAATGGTGTTTTAAAATACTGCTAGGAACCCCATCCGGACCAACTACATGCGAAGATTTCAATTGTTGTATATACTTGGAAACAGTACGTTGATCAATAAAAGATATATCAAAGGCCTTTGCTTCAGGAATATAATTTTGATTATTGGCATTAAATGTAGATGATGAGTAGGTAGAAGCAAAAAATTCCGCAAACAAGTCACTTATAACCTTATTATCTGAGGATTCATGACTACCAAGCTTCATAACAGAAGGATAATCCGCTGCTCGACGTTTAGAATTAACAAATTTGTAGAATGATTTAGGATCACTCTTGAATTTGTTTTTACTTTAATTAAGTATATGTTATAAGCCGTTTGGTTGGCGATGGTGTATTCAGATCTTATTAAGCAGTATTTGGAATAATTTATTAATGATCTATCCTTTTTAAAATTTTTATACAATTTATTTTTCTTGTTTTTTAATCTTGAAAGATATTTTGTATTCCAGGGCGGACCGTGATTAGAATGTGGTAAAACTTTTGGCACACATGCTAAGAAACAATTGTGAAGTAGTTGATAAAATTTCATAATGCACTGGTCCAAATCATTGCCATAGCCAGATAATTCATTTATCCAATCGATTTCAGATAGTTGAAGATGCAGTTTATTGTGGTTAGTTAAATTGAAACAAAATGTTTTCTGTTTTTGAGTTAAATTATTTGTTTGAAGGAAAGGATGATGGAAGAAGTTTATTTCAAGCGTCGGATGATGTTTGTCTTCGGGATTGGAGACAGGCGTATGACGAATAACTGAGAAGTCCGATGAATCACTAACAAACACAAGATCCAACATTTTATCAAAATCATTTGGAATGGAATTAATTTGAAAAAGACAGTTCTCAAGTAAACAGTTAATTATATTTGCCGAGGACTCCGAAGAACCAATGGGGATTAAAGAGTTTGAGTCTGGAACAGCCTTCCATGATGTGTGTGACATATTAAAGTCTCCTATTAATAGTACTAGATCCGTTGTGTTTACTTTACTCGGAAGTGTTTCAATTGCATTTAAGTGATCTTCATAGACAGTGAGTGGTGAATTAGGTGGAATGTACACGCAAACAATGAATAAGGATTGTTTATAAATTTTAACTAATACGCATAAAAACTCAATATGTAGAAATTCATTAAGACTAAATTCTTCAGATGAGAATTCATTTGATATGGCAATTAATACGCCGCCTCCAGATTTTTTCGTATTGTATTGCACACAACTTTCTCTATCTTTCCTAAAGACCTGGTATTTAGGGCAAAAAATTTCAGAATTATTAATTTTACTAGTTAACCAAGTTTCGGTGAATATTATTATATGGTAATTAAATCCATAACTATTACAATAAATTGGAGATAATTTCGAGTTAATACCTCTAACATTTTGATAAACAATGGAAATTAGTTTTTTTGATTTGTATCACCAATGTGAGGAAGACGAGCAATATTTCTTTCACTGTAGATAAATTCCCGAACTATAGCATTTTTAGGTCAAAATTCCGGATTAACGATTTGCTGGAACAGATTATCAGGAACAATTATTTCAAACGATGCCCTGTTTCTCACATTTATTTTGAAAATAAGAATATGATCTGGGTTGCAATTTCTGATTTTCGAGTTAATACCTCTAACATTTTGATAAACAATGGAAATTATTTTTTTTGATTTGTATCACCAATGTGAGGAAGACGAGCAATATTTCTTTCACTGTAGATAAATTCCCGAACTATAGCATTTTTAGGCCAAAATTCCGGATTAACGATTTGCTGGAACAGATTATCAGGAACAATTATTTTAAACGATGCCCTGTTTCTGGCATTTATTTTGAAAATAAGAATATGATATGGGTTGCAATTTCTGATTTTCGATAGAATATAGAATTTCATATCATCAGCATTCGTATCAATTGCAAAACGTGTAGCAAATATTGTTTTCTTAGGGGGAATAGTTCGTAACTCCTTTGGATGATTTTCAGCAGAAGCTATTTGATTATTCACAGCTGAAGCATTTTGAATTAAGGGCGATGGAACAGGAGATGCAGCATCCAAATTAATTAAACGGGTAGAGTCGACCGGATCAGGCAATATGGTTATTGATTGTTTGGGGAGCAATTTATTTCGATCAGTATCAGGTATATTATCTAAATTTTTAGGCATGGGAAAGACTTCTTTTGAACCTGCTAACTGGCTAGAATTATCAATAAAACCTTCCTTTTCGATATTATTTGGAGTTTTTTGGATATTGACTGCTGACCCGACGCTAGATGTAGAGGTAGACCCAATTTTATTATTTACAAATCTGGGGCTTTTTCGGCGAGTTGGAGAAGGTGTCGGTGATTGTAAACCATCTAAGGTCTTAAAATCATTGAAAAGTTTTCCATACGCATTAATTTGATCATTTAAATGGCTGAGATTATTTTGAATTTGTAAAAAGTTGTTTCTAGTGCTTTGAAAAAAACGATAAAACTCAGCACCAACTTTCTGACATCCACTACAACGCCAATGCAGATTTTTATTCTTTGCAACGGATTCACCCACCAGACCAGAAAGACCGCAACACTTAAAATGGCATAATCCATGACAAAGCCAACAGACAATCATTCTGTCATCAGGTCCATCCAAGGTACATCATTTCTTTAAACAAGACATTATGATTTTAATTCACGATGAAAGTAAAAAAATATAATGAATAGAATTTTATATGAAGAGAATGAATTCGTATTTTATTGTTCACTGGGTTATGTTAAAAGAGTATTCACAATAGGTGTAAATTTGTTATCCTACTGTACAATAGATGGAGCTGTTTAGTTGGTGATACAGTAATACAACTATATATGAGTGATTTATCTGGTGAGATATGTTGTTGTTTTATATTAATGAGAGGAAAAGAACCGGTTCTAGTTGTTTTTGTTTTTAAGTTCAATTATTAATATACTTATTTTGTTCTGGTAATGTTCTCACAATAATAGTTGTTTTTGTTTTTAAGTTCAATTTAATTTACTTATTTTGTCTTGGTAATGTTCTCACAGTAATAGTTGTTTTTGTTATATGTTTAATTTTAATTTACTTATTTTATTTCGGCAATGCATTTGCAATGTAAGTATTAAGACTTATTTTATTTAATTTCACTTTGTTTAACAAATTTAGATTATTTCTTGTTTAAATTTCTCAAACAGAATTTCAACTGTATGATTTTAGATGCACAAATTGCACTTTATAGCCATGATAAACCTTGAAACAAATTAAATTGAATCGGAGCTCGACTAAAACACGTTTTTACAGTTCGAAAGATTTGATTCTCTTTTTTGTTTTTTTTTTGCTCTTATTCCTATAAGCTGTATTACAGTTTATACTGTTGTAGCCTTTTGGCGTTAACTTAATTCGCGTATTCCATAAAGCAATTCTTTTAAATTAAAATAAATCAAAGTGTGTGTGAGATACCAATGAAATTTTTTATTTTCTGAAAGATCTATTGGTGTCATTATATGCGAACTATAACATCGTTCAAATGTCCCCCGCGGCTATTACGGGTAGATCACATTCAAAATACATAATATAATAATAATACAAATCTTCCATGACTCTGGTGTATAAATCAGGCTGGCTTTTAAGAAGAAATTCTGTGTTTTGGCTCTTGTAGTTCGAGGCGAAGACGAAGAAAACTGTACCAGTGTTCTTTGAAGGCATATTTGGATTTCAGATTTTTAGACACCCACAATTTATCGGCAGAAATACACACTTTAATAAAACTGTTAGTATGGTTGAGTAGTGTCAACTGAGAACACCCAAGTGAGTTTTGTTTTAAAGCCGTAATTTAACATAACATAGTTTACCATACTAGATGTCACTGTAGTATGTTAGCTTATTGGACGTTACAAACTCCAAACATTTCGAACAAAATGAAAAATGAGAGAATTATTTCCTATCTATGTAATATTTAGATTTAAATTCATTGATGTTTGTAATATTTAGATCTAAGTTTAATGATTTAAATCCATTTATTGATTTAAATTTACAATTAAAATAACAAAACAAATATTGTTTTAAAACGATTTAAGAAATATTATTTTAAACACAAAATTGAATTGCTTAGCTCGGCTGCCAAATATATAATAATTTTTTTATATGTGTTTTTTTATATTGAAAAACTATTTTTTTCAAAGTAGATCGAGTATTTAAGTTTTATCATGTTTATGTTTTTTCAGTTCGATTACTATATTTATTTTAGTTCAGTTTTCTCTTTAACCCTACGGGATCGCCTTAATCCTTTCGGGTGCGACTCCTGACGCATCATTCGACCCGAATGATATACTCTTCAAGTGTGATGCCACATTCGGCCCTCCTGACGAATCATTCGACCCGAATGATGTGCACTTCAAGTGCGATCCCACATTCGGCCCTCCTGACGAATCATTCGACCCGAATGATGTGCTCCACGGCTTCATGTACTCGGCCACTGTTTTACATCTCCTAGACCCTTCACATTCTCCAACTTTCTCTACCTCATAACGACCATGTTTAAGTTTCCTCACGACTTTATAGGTACCTAAAAACTTTGGCTTTAACTTCATACCAACACCAAATTGGGTGCGCTTGATTGCGACCAATTCTCCTACCTCATAAACTGTCTCTGGAACTCTGCCCTTATTAAAACTATTCTCTTCCTGAATGCGAAGTATATTTTCTCTAGCTTCCTTCCTCAATGCATCACGTTCCTCGTTTAACTCTTTCATAAAAATTTCATCTAATAAAAGTTTTATATCAGGATTGTCGTTATTCCTCATGTTCAGTCCAGTCAGTATCTTAAACGGTTCAATACCAGTACTCCGTGGTGCGGTACTATCATCATATTTGTACCAATGGTCTGGTTTCTCTACACAGAGCTTGGTCAACATAGGAATAATTATCCTGTGTATCCTTTCAACTTGGCCGTTCCCTCTTGGCACTCCAGTTACAATCATAAGATGCTGAATATTTTCGGATTCACAAAACTCTTGAAACTTGGTTGATGTAAACGCCGAACCTCTGTCTGTAATAATTCTCTCCGGGTTTCCGAACACTACAGCTTGTCTTCTGAGTCGTTCTATTACCTCGTCAGTCCCTGTGCTTTCTGTTGGATACAACCACACAAACTTAGAAAAAGCATCGACTACTACTAAAATATGATTGTATTTCTTATGCGTTGCTTCCATTGGTCCTACGTGATCTAGATGGTATGTTACTAAAGGTCTATCATTCTTATCTATGGGGTTAAAAAATCCTTCCTTATAACCTCTCTTAGCCTCCGATACTATACATTCAACACAACTCTTCACTATCCTCTCTACTTTTGTCCTCAATTCAGGTATATAAAAGATTTCTCCACTAAGTCTTGAGTTTTACGAGATGAAAAATGACCTTGACGGTGCGCAGTTTGTATAATCTCTTGTTCCATGCTACTCGGTATAACTGTTAGTTCTCTATCAGGGTTCTTATGTAATAGGTCAAATTTTACGTAATAGTCCTCATATGAGTTATGCTCCAAAACTTTCCTGATTGCTCTTATCCATTCGTCCTGAAGTTGAGCCTCTTTACACGATATCTTAAAGAATCTGTCATCATAAGACATGAAATGCGGCTTAAGGCATCCACATGCCTCATTTTCGATCCTGATCTATGCTCTATTTCGTACTCAAAGTCTTGTAAGAATAAGGCCCATCTTGAGACCCTCGGTGGAACGTCCTGTTTCCTCATTGTTAATGCAAATGCGTTACAGTCGGTCACTATCTTCACTTTCAATCCCAGTACATAAATCATCCACTTCTTCAAAGCCTCAATAACAGCCAATACCTCTAGCTCGTAAGAATGATATTTTTGCTCCGCTGACGTTGTTTTTCTACTCATGTACTCTATTGGATGTAACTGTAAGTCTTCATCATCTCGTTGTAGAAGTACAGCTCCATAACCATACATGCTTGCATCGGTGTGGATTTCAGTCACTGCCTTTGGATTAAATAATTCGAGCACGGGTGCCATCACTAATGAATTTCGTAATTGTTCAAATGCTATAGTTTCATTCTGTCCCATTTCAAATTTCACATTTGTCTTCAAAAGGTCCGCCAATGGCTTTGCTATTATGGCGTAATCAGGTATAAATCGACGAAAATATGATGTTAATCCTAAAAATCTCTGAAGCGACTTTTGATTAAGAGGCAACGGATATGTAGACACTGTTTTAGTTTTTTCCTCTATGTATCCCAAGAAATTAATCTTCTTCTTCTTCAAAAATTGACATTTTGACCATTTGATATCTAGTCCATTTATTCTCGCGACTTCTAATACTTTTCGTAACTTCGTGATTCCTTCCTCTTCATTCTCAGAAGGATAATTATTCCATATAGATCAATAAAGTACCATCATTGATAAGATCCCTAAGCACTGATGTTATATACCTACAGAATACTGAAGGAGAATTCGAAATACCGAATGGTACATACAAGAATTCGTATACTCCATATAATATAATAATAATATGTGTTACAAAAGCTGTATACTTCCTTGAGTCCGGCTCTACTGGAACATGAAAGAATCCATTTCTTAAGTCTAACGTAGTATACACTTTTGCGCCCTGAAGTTTTTGCACCACATCATCATCATCGATAACAGCCATTGGAAAATTATCACGCACGATCTTGAGATTAAGTTTACGGTAATCACAACAAAGACGTTTATTTCCATCTTTCTTGGATACCAAAACTATTGGCGCAGCATACTCCAAATAACTTGGCTGAATTATACCGTCTTTTAACCACTCTTCTAATTGGTTCTGTACTACAAGCTGGTCAGCATATGACATTCTTCTTGGCCTATGTGCTACAGGAATATCGTCACTTAAGACAATCTTCATTTTCACCGGATAATTCTGGGGTCTAATCGGTCTGTAGGTCCTAATTAATTCGTCGAGTTCTACTTTTATATTCTCCCTGAGATGGTCCGTACCCAGTCGATCCTCAATAGAGTGTTCAGAAGAGTTATGAAGAATACTACCAAACTCCCTCTGTAATTCAGCCACTAAGCTAATCTCCCCATGGTCCAGCGCAGCACGAAATTCCAACGGGTTATTTCTATACATAAACTTTGCTCCAAGCCAGTTTACTAGCATAAAAAAAAAAATTATCATTTCCCAGCACAATTGAATACAAAATATCACCTTCCCTGACAACATGAAATGTTACATCCAATTCAACATTATATACACCGACACAAACAGTAAAATCACCCATCGTTGTAATTCTCTTTCTACCTATGCCTACTAATGTTTTCTTCTCAGGTCCAAGATCAACATCGCCTAAAAAGGAAAGTGCATCATAATATCACTGCCAGTATCCACAAAAGCTGAAACAGTTTTTCCCATAATCTTGATATCCTTGAAAATTCGACCAGGTGGAGGGTTAATATCTTTAAATACTGTATGAATATTTCTCCTATTTCCGGTGTTAACGTCCTTCATTGAAGCATTTTCCTTCTTCAGTTCCACACTGCACTCAAATGATTTGTGTCCAAAACGCTGGCATTTAAAACATTTTATTCCGACACTAGTGCAACTGTTTGATAAATGTCCTTTGTCACCGCACTTAAAACATCGTCTTTCATCCCTAGTCTCCGTCTTCGTCACTGTGTTTTTAAATAAATTCTTATGTGATCCTCTCGAATTTGATGTTCTCGACGAACAAATCTTTTCGTATATCGAAATTTTGTCCCTTAACTCATTGATACTCTTCGCACCATACAAAACGTACTTATTCGATTTATCATCATCTATTCCCTCAATAAAATATCCGATTATGCTTTCAGAATCTACACTAACTTTAGATCCAATCTCCATAAGGCTATACAAATATTCACGGAAACCCTCGTTAGCCCGTTTTCTTCGACTTTGCAATAAACGATGTACATCCCTTGAAGAAAGTTTATTTCCGAACTCTCGTTTTAAAGAATCCTTAAGCGATTTCCACTCACGAACGTTGCCCTGACTTCTAATGAAAATTTTAGCAGCCCCTGTTAGCAGTTGTCTGGCGTAGATATATTTCTGCAATTCATTCCATTTCACTGTATATGCACAATCTTCAAAATCTCTAAGCCACTGGTCTATCCCCGGCTGACCCTCGCCTGAAAATTTCGAGATTGTATCTTCTATATCCCTTAAAGAAAATGTTGACCCAGGCTGTTCTGTAACTTCAATCTGCCTGACAACTGAAGCCGCTTTGCCATACTCGGAGTCTGCATCGGCCCTATTGTAAAAAATTTTGATAGTGTTCTATTAAACGCGCCTGTAAAATTGTCTTCGTTCCGTCTGTTTGTAACCCTAATTCTGCCAGTTTTCTTTGTAAACCCTCTACAGTAAGCGCCAAAATATCAAGCAATTCCATTTCGTTTACAATACTATTAAAAAATTTAAATACAAAATCAAATGCAACTTCTAAATAAAATTACAATAATTGAATTATAAGAAACAAATTCAATAAAATATTTCAATGTGAAGATATAAGATAAGATATATAATAACGATATAAATAATGTTAACTTTTAAATAACGTTAAAATTACAATTTAATATTAGTTTTAAATGACGTTAAAATTAATATAATTTCAAAATGTTTATAAATGTTCTCTAGGTAATATAATTTTTTTTTAATATTTCTGCAAACTTCCATAAGATTATTCGTTCTTTTATGTTCTTCAATGTTTTTCTATATACTTCTATTTATTATCTTCTTCGATATTCTTCCACAAACACTTCTATTTTCTTCTATAAGCTTCAACCTCTATTCTCTTCTGTTGACTTCAACTCACTTTTCTAAACTTCTATTTTCTTCTATAAACGTCTAAGCGTTCCTTACATTCCATGCGTTTCTCTCGCAAAAATGTACTTCTATAAATTATACATGCATACATACATACTTCTGATAATTTCGTCTGTTTTCATTTCATCTTCACATGGATCTTGACATTCAGCAGACTTACAAAGATCGTCCTTCTTGAAATTCAAATTAATTTTACTACACCGCACATTTTTCCTTAGAACCATTTAATTTTTTTTTTGAAATTTCACTGCACCGCACGTTTTTCGTAGCACTCTTTAATATTCTTGCATTTAGGCTATTCACAGTTTGTGGGCATCTTTTGCTTTATATTTTAATTGTTGTAATTGGTCGATCCCGGTTGAGCCCCCATTTGTAATATTTAGATTTAAATAATAATTTAGATTTAAATCAATGAATTTAAATCTAAATATTACATCTATTGCAGTCTTTAGGTTAGGTTAGGTTAGAGGACGTGTATAAGACAAGTAGAGTACCCGGAGGTCGAATTTGTACAACGCCCTAGTTTCTCACACCGCTTATGTTGTGTGTGTTAATTTTATACATGACCTACAGTTTAAAGTCGACGCCGAACGACAGATTTTTTGAGAAACTTTTTCATGGTTTTTGCCAGAAATCTGCTGAGAGGAAGTCGCCGAAGAAATTCTTTTTGTATTTTGTCTTGATGTCTGGCCTGGGGCTCGAACCCTGGCTTCAGGCCAACACACTACCTATTAGACTACGGCGAATTCTAAATCTTTAATCTTTAAGTCTTTAGCCATATGGCCTAATGCAGTCTTTACTCTGAGAGTAAATCAATTTGCCATTTGTCATTCGAAGTCGACTTTAAACTGCCAATCATGTTTAAAATTAACAGACACAACATAAGAGGTGTGTAATTACTAATTATCTATGTATAGAACTCTATTAGGATTTCGAATTTTTAGGCACCCACAATCTATCGAACGAAATTATTTAGTGAGAGGTAATTTAGATAAAATCCACACGTTATAAAACTATCAGTATGGTAAAGCCTGCCGAGAACACCCAATTGAGTTTTGTTTAAAGTGGCGACTTAACATAACCTAGGGTTCCATGCTTATCTTCAATAATAGAATCTTCAGTAAGAATTTTTTGGAACAATATTCATCGATGCCCTAGACAAATATTTGACATTTTAAGCGATAAGATATTTTACTCTTAAAAATGACTGTATCCGATTCTGTTTATTCGAAAGTATAAGTTACTCCTAGTTTAACATTTTGTTGATGCAATAGGAAACAAATACTTATTGTTATGTGCAGGAATCTTCTAAAAATATATGTAAAGTGCCTTTTGCTTTATATTTTTATGAGAATTAAGCACTCATCATAAATTTTTTCAAGTAAGGTGTATAAACTGGTCCATATAATTAGTTTATTCTGTATATAAATACAAAATTTTTTTTTCTTTGAAGAGAAGATGTTACATTTTTATATTTTATCTCTGAACACTTTCAGCTTCAAACACTTTACATCATTCTGCTTTTACTACAGTGACATCAATAGCTTCACTTACCAGCACCAACAATATTTACTCAGATCTGTTTATTAAAAATAAATTTCTCAAATGAATTTTTTCTTTTTTTTTTATCGCAAACCATTGTTTTCCCATTCACTTGTTGTTATTGATTGTGTTTATTAAATTACCACAAAAATAAATTAAAATAAGATTTCAATTTTCATTAATTTCACTCATCATTTGCGCTGTTAATTAATGACAATATATGAAATTTATTTAACGATAAAAAAATCTTTGCAAATACTTTTTATAGAGGTTTGGATATGTGAACGAAACCCATTCGCAAATGTGGAATAAATTCCTGTTAAACAGAAGTTTTAGATAGAATGTAAAATAGGCATAATGGTGCAATTGGATCTTATAAACGGCCCAAGCAACGGCCTAAAGCAAGTTCTAAATGAACGTAACCTCAAGTAATTGCGTCCACAAAAATTTTGTATCTAAATATGTATCTCAAGCTACTTTGTCTTTTAGTCTAATACCAAAAATGGACTTAATGAATAGTTCATATCAACTACACGTGAGATGACCATTCAGTGGAAGCCAATCCTTCAATGCAGGTCAAGTTCAAAGATATAGAATCGGATGACGCCGTCGGCCCATCCTCATCAAACAGTGACTGCATCGGAATTCTTTGTACTTTGGATTGGTATCGTTTCAGATTCGAAAGTTTCATTCAGAAATCAGAAAGACTTTTCGATGAAAATTCGAGTACGTTGCCAACAGCTCCAGAGCTTTTCCAGCCCTGTGTTGTTGTATGCTATATGCTTTCATGGTAATTTTGAAAACTGTGCTGAATAAATGACAACTAATTTAACAGATGTAGCATCCACAATTAGTTGTCGAAGTTGGGGAGTACCTGTTGGTTCACCCCAGAATTTTGCAGAATTTTCCAGAAAGTGATTTGTATTTCAGGTTTAAGGACGTCAATTAGCGTTGATTTATATTCAGAGAATTTAGCCACTCTTTATTCAAACGACTTGATTCTACACCTATACTGGCACCAAATCTCTCGCAGAATTAATCTGAGAAATAAAGCTTCTGTAGAAAAAAGTAAATGGCAGGCCATTTAGTTCCTTTAATTCATTATTTTAAAGAGTATCATCGTTAAGTCAAGCCATTTACATATGTAAGCTTTTAAGCACTCTCAACATTAAGTTCCCTTCAAATCATTTACCAATATATTGTATGTGTTAAGTCTCTTCTTTCTGGCCTATATTATCCAAACTTAAAAAAATATTTTGTTACTCCCTACTTACCTACCTACCAAACCGTGCACAGTTTTAATCCTTAAGTCTTTAGCCATATAAAAGAGCATCAATAGCGCCTAATGGCATTTTGCTTTGGAAGTGTGTCGTTGACAGTTGTGTCATCAACAATTTTATGTTGTTGTTATTCCACTTTGGCTGCAATATACTGGGCTGCATGACAGCTACAGCCAATTGGTGAGTATGTGTTAAAGTACACGGTGTATTAATAATACTGGCGAGAATAAAAAAAGACCAGAAACGGGGAAAGCATATAATACGGAATGTTAAAATTTACAAAAACAATGAAATTTCCCAATAATAAAAATTAAATTATCAATGTCATCAACTTTTGTTCCTGCTTACAAAAATACAAACAAAACAACAACAGCTTGTCAACGATAATACAAAATAATGAGAAAATTCAGAAATAAAAAAGTAAAAGTTATTCAAACTCAACTATTGGATGCTCCCTACATTAACTTTTAAGCGAAAGTTGATTGAACTGATATTTACCCTGTGACGACAATATTAGCATTGGGAAAGAATATATGTATGTAGTTGTACTATGAGGGTATATCTGAAGAAGAATCAGCTTAAATTATGCTTAAATAAGCTCAAGTTACAATAACCTATGTATGGTATATAAAATGAACAAAAAAAAATAAATAAAAAAATTAATAACAATAACAATTCAACAATAAGATTATAGAAGTTGCCAGATAAAAATAAATGAAGTATAAATAGAGTGAAAGGAAATATTTCCAGAGCTTTTAAATTAATGAACACTGTTGTATTATACAGGCTAAAAACATAATAATAGCTTATTCAGAAGACAGATAAGTTTTAAAATAGTTTTGAATGACATCGGGAGACATCATAAAATTCTGTTACTTTGAAAACCACGACTATTAGGAAATGATGGTATAGGTTGTCTCGATTTGCTGAAGTATGTGACAATATGTCCAATAACGAATATGTAAAAATCCTTGGGCAATGGGTAGTTATATCATCTCTTTGGATAACAGAAGTAATCAGTAATTCAGTCAGTGCTAGCCGGTTCACGCTTGCCAGTCTAAGGACTAAAATCAGTCTATTTGCGAGCGTTCTCCTATTTATGATGGATATTAGACGCCAACCGAATGCTCTATTCTTTCTTATGAAATATTCCAGTTACCTAATCGAAAAATCAAAATTCATCATCGTTTGTACTCATAATGAGCGGCAGAGTTTGTCTTCATTTAAACAGCAGTTTTAAAAGTCAGCTAGTAGAGATCACGCGCAAATACCCTCTAATTAACAATTATGATGAAAAGGCTCTATGGTATAATTTGCCGAGACCTCAATACTATTCGCACTAGAATGTAGGTAAAAGACTAAATAGAGATGCTTGGCTCGAGAAACCCTATTCCTTAAAGACTCTTAAGGTCTGTAAGAGATGCAATTTTCATTCTGTGGGTCATTGCTTTTTTAGAATCTAAGTTAGCTTAGACAAGGTGGTGGACCTTCTTTGAAGGGTAGGATTAGGTCACAAGTTAGGACCATTAAGATGCCACAAATCGATATCGCAGTCAAAATTTCGTAGCGATTAATTAAAAAAAAGTAGTGAACAAAAGTTTAAAATATAAAATAAACATTAACAAGCATGATGTTGGCAATAACAATGACATTTACAACACAGAAAATCGGTAAGTAGATGGTGTAGGTCTCGAAACCAGTACCTGTACGGTATGAAATAAGCTTGTAGACAAAACAACAACGAAAAGAACTAATCATACGTATATGCAATAAACGTAGTAAAAAACAAAAATAATAAGAAAAAAGTAAAGGCGCTATAAGCTTACTGCTCTTGCAAACTGTTGTGGTTAATTAATATCAGCATGTTACCATAAACACACCAAACTCTACTACAAAAACTTTTAGCTCTTGTACCGTTTGACCGGCCGTTTGGTAGTTTGGCTGTTGCATCATGTTGCAACTACAACAATATTGTTAATATAAATATTAATAATAATTGTATACATTTTATTAGTAATTTATTTAAAATATATGAATATTGCATCAGGAAATTTAGCATAAAACAACAAGAAAAATGGTTCATTTAAGGTCACAAAAAACATTTCCCCTATCTTATCGAACATTTGCATATGAACTATCGATAATTATGATTTGACAGTTGGGAATGTCATTTTCATGAATCATTTAATGCCAGATCAACGCTTCCAGATTATGGAAATTTGATTTGAAAAAATAATTTTTTTACTATCGACATAATCTGCAGTTATAGATTGATTTCGCACTAATTTTTCAGTTTTTATCGGTTTGCAGTCTTGACATCGAAGTTTAGATTCGTTATCGTTGTTGGCGTTTATTTTTCGACCACAAGGAAAATTTTAAGTAAGAATCTTTCGTGTTTATAGAATAAACCTTGAATTAAAGTAAAAACGACCATCGTTGCCATTGTCATTTTCTGATTACGCTCATTGGCGATTGGTCGTATGCAGGAATTAATATGGAAGGCAATCTGCAAACCTTTAACGAATAACTAGTTTACACGCTGGCCACTACTGTGAATGGCAAGACATGCTGCACAAACAATTTGAGGACATGGCCATCTCATATGGAGCTGATGTAAACTGGCCACTGAAACCGTGTGATTTTCTCGTGGAATTGTCTTAAGCGGTCCTGAAAGTCAACATCGATCAAATTCAACTTGATTTAGGCTCCAGAGTCATAGGTATTTCACGCTTCACCTAGAGAAGTCGTTAACAATTTATAGTTAACAATATTATATTCCTCACATCATGGCCTTAATAAGTCTTTAAAATGAATAAAACAGTTGCGGTAATATATCACATATTATTTAAATTTAAGATAGGAAGTTAATACACACAAAACACTCTGAATTACCATCAAATCTAAATGATAATTTTCGAAAAAATACGGTTCCTATAACACTTCCATATCATAGCCGCCACTAAATGCAATGACTTTCCACAAACATTTCTGGGTTATCCCTGCTCCATCAGTACATCACGGACTTGTGAATGATAACAATCACCACTTTCGTAGTAAGTTTTAATGATTTTTATACCTTTCAAATGAGCTTTATTAAGCCAAACAGATTACATTTTGAACCATATCATTCTGAAACTTTTTGAGGTAAAACAATTACTCTATCAGAGTAAAAACTTAGAACGAAAAGCTGTTTCAATATGGAATTAAAATTTTAAACCATTAAGAGAGTTCCACAGAGATTTCAACAAGTATAAACTCAAGATCGTTTGCAATGCCGTGACAATGTGGTGCAAGAATGCACCTAACTTTCTAGTCAAACTCTTTGAATTTCAAAAACGTCATCAAAGTTGTATACAGACTAACTGTAATGATGGAACACAACACATTTTCTGTTGATCAATTATGTCACTTTTGGAAGCAACTTCCCCAAGAAATCTTGTGAGTGTTCTTGGTTGAAATCAACTTTAAATTAAAAAAAAAAGCAATCAACTACTTTCAAACGAAAGCTTATGACTGTAGTCAAACTTTAGTGACTATAATTCGCTTACTTTTTTTCCTTAGTAGCCGAGAATCCAACATAATTTACTCATTTTTTTCACATGCTAATTTGAATAGCGCTTCACAAATTGTTAAAGTGACTTGTGGTATATTTTATAACATTTTCAGTTTCCAGCCATTCATAAACCCTTTTGGAATTAAGATTTTGCAAAACGTAAAATCGAATGAATGAATGAATCAAAGCCTGTGCCACTTATATTTTATGGGAAAACATACCGTGCAACACTTTGGACTTACAAAATAAATGGAGATCTCCTCAGATGTGCTTGCAGATTGCTTTTTCTCTATGCAGCTGTCATTTACTTTTTGTACGTGGCTTTATTTATATTCTCTTTTATATTTTTATTTACCAGAATTATGCCAACAATATACAAACCACATGGTGGGAAGAGGCAAACGTGTTAACATAATATTATTTTTGACGCCATATAATAGTTTAAGGTCTTCATATGCAATCTTCCAGCAAGTATTTTAATTTATAAAAAAGAATTATTTTTAACATTTTTATATAAAGCATGGTTTAATGGCACTTTTTTCATGTTTTAGAAGGACTACAGTATAAAAAGAGGAGATTTTTCATTGAAGGACCAAATGAAAATGGTATACATCTCAGTAGCTTATAAAGCATATGATATGATAATCGCGAATTCGAGAAATAAAAAATAAGAGAACTAGCATTGTCATGACGATTGTCATATTGTGGTCTCGCCAATAAAATAGCCAAGCACGTAAAATTCATACAAAATCCTATCGTGTATGTTTTTCCCAATTTCTATTAATCCACTTCTCATAGAAGAGAAATGTCTGATAAAATGTCATCCATAAAATATTTCTGTTTCATGACATAGAAGCATACCTGTCCCAAGCATGCCTATCGTTCTATCCAGTTCATTCTTATCCACACAGAGTTAGAGTGGGTCATAACAATTGTTCAGTCATGATTACGACCTAGTTTAGTTAGTGTGTGTGTGCGTTAATTTTTATACATGAGTGGCGGGACCTACAGTTTAAAGTCGACTCCGAACTACAGATTTTTGAGAAACTTTTTATGGCAATTTTATTTTAGAAATCTGCTGAGAGGAAGTCGCCGAAGAAACATTTTATCATATTTCTTTTTTTTTTGGAGACGTCTGACCTGTAGTTCGAAAAGTGGCCCCACGTCTAATAAGTCAATACAATACCTACTGGATTACGAAGACTACAATTCATTCTTATCAAGATCAAAATCATAGCGGCTAAAATACACATGTCGCCGAAGAGTATGTTAGTGACTTTGTCTTCTGTGTCGCTATTCTTTTATTCGATCTCGCTCGAATACTTCAATTAATACTTCAATTCACAATTGCTAACTGGCAACTAGCTATGCAAATAATATGCATTATAGCCCCCATCTGAAGAATTGTTAACCTCTTGCTTATATAAAATTTTTTATAAGCGTTTGCTCTTAATTAATTGAAACAAAACATAATGTGTGTGATATATCATTGAAATTTTTTATTTACTTAAATGAACAACATCTTTGAAAAGCCTCCACAACTTCTCTGGGTGAAACACAGCCGAAATAACCAATTTTACAGGACTCTGGCTCACAAATCAGTCAGAATTTATGTAGTGTTCAAGAACAGCCATGCTTTGTGGTTTATTAGCATACACCTTAAGAAAACCCCATGAGAAAAAGTCTAATGACGTTAAATCGCACAAGCTTGGTGATCAGTTTACATCATCTCCATATCAGATAATCAGGCCATCAGATCCTTAAATCGCTCGTGCAGAATATCTAATACAGCACTTTGCGTCATTTCTTTGGAAACACGTATCGTTGGTTTCCAGATCATCTAACACAGGCCAAAAGAAGTTTGTCTAATGGCTTGATCAAAGTCGTTCTCAAAAAAATATGGACGAATGACGCTGGCAGCAAAATATATACGATATGACCTTATTGAGATGTATTAAACACTCTTGAATTTCAGGTGGATTGGTACCGTGCTAAATTCGTCAATATTTGTTTGTACGCATACATGCATTGACCTCATTTCTGGAAATGATTTTTCGATGAAAATTACGGTCAATTGCCAATTGCTCCACAGTCCATTTAGAGAACATGTTAATAGTCGTCCGAAAGGAAATGGGCAAAACAGACTGAATAAATGGCAACTCACTTTGACTCATTACAAGTCAAAATTTGAATGCCTCTGTTGGAAGCTCCGACATTTGCTTAAAAAATTTTTAGTATTATTTTGTAATTTGGTTTCAAACATTTTTGGCTTTGGTCTTTAATGAAAAATTAAAATTTCTACACTGCATTTTCAATTACTGCAAAACCATTTGTATTCATTTGTTCTTTATTTTTCCAATTGTAATAAAATGTAGTTTATTCATTTCGAATAAAATATTTATAAAAATTAATTCTAATAAATTAAACAATACAATACAATAGCATTTAATAAATCCTATAAATAACTAACTTACCCTCTTCCTTACAAAAGAATCTAAACACAGGCAGTAAAATTAAGGGAAATCTGATCAAAAAGAGACAAATGCTTATACTGTATTCCAAAAGAAAATATCTGCAACAGAAAAATAGAAATTTTGAAATAAATTTTGGCTGCAATACGCCATAACGAAAGAAAAAACCCCCTTAAAATTACTTTCTTAACCATACGGCAAAGATGCAGCATACGACAGTTTCTTTAAAATTTATTTGGCAATTTAAAGAAAATAACATGGATGAGTAGCAGAATTTCATAGGAGGACAAGCTTTTAAATATCCAACCTCAACACGCATGAAAAGACAGAGACTAATATCTTTAAGATTATGCAATCAGGGACAGATCTTTTCAATTTAACAACATTGTGAAAAGTTTAATTCGAAAAGAAGTGACAGAACATTATAAAAAATAAGACATTCTCAATTTTAATATAAAGATATGACCCTCACTCTGTAAGTGTAATCTGAGTGACTATTAAAATTTAGACGACAATCGGTCATAATGTTTTATTGCCTTTGAAGAAGATATTGTTTTTAGGCAATAGATCTGATAATTGTTCTGAGTCAACGTTAAAATATAGGTCCCTCATGAATAAAATTAACACGCGCAACATTTGTGGCTTCTAGACTAGACCGTAATCTGTCTTATCCCATTAGACGAATTATATACGTATGTATAAGAATCAGATACTTAAAGATAATTATTATCTAACCAAAAGGTAATTGTAACATTGGATTACAGTCTAAGAATTTATACATATATAATTGGTCATTACAACTCTTCAGTCAAGATTACGACCTAGCTTTTCACACCAATTACGTTGTGTCCGTTAATTTTATATATGATTGGTGAGATCTACAGTTTAAAGTCGACAGCGAATGACAGAGTATTGAGAAACTTTGCATGGTAATTTTATTTACTCTCAGAAATCTGCTGAGAGGAAGTCGCCGAAGAAATATTTTTTATATTTCGTTTTGATGTCTGACCTGGGGTTTGAGCCGTGGCCTTACGTCTAATAAGCCTACTAGACTATAACATTAACGCACACAACGTAGGTCATAATCCTGACTAAAGGGTTGTAATGCACAATTAAGTAAATAAGTGACTTGCGCCCTAAGAATTATATTTCAGCTACAATACTATACCTGTGTATTTGATGTTATCCCTCTGCTGATTATATAGATGGTTCTGTGTACTACGTCGATAGCATTTCTGATCAGAAAATGCCAGGTATTTTTAAATGTGATGACAAGACATTTTGGCCATTATACCGGTCATATCCATGCATGAAGGCGATATCAAAAAGTGATGAAACATAACTGTGCTGTATCATGTTTTACGAGTTGGCTGGTAAACCCTCAAGTGATGTCAGCGGGCTTCATAGTTTACTTTTCAGCTGCATAATTGTCGAGCATAGTCGATAGAACAATTCTTTATATCTGTCCTGTTGATGTGAGAATGCCCAATACGCAATAGGCTTTGACTTATTTCAATTGATGAGATATCTCTCTTAGCTTTATTCCTTATGTTTAAAAGCTGTTATGCAAAATCATTTCATACTGTGTACAGTAAGTACAATGTCCATGTATATGACTTTGAAGCCCTTTGCCCTGATTAAGGCAAAAATAACACGAACTTTTTTAAGCTCTTTTCAATTTATTCTACTCGAAAATTCAGCAAAAAGTAGTTCTTGTTTGCTTATAAATATTTAAGCCCTTAAAATAAGTTTTGCCTCCACCATAGTAGCCATGTGAATAGAGTCTGTTACTCGTAAAATCGTATGCATATTAAAATATGTGTTGTAAACCATTGTTAATCGTTGTATGGATGGAAGTGTTTAGCAGTAGATGAGTTTAGTTGGTCATATGGTGTTCTTTGTTTGGAAGAGTATCCTAGGTTCGGTATGGTGTTACGTTTAAAGCAAATTTCTTCATAAAATGTTATTATTCGCGGACATTATTCGAGCTACTTCGGTGGTACAATATAATTTGGAAGTAGGATCTCACGAAAGTTGATCTGAAATTTCTTTTTTGTGTTTATGGTCACTTTGATGCTTCACTTTAATTTAAAGTAAACTCAGGTTTAGCTAATTAACTTTTTGTAAGAAGCTTAAAGGCATTGTGTGGAACGATAATGATGCAATGGAAACAAAAATTATTTTCTATACAGGCGTTGTTATATACACACATGAATAACAAGTGTTACAAAGATTCTATGGTGGTGTATAGTGGACCAAAAGTGTGCTGTAAATTCTTCTCACACCGCTTAAAAACATGGAGCCTAATCATCCTATTAAAACTAAGCAATTTTATATTTCTTTTACGAATCTGTCCAACTCATATCAAAATGAAGACCCTAAGGACTAATATACTGTTACGTTTTTACATTTTAGAAACATTTAAAATATGAGTTCGTAGATTGCAAATAAAATAAAAATAAATTTGTGTTTGGTTTTAATTAAATTCTTTATTGTTCGCAGAATTCTGTGTGCCACTGTTCACAACTTGATGTAAACAACAACAATTGCATTGTTTGTTATTCTGCTTTACACTCTTTTAAACAATTCGACAGATCTGTATAGAGGATATCTTCACACCACGAGTATTCTCTTCACACGTAAAGAGTATTCACACAGATTGACTGAATTTTTACTGACTCCGTTGCCTGCTTTGTCTTGCCTTTTATATGCCAACGTAAACAGTCAGATGAATGATCTTGAAGTGTGAATATTCGTGGCTTCGCCTTCTCGAGATCGTCATAAATGTAAACATCGTTGTTTCATTGTTGTTTGTGTATTTTGCTTACAATTAGTTGTTGCATTTTTGTTTATCCCCTTTTTTATACTGATGTTGTTGTTATATTTTTGTTTACTTGTTAATCATTTAAACAATTTCATTGTTTTTATTTTTGTACCCTTTGTTTATCATTTTATTGTTAAACGATATAACACCATTTCCATTTTCGTAACAATATTCATATTCGAAATGTCCATTAAGGTGAAACAGTGTTGTCTCTATAACCTCCAGAATCGATTCTCTCTAGCCCATTCAGCGTTGATTTTGTTGTCAAGATAACCTGAAAGCAGCTGAAACCTAATGATTCAAAGACCTGCTAATTTTCATAATTTCCAATGTGTCAAGGCCCTGGGAAACGTTTATCAAGGGCTTGGAAACTTAAAGTGACAATACTACACAGAAATATTTTTTACCTGAATTTTTTCATTATTTCGCCTTGGTCTAGAAGGTAGTATGTTGGCTTATTAGACTACGGCCCGTGGTTCCACAAATCCGTGCCTTGATATCTCAAATTAAACGAAATATATAAAAAAATATTTCTTTCTGCCTCGACTTGCTCTCAGCAGTACTCCAGAAAAACTATGTGAGTTAATAAAATTGCCATTAAAATTTTCTAAAAAATTTGTCGTTTGAAGTCGACACTCATGTATAAAATCGAGACATACATATCTTTTTTTTCATTACATACATAATTGGTCATTACAATCCCTTAGTCAGGGTTATGGACCTAGTTTCTCACACCTCTTATGCTGTGTTTGTTACATAAGTGGAGAGACCTAAAGTTTAAAGACGACTCTGAACGACAAATTTTTTGAGATACTTTTCATGCCAATTTTTTTATTTGCACTCAAAGTTTTTGCCAGGAATCTCAGCAGAAGTCACTGAAGAAATATTTTTTTCATATTTTCGTTTTGATGTCTGACCTGGTGCCTGAACCGCTACCTTACGTCTAATAAGTCAACACTCTACCTACTAGACTACGGCGACTACAAATCAATACACACAACGTAAGTTGTGTGAGAAGTCAGGTTGTAATATTGACTAAAATGTTGTATATGTTGTTATATTTAAAATATTTCCGCCGCGGCTAAGAGTCTCATAGTCATTTCGATCAGCCAACGCCACAGCGCCAATGGTGACATGAATATTGGTTTCCAGTACTTTAAGAGTTGCTGGTCGCCTTATATCAATAAATTAACATTGCCTCACAAAAGTTATACAACGGCTATAAGTTGGACGATGGAGCGAACTGATCCACTTCGGGTAGGAAAGTTTTGACCAAATGATTGTCTGAAACGTGAACTCCTCCTTTTTATTTCGAAAGAAATAAGCACCGATGATGTTGCCGACTTGATTTTCTAGGCAAAAATAGATACGATGTGTAAGAGTTTGTGGTTAGTGATTAACCCGATAACTTTCTTAGCAGTATTACCGATATATTTAGAATAATTCCATCAAAGTTAACCAAAGGTTTTATTTGAGTTCGATTTGAACTGGTGGATTAATTAATAAGTCAATGAAAGTGGAGATATCGTTATTTCGCATCCCACTGTAATTTTTAACACGCATATGGCCACCTTATCCACCATAGCTCATCATTTTATCTACGGTGTTCATTTACAAGAGTATGTGAGCACATACATTGAACTACGTTACTTATGCTTACTATAGTTGTCTTATATAAATTATGATATAAAAATCACTAAATATGTCCTACAATAGAAACATTCACACACATACCCTCCCATAATGTATGTGTATGTATAATTTTTATTCATCCAAATATGGATTTAAGCCACTGAACCTTCAACTAAAAACACGACAGCCATTATGGTGGCCTTATTTTCTTTTTAAAGGGTTTAGAAAATATTTACAAATGAAATTTTAATATATATTAAAATTTATAAGATATTTAGGGCGAATATAGCAAATTTGTGTGTATACAGCATGCAGTGAAAGCGATTAAAAATTAATGTTGCAAAATAGACCACCACAGGAAAAGCTATGACTCATGCATTTATAATTCTCCTAAAAAGGCAAGGACCTTCACTTAAGTATATTTCGTTTGTTTTTGGTATCGCTTATAAAAGTTAATAATTTACAAGAATTTGCTTTGGATAGCCAGATTATTAAAATTATCGGGTCTTTTGTGAAACGCCTCCAATCTTTAAATTAGAATCGTAACATCTAAGTCATTCACCCATCGTGCGTTGACATATTTTCTTGTTTTTGGATAAATCCATGATTTTGCAAGTGGCTCTTTAGTTTGATAACAAATTGTACAAGTTATTAAAGACAGAAGCCACAAATTATTATTATTTACTTTACTTTCTCTAGAGGATACCGTGATGTAGAAAACTCTGAACGCCTTTAACATATTTGCTAATGCAAATAAACACTTGATCTATTAATTTCAACAACATTGAGTATCGAAATATAGATTTTTTAATTAAACAACTATAGATCCCTCGCTTTGTTTTATAAAACACACAGTAATTCAATAAAAAATTAAATATTTTTTATTTATTTGATGGCTTATAATGGCATTAATTACTTCATTAAATAAACTGATGCTTGAGTGGCATGTCAATAACAATTTTTATGACACAATTTTATACATATGAACTAGGATAATGTAAATTATGTTTCTATTACATTTATTAATTATATCATATTCTTTTATTCTATTACAATATATGCCATCACTTCGCTTTGAAGAATATAATTGTAACACCAATATGTAACAAGTTGAAGTCGCCGTAGTCTAGTAGGTAGTGTGTTGTCTTATTAGGCGTAAAGCCAGGGTTCGAGCTCCAGGCCAGACATCAAAACAAAATACAAAATGTATATCAGCAGATTTCTGGCAAAAACTCTGAGAGTAAATAAAATTGCCATGAAAAGTTTCTCAAAAATCTGTCGTTCGGTGTCGGCTTTAAACTGTAGGTCCCACCACTCATGTATAAAATTAACACACACAACATAAGTGGTGTGAGAAACTAGGTCGTAATCCTGACTTAATGCAATGACCAATTATGTATGTATGTAACAAAGCACATATTTTGTGATTCTACGCTAAGCAATAAGAGAAGATAATAGAAAAATTCATTTAAAGTGTTTAGATTTTCAATAATATTTTTCCCATAGGTATTAGATTTGCTATAGCAGTTAACTTCTAAAATATCTAACGTTGATCTCGATATCTCATTAGTATTAAACAAACGGCAATACTTAAAAAAAAAAAATATATATATATATATATATATATATATATCGGATTGGCTATCTATCGGTTTAAATTTGAATCATCGACAATTTCGCATCTGGCAATACTTATATCATTCTATGTATTCTGTCACAAAATTCAGTATCACCTCCACGGAACGTAATGAATCGATTTACGCTTGAGCAATGTTGGGATTTATTTCCGAAATTTATGTCCGAAACAAAGACAATTGTTCGGAAATGGAACAAAAATGTCGTACAAAATTTTGTTCCAGAGAAAGACCAACAGTGCCCAGTATGCGCAAGTTTATTGTTAAAGATCGTGAAACTGGTTTCATTGTTGATGCGCGAAAACGAGTGCGTGTTCGTACAGTCTGTACACCCGAAAATATCGAAACTGTGGCTGAGTGTATGCGGGAGAATCCATCAACATCAACTCGTCATCGTTCAGAAGAATTGAACATTTCACGCACCAGTTTATGTCAAATTTTGTGAAAAGATTTCGGTATAATGCATTATTTATTTGTTTATTTTTATTTATTTATTTATTTATTTATTTATTTGTTATTATTCATAGCACAACAAGATAATAATCTTATAAATGAAAGTGCTATGGGAGTACATCAAAGAAACAAAATAATAACAAATCATTGATTATATATGTAATGAAATGTTTGAAATAATGTAGAAATAAAAATGAATGAGAACGTGTTAAAATCACGGGAAATAGCAATCGATACAAAAAAGGATAAACAAATTTGTAAAAAATAAATTAGGAAAACTACAAAGAACAATATATACAAATATAAAGAAATATACAAACAAAGTAAAAATATAATCATATACTAAGATACAATGAAATTTAAAGATATATTAATTAAAAAAATGAAAAATTAAAAACAATCATTAATAGAAATAGAGAGAAAAAAATTCACAAAAAAAAAATTAAGATATTCTAAAAACTACTTGAACAGATTGTATAACTCCTTTTTGAACTTAACTGCATTGCCTATATTCTGAATATAATTAGGTAAAGTATTCCAAAGACTGATGGTGTATATAAAAAACTGGCGTTGTGACAAAAGAGTCCTATGTCTGTGTTGGATAATCTTCATACCGCGGTTGGATCTAGCAAATGTAATCCTACTAAATAAGTATATAGGCTGTTTTAGAGTAATAATCTTATGGAGGAGAATAAGGCATTTTACATTTAATAGATTATCAAAATTAACTCCGAATATCTGGTATGAAAATTGTGATATATGGTCTCGACGTCCCCTAATAAAAACATATCTGGCTATATTATTATAAGCCAGACTGAGTTTCCGCTTATCATCAGTATCACAGTTCGCGAAAATTTCAGATCCGTATAAAAGGACAGGAATCAAATACGTTTTAGCCAGTTGCATACGTATGGCAAAGGGAGTCGAATCTATAACAGCCCACAAGTTCCTAAGCATACCATAACACAAACCAGAGACAATTGAGCATTTGAAGAACAACATTCGTGATGCCATTGCCGAGACACGACCCCATAAACTGAAAGAAATGCACGAAAATTGGTCCGATCAAATGAGGTAATATGAGGCCAGACGCGGCAACCATATGAATGAAATAACATATCATTTTTGACCCGAATAATTATACTTCACAACTAAAACAATTACTTCCACAAAATTTTATTTGTTTTATTGCATTTTTAAATTAAAACTTTTAAATGGCCCACTCTTTACATAAATGTAATTAAAATATTTCAAATTGTGTTTATTTTTAATTGCATTTATTTATGGTACTGATTTATTTACAATTTTTCACTTTTCAATTCTTCACTAAAATAAATAAAAAAAATTATGGCATAATACTCGATGAAATTCAACGATTTGAAATTCTTATTTTTTTTTAATTATACATATACACTACAAAAAAGTAAATTAAAAAGTGAATAAATTTTAATTATATTTCTGCTATTTTTTTAGAGAAGCATTCTAGTCAGGCTAATTTGTTATTAGACGATAATATTATATTGAAGAGAATAATTCAAAATTTTAATTAAAATTCCATAATTAATTAAATTTTATTATTATGAATGCTCTGGTATTGCTGTTGAGAATGAATAAAATATATAATATTTTTTATACACAAACACAATATTTGTGTTAATTTATTAGGAAAAAGAATCATGTTTTAAACAATAGCATTATAAGAAAATTCTAACGTGGCCTATGCACTTTCGTATTAAATTAAAGCATAATATTAAGCATACTGGAAATGGTGTAACATCTTTTAACATTAAAATGATAAACAAAAGCTACAAAAAAAAACATATACCAACAAATTCAGTGTGAAAGTAAAAGGGATAGACAAGTAAAAAAAGAAGGCAACAACAAACAATGAAAACGAAATACACAACCAACAATGAAACAACGCTGGAGATCTCGAGAAGGCGAAGCCACGAACATCCGACTTCAAGAACATTCATCAGACTGTTTACTGGGGCAAGACAAAGCAGGCAACGAGTAGTAAGAATTCAGTCAGTCTTGGGTGAACACGCGTTGTGTGTGAACAGAATAATAGCGTTTTGAAGAGCTCCGTTGTAAAGATCTGCCGAACAATTGTAAGTGTTTACGCAATAAAAGTTGTATACATCAAGTTGTAAACAAATTGTATAAAAATGTAAATAGTGCGAACAATAAGGAATTTAATTGAAACTAAACACAAATTTATTTTTATTTTGTTTGCAATCAACAAACTTATATTTTAAACGTTTTTAAAAAGGTTAAAACGTAAAAATATCATATATTTTTTGTAACTGGCCACCTTACTAGCCTCTACTTCTTTCATTATTTCGTCAATCTTATTTCATTGATTTGATATGTTTTTGTTTTATTTGAATATTGGATAACAGACGTTTAAGGTTGACAGCATGTCACGCCTGACTCAAAAAATAACGATCTTAGGAATTTTTTAAGAGGACAATTACAAACACGAGTCCTATCATATCACCAAAATGTTCTGATGTCATTCATTCGTTCAAAATAGAATTAAAATCATGTCATATCTTTTTTACTCTTTTTCACTTAAAATTAAAATCTTTTTGAAATTTATGACGTTAACTTTAAAAGTTCCCATAATATTACTAAATACAGGACATTTATTTAAATAAAGCAAAGTTTGTTCCAGATATCATCGAAATGTGTTATTCATTTGAAAAACCTATTGATGCCATTGTGTGTGGAAAACAATATCGAGCAAAAGTTCGAAATGGCGCAAAATATTAAAAATAGTTTGTTATAAGCGTCGTTCGGGAAGAAATATGGACGGATGACACCTGCAGTCCAAAATTCACACCAAACAATGACTTTTTCGGGCTACATTGAACGCTATTAGATCTCACGTGGATTCGACAGTTTTGTTTGTTCACATACTCATTTATGAAGAAATAGGCCTCATCGCTGAAGATGATTTATTGACAAAAGTTAAGGTCAGTTTCCAACTTCTCCAGAGGCCCCAAAAAACATCACAGAGTCGTAACACGCAATCGGATATTACAGGAGAGTGTTTACAGTGAATTTTTGTTAATGACTTCAGAGTGTTCCTTTACAATGTTTGGACATTTTATTTCCCATATAAAGTAGTCTCACTGTGTACAGCAGAGAAAAACGCGAATATTTTCTTACTTACTGGTATGCAGGAAATATTTCTAAATATTGAAATAATATGTTCACGTTTTATTTGTTTGACATATATGTCTTGCAAAACATTTGGCCATATTCTCTGTAAAAATATCTTCATACGTTTCTACATACATACAAACATAAGTAATTGGTCATTACAACCCTTCAGTCAGGATTAAAACCTAGCTTCTCACACCACTTACGTTTTGTGCGTTAATTTTACACATGAGTGTAGGAACCTACAGTTTAAAGATTTTTGAGAAACTTTTCATGGCAATTTTATTTTACTCTCAGAGTTCTTGCCAGAAGTCTGCTGAGAGGAAGTTGCCGAAGAAATATTTTTTTATATTTCATTTTGTTGGAGATGTCTGACATTGCGTTTGAACCTTGGCCTTAAGTCAACACACTACCTACTAGACGACGGCGACTTCATTCATTGTATCGTTCATTCATTGATGTTAATTTCATGTCTTTTATTTCAAGAAGATCTCACATCATCCAGTTTCGTAAACAATTTATTTATAGCAGCCTGTGGTGTAAAGCAATCTGACATTTTTGACCACAATGACCGTTAAGTTGCTCTCCAAAAATGTGAATTTGCTAATCCACACCAGTACCTTAAACGATTTCAAGATAGTGGAGCGGTAGTGTTATTGAAAAGAAAGCAAGAAATATAAAATCTCTAGTCAATTATTGCGGACGCCCAGGCGGGACATTACCATTCTTCCCGGAGCCATTACGGATCTAAAAGCATTGAATTCCAACGTGCTGAACTTCAAGACGGCCTCCAAATACCGCAAATGTCTCAATAAGGTAGCAGAACGATAAGAGTATTTTTTTTATACCAACACATCAAGAGATGCCCCCGAATCATTCAGTGCATTGAGTAAGAGGACTGCTTTTTGGTAATAATTGTCACTTTCTGTTTTCTACAAGCCTCTGGTGGAAATCGAACCCACGGCTTCGCCGCTTCATGTTTAACACACTACATATTAGGGCATTGGGCACTAAGTTACCAGGACATATTGAGATTCCAGATAAATGTAGAACAGATGAACTGGCCAGGCGTGGCAAAACCATCGATCTCTCTAAAAACGTGCAGGATTATAATTGTCAATGTGGTCAATAATAGATTGGCAGCCTCGGACACGGACTGATCATTTGTTCAGAATATGCAGAGATGAGGAAGAAGAGTAGACTATTCATCGCCGGCTTGGTTCATGCCCGGCACTATGTCGTAGTACTAAAAAGCAACTTGATGCCTTCTAAATATATGGCCTGGAAGAACTTTCAAGCATTGACATTCGCAGTCTGAGTTGATGAATCAATAGTTTCGATTGCTTACGGGACTAGAGGATATCGGAAAGATCTAGAATCGCAATAGTTCCTATGTGGCCTAAATGTGTACACCTTTACCTACCTACCTATGAACTTTTTCAACAATATTATGATTTTTCAGTGCTACTTTCTAGAGTAATATTGCCCCTCCTCCAGTCACGTTGAAATGGCGATAAACATAATGGATCAGTGATCATCCCTAAATGAATGTCCACAAACATTTTAAGCTCTTTAGAGGATACAAAGATATACTGACTAATCGACGTAATGTTCTTAGAACGAGTCTGTGTAATGGTACGGTATGGTGGGCTGTGTTGACTACTTCATTTGCCTTCAAAATGACTCTAACCTTTAGCACGTGCTTGCTTTAAGGGTCTAGCTCGCCGGATGGGGAGGGGGTCTTGTTAGGTCACCTTGAAACCTCACTACAAAAGAAATATCACGTGCTAACTCTTTCAGCTGTCGCAAATTGGTTTTACTTCAGATTCGGGGAAACTAGATGTTGTATTTCCATATGCCCTATCCCTACCATGTTACCATTTATCCAAGGGAAATCTTTTGGTAACCCATATACAAATCAGAAGTGGTTTGGTTACATTAAGCTATTTAACAAATTTTTATTAATAATTCATATTTATCAAAATTTCAGAAAAAGGTTTTATAAAAGAATTTAAATCATGTCGAACATAAAAGTTCATTATAGTCTATAGTATAATTCACATTACAATTAATTTACAAAAAATAGTACCTACAAATTTCTTTCAGTGTATCGATATCTCAGGCCTTTTAGATAATTTCTTTAAGAGTACAATAATAATAATTTTTTTGTGAGAATTTAAATATTAATTACAACAACTTAAAATAAAGCTAAATTACAAATTTACGTACTTATTTATGTAAGTTGCTTTTGATTCATAATTCCATTCTCTCACTCATGCTTTCATAATGTTGAAGGAGTACAAATAAACGAAAGTTCTCTTTAAGTAAGAGCTGATCAAAATGGATCAATGAAATGAGGCAAAGGAAATTATAAAATTATGAATGAAAAGTAACTTACTACAATGTAATTTTTTTCTCTCTTTTTTTTTATTATTTTAAACTCAAAGAAAAGTGTTTGTTATTCGAAACGTGTTAAATGAGAATTATTCTATATTTATAGAAAGTTTAATTAAATTACTTATTTACAACTTTTCATATTATTAATTAAGTATATAGGTTCTTGTCTTTTATATAATTCAAATTCTTTTCTTATTTAAATTTTCTTTTTCTTTTAAGATTATTATTTTATAATTTAAACTTATCTTATCTTAGGTTGAATTGAATTACTTCATAATTAAAATGTGGTATTAAATAATTTAGATTTTTTTTTCTTTTTCTCAAATATTAAGAAACTGAATCTTTCACGTGTTATGACGTAATGGGTGAATGTGAGGTTATATTCAACTTACGGTTTTCCTTTCTTTTTCCTCATACTACCGTTCTAGAAAAGTTAGCTTTCCGAGTTCGGTCCAAAGAAAAGTTTGGAGCAAGATGTCTATTGTCCCAAAAGAAAGGTGAACTACGATGTATTTTCTCCAGGAGTAATAATGGAGTACCAGGACTTCTGTCCAATAGTAATGTGGGACCACGAGGTCTTTTGTGGATATCGGATAAAAAATATCCTTCCACAATTCAATACCAGATGAAATTATATGTATATGATGAGGTCACTTTCTATTATAACTTTTGGGATGATAATCACCGAACTTTATTTACATAAAAGCTTAACCATTCACTGAATTTTTATTTTTATTTTTTTAATTTAATTTATTTAGCAAGAAATAGTACTTTTCACTTGAACAGTTTCTTAATCAATGAGTTGATACCTTTTAATGGAAATTTTCAATGAAGTTGTTAAGATCAACTTTTGAAAAAAAATTTTGAACAATTTCATTGATGGAATTGAAACAATATAACGGGATTATGAATGAAACCAAATTCCATTCATAACAGAACAACCTTGAAAAGGTTACATATCATTCAGTAAAAGAAGTATGAAAAAAAAGATTCGACTCTTTATTTAAGAGAGGTTTGGATTTAAGAGAAAGTGGAATGATAGAAATTAGTAATTTAACAACTGTGATCACAATTTTAGCACAACCGTCACAAAACAGAAGATTTTGAATTAAAAATTAATTTTTTATATGAAAAATATTCTGGAAACGGTTATATTAAGTTGGGTTTTCGAGTCGGTGTGATTTTTGAAGGTCCTTAGCATGATAAACCCCGATATCTTTACCATTCATGTCTACTATCCTATAGTTACAATAGCCTATTTTCTTTGAGATCTTGGATTTTAAAAATTTAGGGGCTAATTTGGCGTTATATGCTAATGCTTTATTACTTAGAGAAAAATTACGTCTGTACACTATTTCACCCTCAGAAAAATTATTGGTCCTAGTCCTCATATCGTATAACCTTTTATTAGTCTCGTAAGCTTTCTCCAAATTTTGTTAAATCTTCTGTCGAATTCCGTGCGTTTATAGATGAATCCATCTACTATTTTCACATCTGGTAAACTACTTTGCCTATTCTCAATTTCCTTACGTAGTTTAATATATTGTTCCGAAGAAAATTCTGGGGAGGATAAATCTATCTCAGGTTCTAAAATGTCTACACTCTCAATATCATCAGGAACTAAACTATTCTCATTGTCAGATGGTAACCGCGATAAAGCGTCAGGTACTACATGCTGGCTTCCTTTACGATGGAATATGCTAAAATTAAAGCCCTGAAGCTTTAAGGACCAGCGCGCGAGTCTACCATTTAGATCGGATTGACGCATCAACCATTTTAACGACGCGTGATCCGTTATAACGCTAAACTCGTGGCCTTCAACATATTTACGAAATTTTCTATAGTCAAAACTGCGGCTAAGCATTCCAATTCCGTTATTGAATAATTTTGTTGAGCCCTATTCAATTTGTGGGAGAAAAATGCAATGGGTTTTTCAACACCACTGGCATCTTCTTGTGCAAGTACACCGCCCACTCCCGTTTTACATGCATCGCAAGAAATTATAAATGGACGATCAAAATCTGGAGTAACCAGGATTGGAGCTGTCGTTAACTTTTCTTTAATAAGGTCAAAAGCCTTTTGGGCTTCTCCATTCCATTGAAAGGTTTTAGACTTTTTCGTAAGGTCGGTAAGGGGACTAGTTAAAGTTGCAAAATTTTTTAGAAATCGCCTATACCAACCTACTAAACCTAAGAACTGGCGAACTTCTTTAACTGAACGAGGAGGAGATAATTTCTGAATAGCAGATACCTTGTCTTTATCAGGTTTAATACAACCGTTACCAATAATATAACCGAGGTATCGTACTTCTTTTACACACCACTTACACTTGTCAATATTCAATGTAAGACCAGCCTTACGCATTACATTTGCAACTTCAAGCAACAATGACATATACTCTTCAAAACAATCACTAATTAAAAGCAGGTCGTCTAAATAGACGAAAACTCTGTTTTTCAGGTTAGGGGGGATAATGACATCCATCAGACGACAAAGCGTCTGAGGTGCATTCGTTAAGCCGAATGGCATTACCTTGAATCTATATAAAGGTCTATTTGGCACAGTAAATGCTGTCATATCACGAGATGATTCCTCTAAACTCACTTGCCAAAAAGCATGTTTTAAGTCTAGAGAAGAAATGAATTCCGCCTTCGGCAATCTTGATAAGATACCATTAATTTTAGGCTGCGGATAAGCATCTCGGACTGTCACACTATTAAGCTTGCGGGAATCAAGGCAAAGTCTGAATTTTCCCTCTTTTTGCACACAAGCTATTGGACTACTCCACGAACAAGTAGGTGGAGCTGGTTCTATCACACCGAGTTCTAACATTCGATCTATTTCCTCATGTATTCTCTTTTCCACGGCAGGAGATACAGAAAAATATCTCTGCTTAATAGGTTGGGTTCCTGGCAACACTTCAATCTTATGTTCCAACACAGTCGTTTTTCCTAGTCCCTCTTTAAGAAAATCCGGAAACAGTGATACCATTTTAGATAGAACTTGTTTCTGATCATAAGTCAAAAAGTGTTCGTCACAAGATTGATTAAGCTCTTCTTTTTCACCCGTAATATTTCCAAAAATCCTGCTCGTTAGTCCAAATGAATGCCAAAAGTCAATACCCAAGTATAAATCCTGTTTTAATTCTGGTATAATGTATAATCTTACTAATTTAGTTGTATTTTGGTAATTGATATTCGTATCTACATAGCCAAGGATTCTATATTGTTGGCCACCTGCAGCCTGAACGAAATTAGACAATTTTTTATAATGACGATTTTCCCTAAGAAATTTTTCTGCTCCTGAACCACTTAAACAAGACAATGAAGCACCGGAATCTAAAAGTCCTAGTAATTTCATTCCAAAAATGTCTACTTGAATATAAGGTCTAATGTCAGATTCAGATTTTCCTATCGCTTCAAGGCATGATTTGAATTTGAGTCTATTCTGTTTTAAAATTTTATAAAACTGTCTTATTCTTCGCGTATTTCTTCTCGGAATTCTTCACTCGATATTATTATGAAATGAACTATCGATGGATTAACAAAATATTCTTTTTCTAGCTAATTCATATAATCTCAATCTCTCGTGGCATGATTTTAATGGAAACAATATTGGTTTATAATTATCATCTCCATCGGGTAGTGTTTGTGTCTGAGTACCAGAATCCAATTTGTAATTGTCCAAAATTTCACTTTTCCGGGCCAAGGTTTCCCTTACAGGTGGTAAGTCTATTGGATTTTCGAGCGTAAGCTGATGTTGTTGCTGACGCTCACTTTGGCGTTTCCCTGACATTTCTCGCACTGGGGTCTACAAACACCAACTAACCCGCAACCGTAACAGAATATGGTTCTGTCTTCCAAACAATCTATATATCTATGGCCATCCTTTCTACAGTTCCAACAAATTGTTTTCTCATTTCCTCTTCCTTCTTCTCTTTGTTTTCCAATTTCACATACGTCCTCGAATAACTTATCATCTTCCAAGTTTTCGTCCAAATCCACCTCATTAATTTGTCTTCTAAATACTTTTTGATTTCTATCTAATTCAAGGCCCAAAGTTTCTCTTCTCAAAATCAATTGGCGTAGATGGGAAACACTGTTTATTTGAAGATAAAATAATTCCCTTCTTAAATAAGGTTTGAGGTTTCTTCTTAAAATTTCTACCATTTCCTGTTCACTTAATGGATATTTTAGTCGATCACATAGTTGTAAAATAGAATGATAAAAATCATCGAAACATTCATTCAAATTTTGTTTTCTTTCTCTTAACATTTCTCTAACATCAAGATCTGACAGGAGATCATTAAAATGTACTCTAAGAGCATTACATAAACCATCCCATTCTATTTGGCCTACACTATTCCGATGACGCCAATACCATTCCTTTGCTTTTGACGTAAATAATATGTGACTGTGTTCGCATAACAACTTGAAATTTCCACCCAAACAATCTTTTGTTAATGAAGTTATCATATAAATGAATTTTTCTACAGGCATGTTCGATCCACTAAAAGTAATATTCCAGCTTGTTATTACTCTGGCGATCTTACCACTATTGTTAATAGTTGTAATAGATACAGAGGGTCTCTCACGACTTACATTTATAGAAGAAACAGTTGATTGTGGTACATTTGAACGTGGAGGAGGATTTTTGTATTCATTTTGAATAATATGCGCAGAGGCTTCTGTTGAACTTTGTATACCCGAAGAATGAGAATTTACATTCTGTCCATTTGCAGGTATTTGAAAGTGATCCCTAGACCATTCTGGCTCTCTAGATCCATGCAAATTAAGGTCAAGAAATTGCTGCGACAACCATTCTACCACATTCTTAAGTTGAACTAGTTCCTCATGTAAACTACTCTGAACACTAGAACGAATTCTGTTTTCCAACATAGTCATTTCCGAGTTAGCAAGTACTCCACCTTCTCCAATACTATTATGTTGGCCTGAAATGTTCCTATTGCCATTAAATTGCCTACTAAGCTTCTTTCTTCCTGATAGTATTCTTTCCTCTGGTCTATTTATGGTTCCTGTATCCTGTCGTATATTCGCATTGTTTCCCTGAAAAACGAATTCTAATAAACTAGTCTTTGTAACTGCACTATTGCACTTTGGACAATTAGGATTTGTTTTTAGAAACTCTAAAACACACTCACGATGAAATACATGCTTACATCTTGTTGATACTAAAGTACTAGATGAATTATAATTTATACCACAAATTAAGCAAATATTGCTTTCAGTTTGCAAATCTGCAACTAAATGATCCGGACTATGTCTAACTGCCATTTTTAATTATTTAAATATTCAACAAATTAAATTAAATTATATATATTAAGGAAAATTATTCAAGTTCAAAACTAGTCGAACCCACGAAATTTAAGTTTTCTTCTTTTGAAATTTGCTAAAACATAACTTAATATAGTGTAACCAAACCAAAACTGTAAAATTATCTTAATTGTAAAACACACCCCAAAATAAGTCTTTTCTATCTTGTGATTATATAATCTTTCTACTAAATGATTGAAAACCGTCCTGTAAAGTTAATTCGGACAAGTCACCAGTTCCTTAAGATCGAAATTCTTGTATTCCAGAGATTAATCTTTTAGACCAAATCATTGAATAGCATCACTTGATAATATTAATTTGAAAACTACTTAAGTGATTGTAAACTCTCTAATCAGCTCTAATTTGGTACAATGTAAATAGTTCAATAACTTATTTAATTATAATTCCGAAGCTAAAGACTTGATAGGAGTCCACAGGCACGAAAGTGGTAATTGTGGAACAACATATGGCTTTCCCGGTACCAAGATGTTTGTCAATATATAAAAATGTATATTAATTGGTGTGGAATGTTGAACTGTCCCATAGTGGCCCCACGTTGGGCGCCACTTTTGTAATGGTACGGTGTGGTGGGCTGTGTTGACTACTTCATTTGCCTTCAAAATGACTGTAACCTTTAGCACGTGCTTGCTTTAAGGGTCTAGCTCGCCGGATGGGGAGGGGGTCTTGTTAGGTCACCTTGAAACCTCACTACAAAAGAAATATCACGTGCTAACTCTTTCAGCTGTCGCAAATTGGTTTTACTTCAGATTCGGGGAAATTAGATGTTGTAATTCCATATGCCCTATCCCTACCATGTTACCATTTATCCAAGGGAAATCTTTTGGTAACCCATATACAAATCAGAAGTGGTTTGGTTACATTAAGCTATTTAACAAATTTTTATTAATAATTCATATTTATCAAAATTTCAGAAAAAGGTTTTATAAAAGAATTTAAATCATGTCGAACATAAAAGTTCATTATAGTCTATAGTATAATTCACATTACAATTAATTTACAAAAAAATAGTACCTACAAATTTCTTTCAGTGTATCGATATCTCAGGCCTTTTAGATAATTTCTTTGAGAGTACAATAATAATAATTTTTTTGTGAGAATTTAAATATTAATTACAACAACTTAAAATAAAGCTAAATTACAAATTTACGTACTTATTTATGTAAGTTGCTTTTGATTCATAATTCCATTCTCTCACTCATGCTTTCATAATGTTGAAGGAGTACAAATAAACGAAAGTTCTCTTTAAGTAAGAGCTGATCAAAATGGATCAATGAAATGAGGCAAAGGAAATTATAAAATTATGAATGAAAAGTAACTTACTACAATGTAATTTTTTTCTCTCTTTTTTTTTATTATTTTAAACTCAAAGAAAAGTGTTTGTTATTCGAAACGTGTTAAATGAGAATTATTCTATATTTATAGAAAGTTTAATTAAATTACTTATTTACAACTTTTCATTTAATTAAGTATATAGGTTCTTGTCTTTTATATAATTCAAATTCTTTTCTTATTTAAATTTTCTTTTTCTTTTAAGATTATTATTTTATAATTTAAACTTATCTTATCTTAGGTTAAATTGAATTACTTCATAATTAAAATGTGGTATTAAATAATATAGATTTTTTTTCTTTTTCTCAAATATTAAGAAACTGAATCTTTCACGTGTTATGACGTAATGGGTGAATGTGAGGTTATATTCAACTTACGGTTTTCCTTTCTTTTTCCTCATACTACCGTTCTAGAAAAGTTAGCTTTCCGAGTTCGGTCCAAAGAAAAGTTTGGAGCAAGATGTCTATTGTCCCAAAAGAAAGGTGAACTACGATGTATTTTCTCCAGGAGTAATAATGGAGTACCAGGACTTCTGTCCAATAGTAATGTGGGACCACGAGGTCTTTTGTGGATATCGGATAAAAAATATCCTTCCACAATTCAATACCAGATGAAATTATATGTATATGATGAGGTCACTTTCTATTATAACTTTTGGGATGATAATCACCGAACTTTATTTACATAAAAGCTTAACCATTCACTGAATTTTTATTTTTATTTTTTTAATTTAATTTATTTAGCAAGAAATAGTACTTTTCACTTGAACAGTTCCTTAATCAATGAGTTGATACCTTTTAATGGAAATTTTCAATGAAGTTGTTAAGATCAACTTTTGAAAAAAAATTTTGAACAATTTCATTGATGGAATTGAAACAATATAACGGGATTATGAATGAAACCAAATTCCATTCATAACAGAACAGCCTTGAAAAGGTTACATATCATTCAGTAAAAGAAGTATGAAAAAAAAGAATCGACTCTTTATTTAAGAGAGGTTTGGATTTAAGAGAAAGTGGAATGATAGAAATTAGTAATTTAACAACTGTGATCACAATTTTAGCACAACCGTCACATCTGGAAAGATTTTTCTCCGTTAGAGATGGACATAAAGGTTTACTTAGTCCTCCATTAGAGATATACATAAAGTGTATCTAAGAAATTTCCGTTTTCCACGATCGTCCTATTCTGTTTGCTAGAGAAGTTTCATTTTCCTATGACCAACGAGTTCTTAAGCGGGTCAGTCTGTATATGTAAGTCAATATCAATATTTTCTGGTCATTTCTGTATGACATTGTGAAATGTATTCAAGAATCGTTTGTTGAGAATCGCATTCAGTCTTCCCACTATTGTTATTTGACCGCTATAAGTCCAGAAAGATGAAGTTGTCGTAGTCTAGTTGGTAGTGTATTAACTTATTAGATGTGAGGCCACGGTTAATAGATGTGAGGCCAGACATGTCAGTCTTAACGATGTTAATGGATCCGATCTACTTCGTGCTAACTTTTGCAGTTTTTATAAGTGGTGCAAATTGATTTTGTTGGCATTAAATAATAAAAAGTGTAAACACATGACATTTTTTAGACACTCAAAGATTGATACCTTCTATTGCATTGTGAATGCTGTTTGGACCTTGGTATGCAATTGGATCATAGGCTCAACTTTCGGGATAACATACCCATGATCGTGAATAAAGCTAATGGCATACTTGGATATATCAAACGCTGGTCTAAGGAATTTGTTGATCCTTATTTAACAAAATTGATATTTATATCTCTCATTCGTCCTAACCTGGAGTATAGTTCTATCACATGTGACCTTGTTATGCAGTTCATATAAATAGCATTGAGTCAGTTCAAGAACAATTTTTAATTTTTTGTTGACGAGGTCTTGGTTAGAAATCCTATAAATTACCACTATATCGGAGTAGACTAACTCTGATTAAACTGCCAACTCTTAAAAGTCGTCGTTCCATGATGAGTACCCTTTTTGGGCTGGGGTTAACGCGAGGCGATGTTGATTCAGAGTTCCTGCTGAGTCGATTGAAATTCAATGTTCCTGTGCGACCTATACGTAATTTTGAACTGCTATCACTAAATACTACAGATCAGACTATGAAAATAAAGATTCCTTTAGAAGAGCCTGTAAAACCTTTAATGAATGCTGCCAAGTAATTGTTTTCTCAGAGGGTAAAGATGTTAAAAAAAACTTAATCATATTTTTAAATTGTTAATTAAAGTTCTTGTTGAATTGTTATAAAAGCATTATATATTGCATATAGTAAGTAAGGATAAAATTTATCTATTGACGTTAAAAATAAATAAATAAAAAAATCGAAATATTAAAAATATTTCCTCGGCGACTTCGGCGACTTCGTCTCAGCAGATTTCTGGCAAAAAAATCTGAGAGTAAATAAAAATTGCCATGAAAAGTTTCAAAAAAATTTGTCGTTCGGAGTCGACTTTAAACTGTAGATCACTCATGTGTAAAATTAATACACACGTTTTATAAGTGATTTCCGAAGTTTGGTCGTACCTAATCCTGACTGAAGGGTTGTAATGACCAATTATGTACATATGTATGTATGTAAGACCACAAAAATTGTATTGATGTTTTGAACATCATCATAATTGAAAACAAAATTCATTGAAGATTTTAAATCAATAATTTGTTTTAAATTCTGATACAGAGTAAGCTTTAATCGCTTTACTCCGAGTAATTCTTTCTAATTTAATTCCTTATTATCTACTTCTTATCAAGTAATGCACCCCCAAGCCTTGAAGTTCCTTTCAAAGGCCGTATACAGATGGCATAAATAATTGCCATCTAGGGTCTTTAATTAATCCATTAATTCTTTAGGCTTATGGAGATTGAAAAACCAAAATTACAGAAGCAATAACAAGAAGTAAATAGCAAAAGAAATCAAGAAGCAGAATTTTAAATAAATGAGTGGTGAAGAACGATTTTTTTTATATTTTCTTGAAAATAAAATATTTTCCCACAAGACATTTTTCATGGCTTTTTTCCCTGATTCTATGATAACAGACTGTTTCGTTTGAGACGGTCACTTAAAGTTTCGGGAATCACAAAATTACCACAGTTTATGTATTAACTTTCGAGGCGGTCATTTAAATGTCGTCTATCTTTAAGATTGGTAAGCCTTGAGAGTGTGATTAATTGCTGCGATAATAAAACAAATGTTGTCTTTAATGGTTTCTTATTTTCTTTTCTTTTCCTGTATTTTCTTTCTTTTTCTTTTCTTGTTTGCTTATTTATGGACATAAAACGGCCACCAAGTGACATTTCATTTAATTTCTTGATTCTTTTTCTATTTTCCAAGGAATACTTTGCCTAATTGAAGCCACAACTTAGAAGCATAGTTTAAACGAATGTAGCAGAGGTTATAAATTGTGTGATAATTATGGCTTTTGATTTGCAAGAAGAATTAATTAAAAGGAAAGAAAAAGGAAAAAATTATTAATTCAATTCCATAGAAGCCAAAATCAAAGATTTTTCTTAATAATATGGGCATCAGGAAGGATTGTTGTAGCGAAAATGGTAGCCACTAGAAAAATTTGATTTACATTAACTTCGGGATTTCCAAATTTTGATAGTTGATAACGCCCATTTAATTGAAGATACGTCAGTCAAATTAGTTGTCATTTATTCAACATGTTTTGTTAACTCACCGTCATACACAAAGACTTTAGTTCGCTGAAGAGAATTTGGAGGATATTCAGCGATGAGATCAATTTCTGTATAAATCGGTACATGAATATAGAAAATTGTGGAATTTCGAACGGTACGCATCCCCATTAGATCAAACAGCATTCAATGCAACTCAATAAAATCAGTATTTGGTGTAGATTTTGGGATGTATCTATCCATATTTCTTTTAGAACTTTGGCCAGGCTATCACTGTCATCGTCAAGCACTGTAGATCGATGCTTAAAGTCTTTTTAGATTGTCATATGGTTTCGACAGGATGGCGCTACGTGCCACACAGGTTATACATAATTGGATATCCTGCACAAGTGCACAAGGGCATGGAACTCATGGCCATGGGTGTTGTGTGATGACGATGGATCATGTGATTTAATCCCGCTTTGCTTGTGAGGTTTTTTAAGTCTAAATCGCGAAAAAGCCACAATATAATCCAAGGCACCGATCACATTCTACATACATACATACAATCCTTTATTCAAGATTACGACCCATTTTCGTACACCACTTATGCTGTGAGTATTAATTGTATAAATGAGTGGCGGTACCTACAGTTTAAAGTCGACTCCGAACGACAGATTTTTTGATGAGCTTTACGTGGCAATTTTCATTTACTCTGAGAGTTTGCGCAAGAAATGTGTTGAGAGAAAATCACCGAAGAAATATTTCTCATATTTCGTTTCTTTCGAGATATCTGACATGGGGTTTGAACCTTGTCCTCATGTCTAATAAGCCAACACGCTATCTACTACACTACGTCGACATCGATCACGTTCTTCCTGGTTTATACACCAGCGTCATGGAAAATTGCATTTTTCTAACGATTACAAAATTTCATTATTTCTTTTGTTTAAATTTAAACATAGGAAACTCTAAATTTTAAGGATAACCACTAAATTTGTTTTTTTCACGCTACTTAGGAGAAGTGCTTCAAATAAATTATTCAAATCGCCTCGTCGACAATTACAACTTTTTCTCATATTCTTCACACAGTTCGACTACCATTATAACATAATACGATCCTCTTTTGAAGTCCTCATATAAGAAGAATTGGCGATTAGTCAGACCATGAGCATTGTGGTGCATGAATCTTCTTAATGATCAAGTCATGGAACGACAAAGAGATTTTTAGGTGACAAATCTGAGTGGTTCATATATTCCGAGGAGGTCATATATTCCTTACATATAGTTTCCTAATTTTCATTGTGGCTTTGGGTTCGCTTAAGACTGCCGTTTTCCTATAATAAAATGAAAAATTATCAGCGTCAGCAAGTAGCGATTACTTAACCGTTTGACTGCTACGCGGCGCAAAAGCGCTGCGTTCATTTGTTACGAAAATCGCATTTGCGCTGCGAATTTCAGTGTAAAAATTTTGTCGAAAAGCAAAAATAAAATTAAAAGACGAGATATAGGGTCTTCTCTTTACACACAGGTTATTAGAATTTTGTAGATTTTTGTATTATAATAACTAATTGAAGTTTTCGAGCAGTTTTCGAACGTTCTCATTAGAATCGCTTAGCAGTCAAACGGTTAATCAATGAATTGGTCATTACAGCCCTTTATTTTAGTGGCGTGGTCTACAGTCTACATTTCGGCTCCTAATGGCAGATTTGAGAATCTATTCACGATTATTTTATTTACTCTCAGAGTTTTTGCCAGAAGACTACTGAAAGAAAGTCACAGCAAAAAATTATTTTTTTAAATCGTTTTTGTTCGCATAAGCCAACACCCTACCTACTAGTCTACGGCGAGTACATGTAGGCGTGTTTATGTAAAATCGAAATTGAAATTGTAAGCTCAGTAGATTATTTTCCTGTGCTTCTAAGATAACAGTTATCATAGCTTAATAGGAAATATGGAAACACCTCTATTACAACATATACCTCGCCTCTGCATACGTAGCTGTATATGCATCAGAGATCAGCAATGAATCGTTTTTTCGCTACTCATAAACACTTACGAAATTTTGAATATCAGTGAGTCAACAATATTGAAATATAACTTCTCTGATTCATTCGTACTCACAACAACTTTTATTTATAAGTACAGTTTGCAATGGGTACAGCTTTGACATTAAACTCATACCATTCGAAATATGTCATACCATTCGTCTTAGTTTTTAGGCATTTACAAAAAAAGACAAATAAGCAAAAAGACAGAGCAGCAAGCATAGCAAATAGTCGAATCAGCAACATCATACGTGTTATTAAGTATGAATATGATGAGTACTTCAAACTTTGAAAATGAACAGCATGAGTATGATATTAAAATAAATATGAATGCATATGAGTATCAGAAATTATGTGTATGATTCGATTCTACTCATCTTTTTGAATACTCATTGCTGATCTCTGATATGCATCAGTATAGATGGTAATTTTGTTAATTATGAAATCATTTTATTTTCTGCGAAAACAAATTTTTATTTTTCTGATAACTGAAACGAACGGATCTTTATCACTCGTGATACCGCGCGTTATAAAATTTAATTTTTTTAATCTAAAAAATAAATTCTATGAAAAATATTATTCATACTTCTACGGCCATTTATTCACGTTGTCAAAATGATTTAAAATGTTGGGTCTTATAAACACAGTTTAAAAATGATGTTATAAGCTATTTTACATTGTTATCATAATTGCTAAATCACTAACACACACAAAAATGTGCAAATTTAATATTTTCATGCAGCATGAAGTTAATGATGTTGTTGGCTATAATTTTGACTATGAAATGTATGTCAGTGTGTTGCCTTCACAGCTGCCGTTGCATTGCGTGGTTAACAGCATTGAATTTTCCAGTGGCCTATGATTGCTGTCTTAACTACTTAACTGCGTGCTGTTGATTTTTTTGTGAATAAAATTGCAAGTAATTTGAGATAAATTGTGTTAAAAGCAGTTTAAATTGTGGAAGAGATTATGATGTTATGGCCGATAAAGTGAATGCAGTTTTTCCTCAATAAACATATTTACATATGATGGGAAATTGTTCTTCATGGGAAATGCAAATATTAATGCAAAAATGTTGGAATTTATTTTTGTGTGAAGACCAGTTTTTATTTTGAATAGGAATTTTATTTCCTAAGAATGCCATGAAAGAAAGCGTCATTTCAAACAACAAAGAAAAAACAGGGAATCAATCTCAGCTTAATTATAAGAGTGTGCCCTTATTCCGTTCCATTTAACAAGCATTCACTAATTGCTACTATAACCTATCATTTGTTTACAGGAGCAACCGCAAAGCGTCATTAAAACAGGGCTTAAAATTCAATTCAATTATGTTCTTCGTTGTTAGCACAGCTGACTTGTGTACCATTGTAATACCCATAGAACCTATTCTGTCATTCAACTAAAATCCTTGGCTGTCATTTCTCCTCCATCCCAACAATTTCATTATGGTCTGGCCAGAAACGTGCGGTTAATAAATTGTGGGTGCTCAGGAACCCATCGCTTAATTACAGCTCCTGCAGAAGTCATTGTGAGGTACTTTCTCCCTCTGGGATTGTGCACCCGAAGGTTAGAGTTTCGTTATAACTAACATGACTTTCCTAAGTCAGAGACTCTCATTAGGTTTAACGCAAGTTTTCCTTTGCATAATCTATAGCAAGTCAGATATGTCTGATATCTACTCATGTTTCCTTTGACAAAAGTTTGCTTGAGATGCTTTACTTGCCCGCCCCTGTGCAGACGAATGCTAATTTCATTTATGAATTCATTAAATTTTCTGTTGCAACCGCATTTGCTTGTGCGGCAGCTTATTGTTATCTTCAATGTTCTCGTATTTAGGAATCCATTTGAAAATAATCGTTGAATATCTCACTATCTACTCTTAAGACACCCAACCTTGTCGGAAAATTTTATATGTGGTGTACACACTTTCTGTGGATTTAGTGGCCGCATTACTGTCAGTAAAACTGCGTTAATTTCCTTACGTAATACTCTCGCACAGAAATATTCACGCAACCTACTATTTCAGTCTACATAGTACTAAAAAAATCGTATAAAACAAGTGATACGTTCGTGAATACTTATACTACGTTATCTGGGAGGTGCAATCTATTATCATACCAGGATCGTAAGCAACAGGTATGTTGTAGTAAATAGAGAGAAGCAGATCAACTATTCTTCAATTATTTGGCACGGCCATAGCTTCTACACTTACACTTATGACGTCTGTTTTATTTCCGTGTTCTCAGCCGCATGTAATGCAAACATATTTGATGGTAGTTATGTAAGGATGGTAGTTATGTAAGGCCTTAGATAATGTAGTCCTAAGATGATACTTTTCCTTCAAAGTCAGCAACGAAAACGAATGTCTGTTAAATTTGGATTTTCACAGATTCGTGCAGTCAGCATACATTTTTGGGTTGCTTTGTTACACTAATATAGAACTGTTGGCGCCCTAGTGTTTCGTAATATTCATGTGTATTGCTGGCCCATATGAGTCCATGCTATTTGGTGTTATTAAATAGAATAAGTGCTACTCTCTTGAAAGTCGCCATAGCCTAATAGATACTGTGTTGGCTTATTAGAAGAGAACCCGTGTTTGTAATTCCACCTCAGTTTTCTCGAACAAAACGAAATATAAAAAGGACAGATTTTAGAAATTTTTCACAGCAATTTTATTTACTCTAAAATTTTTTGCAGAGCAAACTTTATTCTAAATAACACTTTATGGCTGAATTTCATTTCCCTTGACTGTTGAATTTCTTTAACTATAGCGGCTTTTATTGTCAGTTTTTTTTTATTCCTTTGCTTTTTCACTTGCCTATCAGTATTTTTCAGTTCCGTTCCGATCTGTTTATTTTTTGGTATTTCTTGTCGGTTTTCTTTTTAATTTCAGTGGAGCTTTAGGCATGAGTTGGGTTGAGTGTTATTGCTTCTGAAAGTTGTCGGCATTGATATATATGTTTCATAACATACATAATTGGTCATTACAACCATTCAGTCAGGATTACGACCTAGTTCTCACACCACTTACGTTGTGTGTGTTAATTTTATACATGAGTGGCCGGACCTACAGTTTAAAGTCGACTCCGAACGACAGATTTTTGAGAAACATTTCATGGCAATTTTTATTCACACTCAGAGTTTTTGCGAGAAATCTGCTGAGAGGAAGTCGCCGAAGAAATACTTTTTGAATTTTTGTTTTGATGTCTGGCCTGGAGCTCGAACCCTGGCTTTACGTCTAATAAGCCAACACACTACCCACTAGACTACGGCGAGTCTCACGAGTCAGTGTCCTGCTCTTGCATAACTTTTTTGGACTGGGCTTGGTTTCCTCAAGCAAATGTGTGATTCCCGCCATGAATATGGATTGTGGTATCACAATGGAAATAAATGTTGGCCTAAGTGGAATCCCTTTATTCAAGTAGGGTCCGTCTACTTCCCTATCTAACCTAACCACGGACCTAATTTCAATGAAAATTTTTACAAACGTTGAAGTTAGTTAGCTAAGAAACGAAATTACTTTTTCTCTGACCCAATATATTAGACATATTATTTTTAGTAAATTATTATAAAAGAAAATATTTGATTGAAAAGTTGCTGTGAAGCAAAACCATTGTCTGTTGTGAGTTGCCAGTTATAGATTTACTTGATAGTTATGAAAACTGCAAACATGTCTCACGCGCATGGACTTCTTTTTCTTTTGTTTTTCGGTTTAAAAAAAATTTTTAAATATTTTCACAATCGTTTTAATTGTAACACTTTTACGAAACAGTTCTTTAAAAGGCTTTTCGTTCTTAAGATGATTTTGCAAATGCTTCAAAGATTTCTATCATCACAATAGAAAACATGCAATCCCTTAGCATGAGACTGTCTTTTGTTATCGTAAGTTAGCAGGAGCAGCTAGTGCAATAGCCAGTTGGTTAGTAAGCGTAATTATATATTCTTCCTTTTTTGTTGTTGTTGTTTCTGTAGATTGTCAACTTCCTTTTTGGTTGACTTTGCATACATTTTGTTCTTATTTTCTGTACTTTTTTCACTACTTAGTGGCTCTTTTACATTTATGATGGCTTGTTACTTTGCAGCCTTCATTAAAACACTAAAAAAGGACATCGGACTCTATTGCCTTTGAAGTTTTGAAATGCGTATTTCTTCGTGTTCCTTGTTTTAGTCTCTTTTGTTTGAAACTCTCTTTAACACTTTATGGTGTAGATGTAAATTGTTAGCAGCCTTTGAATTTATGCAAATTTTATTTCCGTTTTTTTTTTTAACAACAATATAAAAAAGAGTGTAATTCTGTTACAAATTTTCATAAAAGATGACTTTGTGTCAAACAAAAATTATCACGTAAATATAAACATATATCGTACATATTTAAGAATGTACGTTGGGTGATGTCAAGTGAAAATACTTGTCGTATGCAAGGGTTTTTACAGGCATTTTGGGTGTCGTTGAAAATTTATGCAAATAGATATGAATAATTTTTGTGTCATAAATGGGTATAAAAATATTTAAAAAACGTTTTGTAAAAGAGAAATAATTGCAAAGTAATTTAGAACTCACATACTTACTACAGTCCGGTCGTACATCAGTACTACCATTAAGTCAGAATAAAAGAACATATCGTTACGAAAATGAAAACTCAAGATACTGTTGTTTGGCTTTTACATCGCTTAACGTTAAAATTATAAACAAAAGATATAAAAACAAAGCAACGCAGTAAACAAACTTGTTTACAAATTATCGTACTGCTTAATATAACAACAAACACCAGCACATAAAAAATGGTAAAAAAGTAAACAAAAATCCACAAACAACACTACAAGAATAAATGTAAATAAAATACACAAACGACAATAATAAATGATATTTACATTTAAAGAGATTTCGCGAAGGCGAAGTCACGAACATTAGCCTTCAAGAACATTCATCACACTGTTTACCCTGCCATATAAAAGGCAAAGCAAAGCAGCCGAGTGAGTTAGTGAAGTTCAGTAATCCTTGTGTGGAAACGCGGTGCATTTGAAGAGAGTAATCGTGGTCCGAAGATCTTCGTTACAAAGACCTGTAGAATAATTGTCTAGAAATTGTTATTGATTGTGCAAAGGGTTTAAACAGAGGCATAACAAAGAAAGTCATTTGTTGTTGTTTACATCAAGTTGTGAACAGTGGCACACAGAATTGTGCGAACAGTAAAGAATTTAATTAAACCTAAACACAAATTTAATTTTATTTTATTTGCAATCTACGAGCTCATATTTTAAATGTTTTTAAAAGGTAAAAATGTAACAATATTGCCGACGTAACTTTCCAATGAATCCTACAGTTCCTACAGAAGATAATATTCAGTAAGCTACTTTAATATTTTCCCAATAGAAAGATAACGTTGAAGACACTATTAAAGTAGCAAATTTCTTGCCATAAATCTCCTGTGGAAATATATGTGATTTCCATGGAGTTGAATTAGACACTTATTCAGAATATAAGTTGTCTCGAGTCCAGTAGGTAGATTTGGAATACCATTCCAGAACGAAACATCTAGATGCATACCAGGTACTATACAGGAAATTGGTATTTTTGACACCGTGCAGCATCCTTATTTTTGTCAGGGAAATAGGCTTGGAGACACATTATAGGGATGAGAGGAAAGCAACTAAGAGTACAGTCGCTGTAATGACGCTCCTCTTCACCACAGTAAAAAAAATTAAATTAAGTGAGCAGTGTCCAATCTTGTTCGTCACACCGAGTTTTTGAAGATCAGCAAAGCAATCCCCAAGCGATTATTTCGAAACCGAATCCAGTGCCCTCAATTCGGCTTGACTATCTGAAAGCATAATTATATGCTCACTTTTGATGCCTTTTTGTAAGTTTATGGTACACTGAAATTGTTTGAGTCCTAACTTGAATTATGGCTAACCGTTGACCCATAGATTCAGTGATTTTTTATCTTTTCAAATACCCCTGTGATTAGGTCTTCAATCCGCTGGTAAGCTAGTTTAATACCCTAAGATAAGTACAAGTTTTAATTTAAAATTATTTCCCGTGGTCAGGGAAAAAAATCGCGCAATTGTAATTGGTCATTACAACTCTTCAGTCTTGACTACGATCAAACTTCTTACGCCACCTATGCCGCGGGTATTAATTTTATACATGAGTGGCTGGACCTGCAGTCACCGAAGAGATATGTTTTCATATTTCATTTTGTAGGAGATGTCAGACGTGGGGTTGGAACCGTGACCTCATGTCTAATAAGCCAATACACACCTACTACAATCGACTACCTATCGAAAACAAATTTAGGATTAATGTGGCCTGTGATTAAACACACAACCACTTTAAACTCAAGCGAGCAAAGACCCTGAGTTCATGCATCAAAATGCCCTTAAATGAAAATTTATTCGTAAAAATTTAGTGGGGATAGCCCTACCATACCGTCAAAGGTTACATATGTAATGATGGGCCAAACATGGCTTCCCCACAGTTTGTGCCTGTTCACTGTGCTTTGACGTGGACACATATGATGAATTGTTTATTACCATTTTAAAAAATCTTGGATTTCTATTAATACTCAACGGATATTCTGATCCGGTTTTTACGTTCAACCATATAATGAACTTTGTTTTTAATGAAGTCTTATTGCACTTGTTGATGCTTTTGATGGCATATTGGAAGTTTTATACGAAAGTAGACAAAAATCATGCTTACAATTGAAATCCCAGCGTTGGAGTGAGATATTCTGTAAAAATTCTGTTTTCTCTGACTAGACAGAGAATAATGGAGAACAGTTGAGGTAATAGTCAGTCGTTGTAGTGAAGTAGCCAGTTTCTTGGCTTTTTAGACGTTAGGCCACGGTTCAAATCACAGATCAAACATTTCGAACACAATGAACTACGAAAAATATTTCTTCGGTGACTCTGAGAGTAAATAAAATTGACGTGAAAAGTTTCGCAAAAATCTATCTTTCGTAACTGTAGGTCCAGTCACGCATGTACTAAACTGCCTGAAGGGTTATAATAACCAATAAGGTATGTATGTATGTAGTTGAGGTAATAGAGAACTAAATTTACTAAATTTACTAGAGTGTTGGTATAAAATATTTCACTGTGTTCTCACTTTCGGCTTTATCAAATATAGCTCTGATGCTTCGAATTACGTTCTGATTATTTTCCAAAAAAAAGTCTGCGTAACTGCATCGAAAGCTGTCTAGAAATCGATGAAAATTATATACAGGCGATTATGGCTTTCTAATGATAACTCTATTGTGGTTTGTAGATACGATCTGCACATCTTCTACTTGGTCAGAAGGCTGCTATATTAAATAGGACTTGATTGACTTTGATTGGCTTGACTAAACTGATTCTCTGATTTATAAATTCAATACAAGCCATTATTGTTTTATATTTATGTCCGTTCCATTGAAATTTTTCATCTCCCTCTACTATTTTTATGCTTTAATCGCCTGCCATTGTCGAACAAAACAGGTAAAAAAAATACTGAGAAAGAAATAAAATAAAAGCCAATAACGAGAAATTAAAAATGAAAGGAAAATTGCCGCAATATCTTAAGTCTTCAGAGTGTATTTCACTACAGCATTAAGCAATGTCAGTGTCAGTAAGCGAGCCTCAATTTTTTACACATTATAAGCCACATTAAAAATTCACGTTTCCATGTACAGGCAGCCAGTATGTTTTAAAAGACGATTGAGAGCACATATAAAATGCTGAAAAAAAATATGTTTCCAACTCTTCATTTCGTTCTCAATTTCGCCATTATTATTGCAGGGATTTGGGTGTCATCTTATGACTGCGCGGTTTCAGTTGACTATCCCGCTCAGCTACATATTGACCCCTTACTGAGTGGATGCAGAAAATTATACTGACTTTGGCTACAAGCAATCCACTCATTCTACGGGTAATGATAACAATTGTGGCAAATGGATTAAAAAAAGAGACATCATCTGGTAGCATTACATATTTTCTGTCAATTGTGTGCTCATCGAGATGGAGCATGCAAATGGAAACTATAAACACAGCTGAGCTTCCTTTTTATTTGTTCTGGAACATTAAATATTGGGCACAAGCATTCATTAATGCATCAGTTTCTCTTGGATGAGGAAAAACGGAAATGCTCTTCAAATGTTCTTAAACAAAAAGATGAACGAAAAAAAATAAACGGGCAGAAGACCTATGATAAGAGGGCAATTGTGATTATATTACTGTTGAAATGACACGTTGAATTCATGTTATGTGTGGGAGTATAAACATTTTCAATTTTAACATTATTTTGTGTCCATCATTTATGCATTCTAAACAAGTATGGACTCTTTTCTTCATTCTATAAATGATTGATGAATGTTAAGTGCAAACTATATTTTATAGGGTACGCCATCTATCATTTTAATTTGAACCCATCGGTTATTTCGTATCTCACAACACTTATGTCATTCTATTCTGCCACGAAATTCAGTATATCACATCCACTGAACGTAATGAATCGATTTACGCTTGAGCAACGTTGGGATTTATTGGAAATTTATTTCCAAAACAAAGACAATTGGTCGGAAATTGCACGAAATTATCATACAAAATTTGGTCGCAAAAAAGGACCAACAGTGCCGGATATACGCAAGTTTATTGCTAAAGTTCGTGAAACTGGTTTCATTATTGACGCGCCAAGACGTGAGCGTGCTCTTACAGTTCGAATATATCGAAGCTGTGGCTGAGAGTGTTCGTGAGAATCCATCAACATCAACTCGTCATCATTCGGAAGAATTGAATATTTCACGCATCAGTTTACGTCGAATTTTGTGAAAAGATCGTCTGACGCCTTACAAAGTTCAATTGGTTCAAGAGTTGTAGCCGCATAACCATCGGCTTCACTAGATGAGCCAACGAGAAACATCACAATGATGTCGATTTTGCCACAAAAAAAAATCATCTTTTCGTATGAAGCTTATTTTCATCTTAGTGGGTACGTTAGTAAGCAAAGTTGCTGTATTTGGGGTTCTGAAAACCCAAACGTAGTCTTACAGAAGCTAATGCACCCATTACGAATGACAGTTTGGTGCGGCTTGTGGAGCGAAGGCAACATTGTCCAATATTTCTTTGAAAATAAGGACGGCGCAACTATTACGGTCAGGAGACACCTTGATAACCAATTTTTTTGTATCCGCTTTTCTTGGTATTGATATGAACGATGTTTGGTTTCAACAGGATGCGTCTAACGTTTGATGGCCGTTTAATTAGTCGAAATGGTGATGTCAACTGGCCGCCAAGAAGCTGCGATTTGACGCCGTTGAATTATTTTCTAGGGGGGCCCGTAAAAGAAAAGTGTTATGCCGACAAACCAGAGACAATTGAAGGCTAACATTCGTGATGCCATTACCGAGACACGACCCCATACAAAAAAGTGCACGAAAGTGATCTGATCGAATGAGATACTGTGAGGTCAGAGGCTGCAGCCATATAAATGAAATAATATTCCATTTCTTAACAATAAAACAATAAATTTGACAATGTTTTAAATCGTTTTTGTTTTTTCATTTTTATATTTAAATTTTTAAATGTCCTACCCTATATTTGTAAGCAAATATTGCTTTGTTATCTTTGCTATTGTGTTTAGTTTGTTTGCGGCGAGCAAATAAGACAGTCAAATTATTAATGCCAGCACTTGCCCATTTAGTCTATCACTTCAATACTGTGTGCCATAGTTAAGGAAGTGTTGGCTGAGTAACAGAAAGTTAAATGCATCAATATGAGCGTTGATCGTAAATCATGTTTTATGTCTGGCGTTAAAAGTTACAGCTTTTTATAAACAATTATCAATTTTACTACTTCTTTGGTGCTCGATCTAGGATTGGTTAATATGGTGCATTTACTATGAGTTTTTTTTTCTTAATAGACACAGAGTTGAAAAGTCCTGTTTGCTGAGGTCCTGTTAATTTTTTTACCTTTATCTTTTTCAAGGTGTAGCTTATATTTAAGTATTGATGGGTTACAATAAAATTATTTATATGGATATAAATTTGAAAAATTTATTGAAAGTGGATTTGATAGTAAAATTATAGAGAATAATAATTTGATTTTAGCTCTAAAATATGCACACATCGCCCGTCACTCTTATTACTAAGGTAAGATAAGTCGTAACATAGTAGATGTACTGGAAAGTGTACCTAGAATGCAATTTAAAGCTTATTTAGTAAAGCATTTCATTTACATTGAAAAGATTTTTGTGCGAATCAATATAAATTGATTATATTTTATTTATTAATTAATTTTTTTTTTATTATAAATTATTAAAAGTAATTATTATGAGATTTGTTTAAGTATTTTATAGAGAAAAAATAATTTTAATTATAGTTAAATAGTATTGTGAAAGAAAATTGAAATAATTTGAAAAATTAATATTTTAAAAGAAAATTTAATTTATTGTACCTTGTGTATCAGGGTTTATTAAATAAAAATTATTTATTATAATTTTCTCGATTTTAAAAGAGTTAATATACTATTTAAGTTAATGTTACAAAATTATTTGACATAGTATGTTAGAAATGAAATGTTATTCGTTTTTAAAGGTATCTAGTTCTTTAAGAAATAAATTTAATTTAGAAATTTTATATTATTTAATTAAATATATTAATTAAATAATTATTTTATTTTAATATTTTGTGGGATAAGCTATGAAATAAATTATTAAAAATTATTAAATGATTTAATAAATATAGGCTTAGAAATAGTTATTATTAATAAAATTGTTATAATTTATTTTATTGTATGAATTATTTATTAGATTTTAATTATGTATTAAAGTATTTATTTTAATTTAAAAAATAAAAAAATAATGATAAAATTAGTATATTATAGTGTATAAGTATAATGAATTGATAAGTTTTTATAAAGAACTCGGCAAAAATAATGTTCGCCTGTTTAACAAAAACATGTCTTTTTGAATTTTTTTAAAAGTCTAGCCTGCCCACTGAATAATTTAAATGGCCGCAGTATACTAACTGTGCAAAGGTAGCATAATCATTAGTCTTTTAATTGAAGGCTGGTATGAATGGTTGGACGAGATATTAACTGTTTCATAAAAATTTATAATAGAATTTTATTTTTTAGTCAAAAAGCTAAAATAAAATTAAAAGACGAGAAGACCCTATAAATCTTTATACATAGATTGTTAGAATTTTGTAGATTTTTTTTATTATAATAATTAATTATATTTTATTGGGGTGATATTAAAATTTAATAAACTTTTAATTTTTTTTTATCATTAATATATGAATAATTGATCCGTTAATAGTGATTAAAAAAATAAGTTACTTTAGGGATAACAGCGTAATTTTTTTGGAGAGTTCATATCGATAAAAAAGATTGCGACCTCGATGTTGGATTAAGATATAATTTTAGGTGTAGCCGCTTAAATTTTAAGTCTGTTCGACTTTTAAATTCTTACATGATCTGAGTTCAAACCGGCGTAAGCCAGGTTGGTTTCTATCTTTAATTAATTAAAATATTTCAGTACGAAAGGACCTAATATTTAATAAATAATTATTTTTATATTGAATATAAATAATTTATACTATTTTGGCAGATTAGTGCAATAAATTTAGAATTTATTTATGTGAATTTTATCACAAATAGTACTTGTTTTTTGTAGAAAATTTATTATTTATTGTTGGTAGTTTATTATTAATTATTTTTGTATTAGTAAGAGTTGCATTTTTAACTCTTTTAGAGCGTAAGGTTTTAGGATACATTCAAATTCGTAAGGGTCCTAATAAGGTTGGTATTGCAGGTATTCCTCAGCCTTTTTGTGATGCAATCAAATTATTTACTAAGGAACAGACTTATCCTTTATTGTCAAATTATATTTCTTATTATTTTTCTCAAATTTTTTCTTTATTTCTTTCTTTATTAGTTTGAATATGTATACCACTATTTGTAAAACTTTTTTCTTTTAATTTAGGTTTGTTATTTTTTTTATGTTGTACTAGTTTAGGGGTGTATACTGTTATAATTGCTGGTTGATCTTCTAATTCTAATTATGCTTTATTAGGGGGATTGCGGGCAGTTGCTCAAACTATTTCTTATGAAGTTAGATTAGCTTTAGTATTATTAAGTTTTGTTTTTTTAATTGGGGGTTATAATATATTAATGTTTTATAAGTATCAATTATTTATTTGATTTTTATTTATTATATTTCCTATAGCTTTAGTTTGATTTAGAATTTCTTTAGCTGAAACTAATCGAACTCCCTTTGATTTTGCGGAAGGGGAATCTGAATTAGTTTCGGGGTTTAATGTAGAATATAGAAGAGGAGGATTTGCTTTAATTTTTTTAGCTGAGTATGCAAGAATTTTATTTATGAGAATGTTATTTTGTGTAATATTTTTAGGGAGAGATATTTTTTCTTTATTATTTTATGTTAAATTAACTTTTATTTCTTTTATATTTATTTGAGTTCGAGGAACTTTGCCTCGGTTTCGGTATGATAAGTTGATATATTTAGCTTGAAAGAGATTTTTACCTTTTTCATTAAATTTTTTATTATTTTTTGTGGGGTTTTAAGGGGTTTTTAATTTATTTGATTTAAATAATTTTTTTTAGTAAAGTTAATAGAAAATTTAATTTCTATCTTATGTTTTCAAAACATATGCTTATTTCAAGCTCATTAACTAGTTTAATAAATTATCTCATCATTTAATAATTAATGGGTTAAATATAAAATAAGAAAAGTATACTACTGTTAAAATTTGTCCAATTAAAATATAAGGTTCTTCAACAGGTCGGGCTCCAATTCATGTAAGTAAAATTACAGTAACTGTTATTAATCAGAATAGAATTTGGTTAATTGGGTAAAATTGAATACCTCGGAATTTACTTAAATGGTAGAATGGAAGAATGGCTAAAATAGCGATAGATAAAACAAGGGCAATTACTCCTCCTAATTTATTAGGAATAGAACGTAAAATTGCATATGCAAATAGGAAATATCATTCAGGTTGAATGTGAATAGGTGTAACTAAAGGATTTGCTGGGATAAAGTTATCAGGATCTCCTAATAAATAAGGATTAATTAATACTAGTAAAATTAAAATTATTGTTATTACAATAAATCCTACAATGTCTTTAAAAGTAAAATATGGGTGAAAAGGAATTTTGTCAATATTTGAATTTAAACCTATAGGATTATTAGATCCTGTTTCATGAAGAAATAGAATATGAATTATTGTTATTGCAAGAACAATAAAAGGTAAAATGAAGTGGAATGTGAAGAATCGTGTAAGGGTAGCATTGTCAACTGCAAATCCTCCTCATACTCATTGTACTAAATCAATCCCTAAGTAGGGAATTGCTGATAAAAGATTGGTAATTACAGTAGCTCCTCAAAAGGATATTTGTCCTCACGGTAATACATAACCTATAAATGCAGTTCCTATTACTAGGAACAAAATGATTACTCCCACTAATCATGTAGGGGTGAATAAATATGATCCATAGTAAATTCCTCGTCCTACATGTATGTATATACAAATAAAGAAAAATGATGCACCATTAGCATGTATAGTTCGTAATAATCAACCATAATTTACATCTCGACAGATATGATTAACTCTGTTAAAAGCTAAATTAATGTCTGCTGTATAATGTATGGCTAAGAATAGTCCAGTAAGAATTTGAATTATTAAGCATAGAAATAAAAGGGAACCGAAATTTCATCATGCAGAAATATTAATAGGTGCTGGAAGGTCTACTAGAGCTCCATTTGCAATTCTAAGAATAGGGTGTTTAACTCGTAAAGGTTTGTTCATTAGTTAAATATAGGTCGTAGAGGTCCCTTGAATATTTTAGTAATTTTTACTACAGCAATTAGGGTGATTAATAAATAATTTATTAATATAATAGTTAATAAATTAGTTGGGTAATTATATAATTTTATAAGAGATATAGAATTTTCTATAATATATGAATTTATATCAAAAATTGATTTGATTTCTATATTTGAGTATTGTGTTAGAATATTTTTGTCAATAAAAATTAAAATAATAATTCTTATAAAAAATATCATAATTGCTGTAATTATTAATTTAATTGAAAATGAGAATATTTCATTAGAAGCTAATGATGTAACATAAATAAATAAAACTAGTATTCCTCCTAAAAATACTAAAAATAGAATATAAGAAAATCAGAATGTTTTAGTTATTAATCCTGATATTAAACAAATTAATGTTGTCTGGATTAATAAAGTTAATCCTATAGCTAAGGGGTGCTTTATATTAAAAAAAATAAAGTTAAAAATAAGTAATAATGTTATTAAAATTCATTGAATAATATCAAGAGGTAGTTTAATTAAAATATTAATTTTGGGGATTAATGATAAAGAAATTTCTTTTCTCTTGAAGTTTTAAAAGAATGTATCTTATTTTTGATTTACAAGACCAATGTTTTTATTAAACTATTAAAACTAATGTTAACAATTTTAAATTGAATTTTATCTAGTATTTTATTTATTATAGGGGTGTTTACTTTTGTTTCTAATCGTAAGCATTTATTATCTATACTATTAAGATTAGAATATATTGTTTTAAGATTATTTTTATTATTATTTATTTATTTAAATATACTTAATTTTGAATTTTTTTTTAGAATAATATTTTTGACATTTAGAGTATGTGAAGGTGCATTAGGTCTTTCTATTTTAGTAAGAATAATTCGTACTCATGGTAATGATTATTTTCAAAGATTTAATATTTTACAATGTTAAAAATTATTGTTTTTATTTTATTTTTATTTCCTTTATATTTAATATATAATACTTATTGAATGGTTCAAAGTTTCTTATTTTTATTAGGATTTATTTTTATTTTAATAAATATATATAGAAATTATTTTATGACTATTTCTTATTTTTTTGGTTGTGATATAATTTCTTATGGATTAATTTTATTAAGTCTATGGATTGTTTCTTTGATATTGATGGCTAGAGAATCTGTTTTTAAGTATAATAATTATGTAAATTTATTTTTAGTTAATATTGTTCTATTATTAGTTTTATTAGTATTAACTTTTAGAAGAATAAGTTTATTTATATTTTATTTGTTTTTTGAAAGAAGATTAATTCCTACTTTATTTCTTATTTTAGGTTGAGGGTATCAACCTGAACGTTTACAGGCTGGTGTCTATTTATTATTTTATACTTTATTAGTTTCTCTACCAATATTAGTAGGGATTTTTTATACTTATAGGATTGCAGGTACTATAAATTTTTATTTATTAAATAATTATATATTTGATTTAGAGATTTTATATTTTTCTTTAGTAATAGCTTTTATAGTTAAAATACCAATATTTTTAGTTCATTTATGGCTTCCTAAAGCTCATGTAGAAGCTCCTGTTTCTGGATCTATAATTTTAGCTGGAATTATATTGAAGTTAGGAGGTTATGGTTTATTACGAGTTTTATCTTTTTTACAATTAATAGGTTTAAAATTTAATTATATTTGAGTTAGAATTAGATTAGTGGGTGGAGTATTAGTTAGTTTAATTTGTTTACGACAAACAGATTTAAAGGCTTTAATCGCTTATTCATCAGTTGCTCATATAGGAATTGTTTTAGCAGGTTTAATAACAATAACTTATTCTGGAATTTGTGGTTCTTACACTTTAATAATTGCTCATGGATTATGTTCTTCTGGGTTATTTTGTTTAGCGAATATTTCTTATGAACGGTTAGGTAGTCGTAGATTATTAATTAATAAGGGATTATTGAATTTTATACCCTCTATAGCTTTATGGTGATTTTTGTTAAGTTCTGCTAATATAGCAGCTCCTCCTACATTAAATTTATTAGGAGAAATTTCTTTAATTAACAGAATTGTTAGTTGGTCTTGAGTTACTATATTAATATTGTCATTATTATCATTTTTTAGAGCTGCTTATACTTTATATTTATATGCTTATAGACAACATGGAAAGATTTTTTCGGGGGTCTATTCATTTAGTGGGGGTTCTGTTCGGGAATTTTTACTTTTATTTTTACATTGATTTCCTTTAAATTTATTAATTTTGAGGGGGGATATATGTATATTATGATTATGTTTAAATAGTTTAAATAAAATATTGATTTGTGGTGTCAATGATGAGAGTTATTCTCTTTAGACCGTGAAATATTTATCAATTTGTATAATTAGATTTATTAGATTGTTTTTTTTTTAGATTATCTAGTTTTTTATTAGGTATTATTTTTATTATAAATGATTATAGAATTTTTATTGAATGAGAAGTAGTTTCTTTGAATTCAATAAATATTGTAATGACTTTATTATTTGATTGAATGAGTTTAATTTTTATATCATTTGTATTGATAATTTCTTCTTTGGTAATTTTTTATAGAAAGGAATATATGAGAAGTGATTATAAAATTAATCGATTTATTATATTAGTATTAATATTTGTTAGTTCAATAATATTATTAATTATTAGTCCTAATTTAATTAGAATTTTATTAGGATGAGATGGATTAGGACTTGTTTCTTATTGTTTAGTAATTTATTTTCAAAATGTAAAATCATACAATGCTGGAATATTAACAGCTTTATCTAATCGAATTGGAGATGTTGCTTTATTATTGGCAATTGCTTGAATATTAAATTATGGAAGTTGAAATTATGTTTTTTATTTAGAGGTTATAAAAAGTGATTTAGAAATATTAATTATTGGTAGATTAGTTATATTAGCAGCAATAACTAAAAGTGCTCAGATTCCTTTTTCTTCTTGATTACCAGCTGCAATAGCTGCTCCAACTCCTGTTTCTGCTTTAGTTCATTCTTCAACTTTAGTAACAGCAGGGGTTTATTTATTGATTCGATTTAATATTATTTTAAGAAGATCTTGTATAGGAAATTTATTATTATTAATTTCTGGGTTAACTATATTTATAGCTGGTTTAGGAGCTAATTATGAATTTGATTTAAAAAAAATTATTGCTTTATCAACTTTAAGTCAGTTAGGTTTAATAATAAGTATTTTATCTATAGGTTATTATAAATTAGCTTTTTTTCATTTATTAACTCATGCATTATTTAAAGCTTTATTATTTATATGTGCGGGAGCTATTATTCATAATATAAATAATTGTCAAGATATTCGTTTAATAGGAAGTTTAAGATTAATAATACCATTAACTTCTTCTTGTTTTAATGTTGCTAATTTAGCTTTGTGTGGAATGCCTTTTTTAGCTGGGTTTTATTCTAAGGATTTAATTTTAGAAATAGTTTTTTTATCTTATATTAATATATTTTCTTTCTTTTTATATTTTTTTTCAACTGGATTAACAGTTTGTTATTCATTTCGTTTAGTTTATTATACTATGACTGGAGATTCAAATTTTTCATCTTTAAATATATTAAATGATGAAGGTTGAGTTATATTAAAAAGTATAATAGGGCTATTAATTTTAAGAATTTTTGGAGGTAGTATATTAAGATGATTAATTTTTCCAAGTCCTTTAGTAATTATCTTACCTTTTTATTTGAAGTTGCTAACTTTATTTGTATGTATTGTAGGAGGGCTAATAGGCTATTTAATTTGTAATGTATCTTTGTTTTTTTTTAACAGGGCTTTAAATAATTATGGTAGTTCTTATTTTTTAGGGTCTATATGGTTTATACCTTATATTTCTACTTATGGAATTATAAATTATTCATTAATCGTTGGGAAATTAGTTGTGAAATCTTTTGATCAAGGTTGATCTGAATATTTTGGGGGTCAACAATTATATTATAATTTAGTTAAAAATTCTCAGTTAAATCAAGTATTACAAAATAATAATTTAAAGGTTTATTTATTAAGTTTTATTCTTTGAATTGTAGTTATATATATATATATAATTTGTTTTTATTCAAATAGCTTATATTTAGAGTATAACACTGAAGATGTTAGGGAGATAAATTTATCTTTGAATATAGTGAATTTTTTTTAGTAATTTATAAAAAAAATTATTTTAATTTTACAATGAAAATGTAATGTTTTTATTAAACTATATAAACTAAAGAAGTATAAATGGAATTTAACCATTAAAAGATAAAAGTTAGCAGCTTTTTCTTGAACATCATACTTCTTTAATTGGAGTTTAAATCTCAATTCTATCATTAACAGTGATAAGCCTCTTTTTGGCTTCAATTAAAGAATAAGGGTAAATTATACCTAAGATTAGGTCGAAACTAATTGCAATTTATCGCTTCATATTCAAGGTAGATTGAATATTCAATACTTTTTGAATGCAAATCAAATGTTATAATTAACTACAACCCTATTAGTTAGATCAATTTAATATTCCTTGGTTTCATTCATGATAAAGTCCAATTAGTAAAATTAAAATGAAAATAATTGATGTAGTTGTTCATATAAAAAGATTTGAGAATTTAATAATACAAATGATTGGTAAAATTAGAGCAATTTCTACATCAAAAATAAGAAAAATAATTGTAATCAGAAAGAATCGGAGAGAAAATGGTAAACGAGAAGAAGATTTTGGGTCAAACCCACATTCAAACGGGGAAGATTTTTCTCGATCAACTAATGTTTTTTTTGAAAGGATAGTGGCTAGTAATATTACTACTATAGAAATTGTTATAATAATTGAACTTATTGTTAAAATTGATAAAATTATCTATACTATTAATAATAGACCATATGATTGGAAGTCAAATATACTTTTTATACTATATAGATAATTAATTAACCTCCTCATCAATAAATTGATACATAGAGAAATAATCATACAATATCAACAAAGTGTCAGTATCATGCAGCAGCTTCAAATCCAAAGTGGTGATTTTTTGAAAAATGATTACTTAAATGTCGAATTAAGCAAATTAATAGAAATGTTGTTCCAATTAATACATGAATTCCATGGAATCCTGTTGCTATAAAAAATGTAGATCCATAAACTGAATCAGCAATAGTAAAAGGTGCTTCAATATATTCATAGGCTTGGAGAATTTTAAAATAAATACCTAATGTTACTGTAAAGAATAGACTTTGTGCAGCTTGGGAATGATTTCCTTCCATTAATCTATGATGAGCTCAAGTTACTGTAATTCCTGAAGTTAATAAAATTACAGTATTTAATAATGGAATTTGAAATGGATTAAATGGTGTGATTCCTATTGGAGGTCAAATAGTTCCTAATTCAATAGAAGGAGAAAGTCTACTATGGAAAAAAGCTCAGAAAAAAGATACGAAAAACAAAACTTCTGATAAAATGAATAAAATTATTCCTCATCGTAATCCTGTTGTTACAGCTTCAGTATGAAGACCTTGGAAAGTTCCTTCTCGAGAAACATCTCGTCATCATTGATATACCGTTAAAATTGTAATAATATTTCCTAAAATAAATAAAGATATATTATATTGATGGAATCATTTTACTATTCCAGCTACAGTTGTCATTGCTCCAATTGAAGCAGTTAAAGGTCATGGTCTATAATCTACTAAATGAAATGGGTGGTTTGAGTGAGTTGACATTAATTTACTTCTCTAGAATAAAGGGTTGAAAGAACAGCAAATACATATGATTGAATTATAGCTACTGCTGATTCTAAAACTAATAAGGCAATTTGAGTAATAATTAATACTCTTAATAAAATAGTAGATATTGAAGGACCTGTATTTCCTAAAAGAGTAAGAAGTAAATGTCCTGCAATTATATTTGCAGTTAATCGTACAGCTAGTGTTCCTGGTCGAATAATATTACTAATTGTTTCAATACATACTATAAATGGTATTAATACAGCAGGAGTTCCTTGAGGTACTAAATGAGCGAATATATGTTGTGTATGATTAATTCATCCGAATAATATAAAACATAATCATAAAGGTAAAGCTAGTGTTAACGTTAAAGTTAAATGACTAGTACTTGTAAAAATATAGGGGAATAATCCTATGAAGTTATTAAATAAGATTATTGAAAATAGGGAGACAAATAAAAAAGTTGATCCATTAGCTCCTATTGGTCCTAATAGAGTTTTGAATTCTTTATGAAGAGTTAATAAAATATTATTTCAAAAAATATGGTATCGTGAAGGTATAAGTCAATAGGCAGATGGAATTATTAAAATTCCTAAAAAAGTTCTTAATCAATTTAATGATAAATTGAAAATACTTGAAGAAGGGTCAAATACTGAAAATAAATTTGTTATCATTTTCAATTTAATGAATTTATAGATTGTGTTTTAATCGAAAGACTTGATTTAGGTATTGAAGGAATAAAAGAATAATAATTTATTATGTTAAAAATTACGAATGCAATAGAAAAAATAATAAATAAGCTTAATCAACCAATTGGTGCTATTTGAGGAATTAAAAAATATCAATAAATTGATAATTTTAGTTTGACAAACTAATGTTATTTTATTTAATTTAATTTTATTTAATTTAATTTTAATCCCAGTACTGGGATTCAGTAACTTTAACGATTCGACAATCGTTAAAAATGTCGACATTATTTGTTGTTGGCAGTAACGATTAAGTGATTCACAAACTACACTTTAACGACTGTTGATAAAGTCTTTTTTTAATTAAAATCAAATGGCAACTCTGTGTAATGAAAAGTCAAAAAACAAATTCAAAACAAAGAATTAAAATTTTTTTCCGTTTTCCGTTATTTTGCTTTATGAGGTAAGTAATTTATTGCGAATTTGTTATTTTAATTAACAATTTTCTTCTTTTCAGAATGACGTCCAATATAGCCTCCAAAAGAAGTCATGCCACAGCAGAGCAAGTAAGCCAAATGGTGGATTTTATGCTGGATAACCCGGGATTGGCAGGAGGAAAATTTCAGAAGCTCCACGGAAAAGTGGAATGTGACAGAAAGTGGAGCGAACTATCTGGAATCTTAAACAGTCTTGGCGGAGCAGTAAAAACAGTTGAACAATGGCACACGGTATGTATATTATGCACTTTTTAGCAGTAGAAATATATCTTTTGTTTACAATTATGTACGTATGGACGGACTTAAAAAGTCGTACAAGTATAAAGATAAGTGAAAAGAAAAAACAGCAGGCAATGACCGGAAACACACCCATCAACCAAGAGCCCATTACTGAGTTGGAGAAACGTGTAATTGCCATTATTGGAAAAGACTACGTAGAGGGTCACGCGTCTGTTGCTGAAAATGCGCCCATGGAAGAGGTAAGCTATCGTAAAGTGATATTATCTATTAATTACTTTCCATGCATTTTCCCTCGAAATAAGGAGCTTCAACTGCTTCTTGAAGATGGTGAAGAAGACGTATTGGCATTAAGTTCAAGCACTCCCGAGTTAAGAGACGATACTCCCAAATCCAACAGAAACGAAGATGAATTAGCATTAAGTTCAAGTACTCCAGAGATAAGAGTCGATCCTTCCAAATCCAACAGAAAGACACCACGAAAGAGTCTGAAGAGAAAGCGTATGGATGATGTTGACGACAAGGAACAATTTTTGGAAATCGCTAGTAAACAGGCAGATGCTCTAAAGGTAAGTTTGTCTAAGAATTATACAGTGTTCCTTTGAATATGATTTTTTCAAGAGATGCTGGCGCAATCAAGTGCAGAACATGACGAAGTTGCGAAACAACAAGCAGATGCTTCGAAGGTAGTGTTTTAATTTTAAAAAAATTAGAAAACTATTTAGTTTTGTTTTCTAACATACACATTTCTTACAGGTGCTAGCTGAAGCCCGCGCAGTAAATGTGGAAGTCAACAAAATTTTGGCAGATGCTATAAAAACTATGGGAGAAGGCTTAAAGGCATCCGCAGAAGCATTTAATAATCTTACAAATGCTATTTACCGCATATGAATAATATACAAAAATACTTTAATACTTTATTTATTATTTGATTTAGTTAAGTTTTATGAATTTTTTTATTCAGTTTTTTTTTTGTTATAATGCAGTTATTTAATTTTAATTTTCTTTTTTTTCAAATTGCTTTTATTTTATTTTTATTTTTATTTTGCTTTATTTTTGCTTTATTTTACTTTTTATTTATAATATACATACATACATATACATATGTACATATGAAGTCATTTTATGCAACATACATATTTTAAATATAAGACTGAAGAAAAACATCGTTATAATATTTTATTGATAAATAATTATAATAATAAAACTATTTAATGTTGCTAATTATGTGATTTAAATTTTGTGGTTTCTATTTAAGTAAAAAAATTTGCAATTAGCCTATCTTGGACACGTTTTGCTATTGAATATGGTGTATCTTGGGGTACCATGTTAATACCTGAATCAGGCTCTGTGATCTCGCTGTTAGTCTCTAATCTTTGTTCATCCAAATTTATGTTGTGTAAAAGTGCGCATGCGTTTACAATTTTTCCAGCAAATTCGGGACTATACAGGAGCATTCTTTGCTGTGATAAGCATCGCCAAGTTCCTTTAAGGACACTAAAAAGACGTTCAACTGGGTTACGTGCTTTACACAGTGCCTCATTATAACGGAATTTTGGTGTCCCCTCTGGTTGGTTTGGTAGAGGAGTCATCAGCCACGGCTCCAATGAATACCCAGAATCACCTGACAAATTAAAAAAATAAAATAACTTACGAAAAAAGTACCAATTAAAAATATGTTGTGATCCCCATTTTCAAAACACCTTTGCATAACTCTTCTGACTGCTGAAGAGCTCCAAATGTATGAATCGTGTCGAGCTCCCGGGAATTTGGCATTCACATTTAAAATTTTTAGATTTGAATCACAAATCTGCAATTTCAACAAAAATAATTATAATGGGTGATTTTTTAAGAACTATAGGAAAATTTTTCAAAAAAAAAACACATAAAATTCAGAAAAATGCCTGAAATCTTTATTTGAATCGATAGTACGGCTCATATAATTTAATGTTTGAAGATTATTTCATGCAAATGTTGACCGCGACTGCGCCTCAAATGGTCTATCCGCTTAGTCCAATTTTGGCATACTCTTTCCAACATTTCGGCCGGTATCTCATGAATAAATGCTTCAATGTCGTCTTCCAACGCTTTAACATTGCCCCACAAAAAATAGTCTAAAGGCGTTAAATCGCGCGATCTAGGCGGCCAATTGACCGGTCCCGAACGTGAAATAAAATGTTCACCGAACTCGCCACTCAATAAGTCTATTGTTACGCATGCTGTGTGGCATGTGGCACCGTTTTGTTGAAACCACATGTCATGCAAGTCAAGCTCTTGCATTTTGGGCAAAAAAGAAGTTGGATATCATCTCACGGTAGCGCTCACCATTCACAGTAACAGAGGCCCAATTGCTGCGAACGGCGACGAATCGATAATTGATGCTCATCATTAACACTGGCCGATACAGCTGGGATATTTTCTTCAGTTCGCACTCTACGTAAGCGTGTTGGTGGTTTAATGTCAAACAATGTAAATTTGGTGCGAAATTTAGTCACAATAGCCCCAATAGCCGCTTCAGTGGGTCGATTAAACTGACCATAAAATGGAAGAAGCGCGCGATGAACTTTCTTAACATAGCACACATTTTGATAATGAAATTCAATGATTTGCAAGCGTTGTTCGTTTGTAAGACGATTCATGGTTAAATTATAGACCAAACTGATAATGTTTGACAGTGCAATAAAACACGAAACATGCGTGAGTTGTTTAAACCAGTGTTGCCAAAAAGATAATAGCTTAAAAATTACCCTTTATTATGAATCTCTTGTCAAAAAACCTTGGATTTACCATTTGAACATTAATAGAATGGTACCCGTGATAACATATATTGACATAAGCCTCCTCGTTACTTTTTGGAGCCAAAATCGAGACATGTATGCAATCGATTGCCCCAATAGTACCTGCTACAAAGGGAGATACTGCTGATGCAAAACCTAATTTTGCAGCTTGTCGTTCCACTTGAGTCATCGGAAACTTTACTTTTGCGTAAAACATGGTATTGTTAATTGCATCCGTTACACGATGTATGCAACGTCTTATGGAGACGACTAGCTCATGGATATCCCCCACTGCTCAGTTGTTCTGGTGCCATTTAATTGTCCGTCAAGCTGAAAAACAAGTTCCTCAGCCAAGGGTGGTGTTAAACGGTAGAGTTTCCGAATTTCCAATGCATTTAAATTAAATGAGTTCTCCAAATCTCGAAGAACACGTCTGTCAACCCTTCGAGCGTTGAAAATTGTGTCATCCACTGATAAATTATACCCTAGGTATGCAAAAGCCATTTTGATCTTAAAATGTTGCTTTAAATTGATTGAATCGATTGAATAAACAATACAAAAATTATTGTCGTTTAGTTTACGACAACAGCTGATATAACGATTTCGAATATCGTTTACAAATTTTACAGAATACCAAAATCGACAATTTTGCTGTTTAGTATTTTAAACGATTCGATAATCGTTAAAAAAGTTTGTGAATTTCACTACAGATGATGTTAATAAATATAAAATGAAAATGTTTTGAATATTTCATTAAGCGCTCATTATCTTTACATTTAAATAAAACAAACTGGGTGTGAGCTGTCGTCGGAATGTCTCCCACGGCTGCTCTGGATGGAAGGATAAGCTGGATAACCTTTTAGCCTACATGTTCGCAACATATTGCTTATTTTGATTTCATGGTAAGTTAGTACCGAATTTTGTTCACTCTTTTTGAAACATAACATTCATGAAACTTTTCGAACTTAAACAGTTTAATAGATGCTTGTACAAATCGGCTCATTATTGATACAAGTTTTTTTTTTAATTTTTTGGGCCTAAATACCATTGCAATTAACAGAATTCAACACTATTGCGGATGAATTAGGTTGAAAATTAGAGGATTTCAACTTTAAAATAAACCTTGGCTGCGTTGCTTTTTTCCAAAGAGTCATTAACCTTATCGAATTGCTCTTTCATAACCTTCACAATTTTGTATCTCTCTTTTACAAAAATTTTTCATCGCCACTGTATCAGAAAAATTTTCACATGGGCAACTGTAACTTTATTAGATAATTAGGTAAAAATGTATCAAGGAAACTTAATGTATCACAGAAAAAAATTTTTTTTTGCCAAAATTCCCAGAAAACCACTATATTTTATGTCATATATGACTGACATGGCCCTATATCAAAAGTTTTTTTAATTATTTATTTATTTAAAATGCGTATTTTATAAAAATAAATTTGTAAAATACAATTCCAAAATAGTGTGGACTACAAATCGCGTACGTCTGACATACATATATGTATGTCTGACATGGCTCATGTAGAACTTCTTAGCGTCAGACACATATGACTGACATGGCTCATGTAGAACTTCTTAGCGTCAGACATATATGACTGACATGGCGATGAACGTGTTTAAAAATTTAAGCCACCTTTTTCATACTTTATAAGTGAATTTAAATTTTAAAACATTACCATTATATTTTATTTTATATTCATTTTCCATTTTTTTCTTTTCAATTTGTCACTCCCTACACCAATGCTTAAAAATAATTTATTGATGGTATTCATGATCAATGTTGGCCAATTATTTATAACATTTTTAGGGATTTTTTCATTTCTTTTTTTATAAGAAAAGAATAGTTTTATGATACTAAAACTAAGTTAAACAGTTTTTCTTTTCATCCCATAGTTTTTGCTTCCATTATTACTATTGTTACAGCAGGGATAAAACCACGATTGAGGAATGACACTGTGCCAAAGTTATGGACACATAATATGCAAACGATGAGAAATTAACAAACAAATTGGCCATTTTTATCTCTAAAAAAATTGTACAACTCTTTAGTCAGGCTTCTAACACCACCTATATTGGGTGTATTAATTTTATACATGAGGTCGTAATTCAACCCCTGGCTTAGACATCAAAGATCAGCAATGAGTATTCAAAAACATGAGTAGAATCGAATCATACTCATCATTTCTGATACTTATACGCATTCATACTTATTTTAATATAATGGAACCTCTACTCATATTCAATGTTTGAAGTACTCATCATATTCATATTTAACAACACATCTGATGTTATTGATTTCGACTCTCCATGACTCAACATTTACAAGAATCACAAAATAAGTATGATTCGTGTACGAACACTACAATACTCACTAGAAAGTTGTCTGTTTGCTTTGCTTGTTGTCTTTTTCTTTTTTGCTTATGTGTCTTTTTTCTTTTTTGTAAATGCAACAACAACTAAGACTGTAAATTTTGATGAACGATTCGAGTCACTCGAATCATTTATAAGTATTATAACTATTTTTCTAAAGTTATGAATCTGAATGAGAAGGCTTATGAGTCAAACATATTTCGAATGGTAGGAGTTTGAAGTCAACGTTGTACGCGTACTCATTGCAACGTTGTAGTGCGTACGACTGAGTAGTTAAATTTCAATATTGTTTATTCACTTATATTCAAAATTTCATTCTTATGAGTAGCGAAAAAACTATTCATTGCTGATCTCTGTTAGACATCTCGAATAAAATGAATACGAATATGAAAATATATTTCTTCAGCGACCTCCCCTCAGCAGATTTCTGTCAAAAACTCTGAAATTAATTAAAAAATTGCCATGAAAAGTTTCAAAAAAAGGCTTATTCGAAGGCGACTAAAAACTGTATAAAAATAACACAAACAACATAAGTGGTGTGAGAAGCTAGGGCGTAATCTTGACTGAAGGTTTGTAATGACCAATAATAGTATGTATGTATGTTCCTTGGATTATTTTATCATTTTTTTTTAATTCCCATGTAGCATTTATGCTTTGGACGCATATTTTTTTTCTTACAGGAAAAACTATTGAAATGAGTTATAATATCCAAGCATAATAGTCTACTTGCTCTAGTATTCTGGGTTTTCTTGTCTTTTACTTGAAATACAAGAAATTAATTAATTTGAATTTTACATTCAACTCATGATAATGACTTCAAACAATATCAGTAGACTTTCTAACGACACGCCTCAAAAGTTATTTTTGGAAATAAATCAAATGTAACTGAAAGGCCAGAATAGAGAAAAACAATCTACTTTCAAAGGAGCAAGAGACAAAGAGGATTACGTGTTTTGTTAAAATAGCAGACATAGAAAAGTCTGTTAGGCGCATTTTTTTGCTTTGTTTGTCATTAACAAATGGCAGCAAAAACAAAAAAAAAATTCCGAACCCAAAAGCTAAATTGAAACTCAAACAAACATGATTAACATTTGCCGTTTATGTTTTCTTTCTTTACATGCCTATGATTACATCAGGTTATCCTATTAGTGATTCTAAAACCGCCAGTTTGGAAAGGCTGGCAGCTATTAAATTCGGTTACCCTGAAATATCATTTATTTAGTGAAGATGTCCAATTTATGAAAAAGGATTGGGTACAAAAATCGTTCTTCTGTGCAAGGAATTGTCAAGAATATAAAGGAATTTGATGAAATTGAAATGTTTAAAGAATTGGTCATTATGTTGCGTGTGTTAATTTTATGATTGACAAAGTCCACATCTTACATTCGACTGCGAACGAAAAATTTTAAAAAACCTTTCATTACAATTTTATTAATTCTCTGAGTTTCTGACACAAGACTGACTGCTGACAGAAAGTCGCCTAAAGAAATATTTTTGGTTTTTTTTTGTCGAGATGTCTGAGCCTGTGCATAATTTGGCGGATAATCCAAAGTTGTCGATGAATCGAAATGATGGTGTCATTGAATCGAAATTTTTCGAAAATGTCTCAGAAAAGCGGTATGTACATAATTAGTCATTACATTACAGTCAGGTTCTAGATTCTCGCACCATTTTTTACATAAGTGGCGGGACCTACAGCTTAAAGTCGACTCCGAACAACAAATTTTTGAAAAACTTTTCAAGGCAACTTTATTTGCTGCTGAGTCGCCGAAGAAGTATTTTTTCATATGCAGATGTCTAATCTGCAGTTTGAACCGAAGCCACATGTCTAATAAGCCAACACATTAGCCACTAGACCACGGTGACTTCCTGTTTAAACTAACCAGCAACAAACTTTATTCCAATATTTCTTACTTGCTTCGGTTTCTTCATCCCTGTACATTTACCAATTAATTCCGTTGTCTTTAAAATTCATTGAACGTTGGATGGATAAGTATAACTTAGTAACTGCAATTTATTTTATTTAAATCCAAAAAAGAAAATAAAGTTATATTTGCAACAAAATGTAATTTTATAGTTCATTGAAAATTTAATGAAGAACTCCAGATATGAATACATGAGTAGTTTTTGCAAAATGTCATGCAAAATTTTTCACATAAAAATTGAAAAAAAACTAGAAAACTAAAGAGAATGCTGTTGTAAAGGGCAGATTTTTGGGTGATATGCAACTCATTTCTCCATGAATATTAATTTTTTATTACAATTCATTCTTTCTTGCAAAGTTTTTCTTCATTTTGTAGCATAAACTCTTTTCATTTCGGTACACTATTTCTAGCAGTAATCAATAATTTTGATATCCAGTTTAACATCAAACTATCTTAATAAAAATTGTGAAACGTGAATAAGTTTTAAAATACAAAATAATCAGAAAGAAGTAACTAATAGTGGTTCGAAACCTGATGCAATGGACTGGACTCACTATTTCCTAAGTTTTTAAACGATTTTGCGCGATATGTCTCGATATGATATTACGACCCTTTGCATGCTTGCCACGATGATATATTATGGCTTTATGTTGCCTTGCATATCTCTTTGAATAATTAAATTATAGAACGTTCTAGTCCTCTGTAATAGTCTGATCCGATGAGATGCCAAATTTATTCCACTTGGCGTGCCACTAATATGAATATAATCAATTTGATTATATCATAATGCATCCAATTTCGATCGCTAGTAGTGATACGATGATTACTTTTTTTATAATGCTTAATCGGCATTTTTCATGCCAAATTGGCTTTTTCTCGGTATCAGTTTTTTTAACAAGGAATTTTCTTGCTTTGGGTCCCTAGGATTTTACAGTATTTTCTTGAGTTAGACAACAATCATCCATATTATTACTGTGACTTGAAAGCTAAAGTGTTTTAAATTTCTATGGAAATATTTATTTATTATTTTTTAGTATACCTAGACCATAGAAAGGTAGAGTTGCTAGAGTAATCCTACCATACGATTTTTATGCAACTCTCAACCTATGCACATAGACGTATATAGAGTATCTCTCTATCGTATCCTAAAAATACCGTTCAGCGTTTCATTAGTGAACTTTAGGATGTTATTCAATATTACACTCCACAGAAAGTTTTAGGCTATATCACCGACCTGGAAACACATCTACCTGCTCGTGAATTTCCACATGACTTGAAGTCCAGCGGAGGATGGTTTATTTCTCACTCCCAGCTTGATTCAGTTTGTTTATAAAGCCCTTACTATTCTCGAGTAAATCGACATATGAACCGAATATTTCCCGTCCTTTGCACTTTCAAATTGAACTGAGCATATCCTTCGACAGCGTAAACATCTATGTGTTACTTGGCTATCGACTATTCCACTTTATGACCGAACAGCTCTGGTTCTTTTTCATTAAATATATCCTTCACCCGCATACCACAAAACGGTCTCTCTTTTAAAAGAGTTTGTAGCTTCGAAGTTGATTGGCTTCCGAAATTCTTCGTGTTGTTCAAGGGGTAGTTAAGAAAGGAGCAATCAGCCACTCATGAATCTGGTGTTAAACCTGTCTCTCATTACATTAAATTATGATTAACCGATCTCGAAAACCTAAGTTTAAGTAATCCGATGGAAAGTAACACTAGCAGATTTAGACTATTGAAAAAAGGAGAGGAGTTTATATAGAGAAAGATGTAGGTCCTTGGCAGCACTCTTTTTCTCCTTAACACATCTACTACTGTACCTGCAGAAGAGATTTTAGCAGTAAATGAAGTCTTTACGCATGCCTACCGATTTTACAATGACCCGTTAGAACAAATGCGGTGACGCAGATATCCCCGATAAGAAATTCCAGAGTCTCAAATTTCAAAGTACGGGATAGTGACAGAGAACATATTCTCTGGCCTGCTCTTCTTTTACGCCATTACAACTTCTGAAGAAATCATAGTGTACTTAATTTATCAGCTTTTCTAACGTTTGATCATGCATTACTTCAGTATTTGTGATCGGTATAGCTTTAATTGACATCAATGAAAATCTAATATCATATTTTGTTCGAAACAACCAAATTTTTGAATAAGTGTACTGTTAGTCTACAGTGTCCCGTCAAAAGACCGATCATCAATCTCAGGGTGTTACTAGATGATCTGATGCATGACTAAGTTCTGCTCTTTTTGTAATTTCAAAACAAAGATTTTGATTGCCTCTTTTTATCTTCCCTTTCATTAAAAATACCTTTCCAAACATCCGCTTCCACTTCACAGAAGAATTCTGGTTATATCAACGATGTGGAAGCACCTCTTCTTGCAGGCTCGTCTGCTTGTTAATGGCCGAGAATTCCATATATTTGCCAATACAAACCTTCACTCAGGATTACAATTTAGCTTCTCTCACCATTTATGTTGTGTGTGTGTGTGAATTTTATCCCCAAGTGACGAGACCTATGGATTAAACCCAACTCCTAATGACAGATTTTCTTGAGAAACTTTTCAGGGAAATTTTATTAATTCTCTGAGTTTTTGCAAGTGGCCGAAAAAATATTTTTTCATATTTTGTTATGTTGGAGATATCTGACCTTGTTTTTTAACTGTGGCCTCACGTCTAATAAGCTAGCAAACTACCTAATAGACTAAAGCGACTTATGACTTGGTATGGATCTCCCTACCTCCCAAATCATCTTCCCCAGATTTTTTCCTAATAAGAACCGAAAGCTCAAATGACAGCCTGATTGTTCCAATATACGTTTTTGACCGTTGATCCCACAAAATAGTCCCATACGTCTTTGTTCTCAATTTGTCTTATTTCAGGCCACTTCCAAAAATCCTTAAGTATACTGATTCTGTCCAGGTGGCAGTTAAGAAGGGAGGATGTAAGTCAATCGATTTCTTACATCACGAAAAATCCTAACGAGTTTCATGTTAGACTTGTCTCCCATCAACCTCGCCAGACTCTTTGTTTTGGATTCAACACAGTGACTTTGTCGGAATGCACTGGACACTCTTGTATCTCATGGGGAAGGTTGTCACCCCAAATTTTATAATTTGGTTTGTTCACATACCCAGAAATTGTTGTCAGCGCTGAAAATACTTTTTTATGAAAATTAGAGTCAGTTTCCAGCGGCTTCAGACACAGAGACGTTTGTACCAACAACTGAATAAATTCTCGTGAACAAGTGCATCAAACCAAAAATCAGAACACTTTCTATATTTAAATGTCTGTTACTTATCTTGTTTTTCTCACTTCATTTATGTACACGTATCACAATTATATTTTATGTGTGTATAATTAGTGCCATAAACCGCCATCTTCGTGCCACTTAATATTGGACTATTCATAATTTTTTTGTATTTCTCCGGGAATTCTTATTTCTCATTTCATTTTTAAAATTTTTTCCTTTACATTAACGTTTAAATTACTTTTTTTTTAAATGAGAAGAAAACTTGTTATAAATGGTTCTGTAATTTTAACCACAAATGTCTGCCACACGCCTGCTGATGTAATGTTTATGTCATAGAAATGTTGTAATAAAAGTTATAAGAATTAAAACCACCAGTTGAATTGCAACACTTTAAAACTATAATTTTCTACACAATAAATAATGCCTCAAGATATCTTTATATTTACAATACATTTATATTCTTTGGGTTCTTGTTTTCCATGTCCATCAGTACGACTACATTATCAAAATCATCTTCCTCAGCTTTATATGCAGCATTTGATTCATCCGTCTTGATTATATTTTTATTTGTTGTTGTTGATTTGTTTGACGATGTAATAAATTACGCCGTACATGAATTACTAAAATTTGTTAAAACCGTACGCACGTTTCCATAAACAAACTCTATAGAAATGTAATGCAGTACACTTACACTTATATTTGCTTTTAATCTGCTGTCTGAACGGATAGCAGTTGGCTGCTAGAACTGGTTGGTATAATATTTATTTGGCTGCTTGGCCTACTGGTGTGTGCAGTCTAATTTTAATGGTTCCTTTAAACTAACAACACATGTACAAAAACAACAAACACTCTATTGCTGATTCAATAAACGTACAATTATATTGCACTTTTATATGTTGCACAGATGCTGATATCTACACCAAGTATTGCATACAAATAGTATAAACCTTGCAGTATATGCTCTGGTGTATACAAAACACCAGTAGTAACAGCAGTAGCTAAGTGGAGAAAATTTCTGCTGTTTACAAAAAATTACTACTTGGAAATATTGTCAAGTTATTAAAGAATAAAGTCGACATAGTCTGGTAGATAATGTATTGGCTTAGTAGACGTGAGGCCACGGTTTAATCCACATATCATACATCTCCAACAAAACGAAATATGAAACAAATATTTATTCGGCAACTTACTCTCAGCAGACTTTTACTAAAATCTGTGGGAGGATTTAAAATTGACAAGAAAAACTTATCAACAAACTGTCCTTCGTAGTCGACTTTAAACTGTAGGTCCCGCCCTCAGTTACACAAGTTACAAGTTACACAACATAAGTGGAGTAAGAAGTTTGATCGTAATCCTGTCTGAAGGGTTGTAATGACCAACTGTGTATGTATGTATGCCTGTATGGAAGGATTTGAGTATCTCTCACGTTTTCTAAGTAAACTTTATTTACTTAAGAGCAGAAACTGGAGAATTCAATATTCATTCTCTAGCCCGAGTAGAAATGTATACATGCTGATTTCTTTTGTTGTTTGAAGATCATCATTAGCGACTATAACGTTCTTGTTGATCATATCTTAGTTCTTCGTAGTCAGCAGAATTAGTTATCAGTTAATACATCTTATAAACACCGTATCTGATCAAGATCTGATTTCATTTCAACGAATTCCTTTTACCGACTGGGATTCATCATTTGAAATTAGAATGTGGGTTCAACCCCTACTCTGTGTGTGTCCATGCATGCATTCTTGTACCACTTTGTTAAAATCGTTTCATTGTGTTTTTAATTCTTAATTTAAGCGATCTTCTGTCTTCACATGTACTTCCACAACCGCTTTAGGTCTACAGTTTTGCTCTTCCATGTTAAACTAAATTTGAATTTATTATTGTAATAGATTGGGAATCTCTGTGTTGTTAGTCTACGCCTAATAAGTACTTGAAACTAAAGTGATCTTAAATAAATGAAAATTTGATAGGAATTATAAATTTTCATTTGATCAGACAAACAGTAGTGAGGTACATTTTAGAAAGTTCAAAAGAAAACATGCATTCTTATGGACCTCACATTGTATAGGGCTGGAGAAAGTTTACATGAAGAACAAGAAAACATGCATTCTTATGGATCTCACATTATATAGGGCTGGAGAAAGTTTACAGCACATTTTTAATATTCTTATGAAAATGGAAATGGTGTTTTCCTTTCACATCGTTTAAATTGTACACAAAACCTACAAAAACAAATACAATGAACCTGTTTACATGATAAACAGATAAAGAAAAATATACCAACAAAACACCAGTATAAAAAGTGATAAAGAAATAAAAAGAGTGTAAAGAAGAATAACAAACAAAGCAATTGTTGTTGTTTACATCAAGTTGTGAACAGCACCACACAGAATTGTGCGAACAATAAAGAATTTTAATTAAAACTAAACACAAATTTATTTTTATTTTATTTGCAATCTGCGAACTCATATTTAAAAAAAAAACTGGGTTAAAACCCCTAAAAATAGCGTTTTTGGCCATTTTTGAAAATTTGTAGAGCTAAATACTGACGTGCTAGAACCATCGCTATTGTCAAAAATTGACAATTGATCTTTGCTATTTAAAATGAGTTCAAAGCCAAATTGTTTGCATGCACCCTTAAAGTAGAGGGTGCGTTTATGTCAAGGGGTGCAAGAGAAAAAGAAACACACTTAAAAATTGTTACTCAGGTGTTTTTGGGGTCGCTGATTACATATCTTGATTCAGATTTAAAAAATTCAAAATGGCGGATCAAATGTGGCGGTCAAGTAAATCTGATTTTTTTATAAACCTCGATTTCAAGCAACTGTTATGTCGATAAATTCATTGATATCAAGGATGTAGCTTTGTTTATCAAATTTTTTAGGATGGTTTCCAACATAGCGTTCCAGCGTGCTTTAATGAGCAGCCCCAGTGCTAAACAACTTCTTCGATTAGTTTGGGAGAATTCAGTTACAACAGGGACTTCACTTACCTGTGGCGTTTCAACGGGCCGCTATGTGTGTTTAAGTGAGCTTTGGTAAACTATGCCCTAACCTAACCTAATACTGTAAGTACCATATTTAAAGCTAAAAATGAAACAATGAATTCCACAGGGTTTGGTTTAGAAATATTGTAATGTTTAATGTTTAATACCTAGTCTAGTAGGTAGTGTATTGGCTTTTAGACGTGACATCTCCAACAAAAAACAAAATTTAAAAAAAATATTTCTTCGGCAACTGCCTGGCAAAGATCTGAAGTAAATAAAATTACCCTTAAAAATTGTCTCAAATATCTGGCGATCGGGGTCCACTTTAAACTACAGGTTCCACCGCTCATGAATAAAAATGAATACACAGAACATAAGTGCTGTAGAAGTCCTGACTGAAGGGTCTGTATGTATGTTTAATTCAAATACTAAAGCTTTTAAATACAAAAATTCAAAATTATGCGTCCACTTTAGTACATACACGCATATAATTCTTTGTAAAGCAGATTGCAATTCTCACTTCAGCAGGTGTGAAAACGTGTCATTTAAAGCAGGGTTTTTTAGTTGCTGGCGTGAAAGAAAAACTTTCATACGCACAGGCAACATGCTGTGGCTCAACACAAAGAATTTACTTTCAGTTCATGCATGTCGTCTTAAGTAGTAATAAAATTAACAGAAAAAATAAGAAAAATAATTGAATACGGTTTGCATAACTAATCTCACAGCATGAGGTTTTCATAAAATAATCACACACACTTTCTAATTGAAAAACAATTTTAATGCAAATGCATCGCTGCTCTGAACTTGGAAGATGGTGAGGAGGGTTTTAAACACATAATTTGATTGATTATCATTATTAACTACAATATTAAGAAATATTTGCATAAATGTAATGTAATAAGCGTGTAATAATTTACTTGACGTAAAGGACATTGACAGCGTGATAGAAAATAAGCGAAAAAAAATTTCAATCTTATTGAAGTGTTTTCAATATCAAATATGTCTTGATTTTAACCGAAGAAAAAACATGAAATTGTCATTTAGCCTTCTAAGCATAGACAATATGCCCTAAAATATCATTGTAGAGTCTTAAATTCTTCATCTAGTTTGCTGAAAAGCACAGAATTTGCAGTAAGTTTTGTTGAGCAACTTTTTAGCAAAGAAAACTATACCTTTATATAAATACATAATTACAATCTTTCACTCAGGATTACGACCGAACTTCTCACACCACTTATCTTGTAAGTGTGTTAAATTTATTCATAAGTGGCGGGACCTACTGTTTGAAGATATTTGAGAATATACCTCATGTCTAATAAGTCAACCTACTGGACTACGGCATCTTGCTTATAGAATTATACGATGGGCGCTTACTTACTTAATTGGCCATTACATTGTCCGGATTACAACTTTGCCTCTCACATGGTGTGTCTGCTAATTGTATACATGAGTGGCTGGCTATAAAGTTTATAGTCAACTCCGAACGACAGATTTTTGAAAAACATTTCATGGAAATTTTATTTACTCTCAGCATTTTCGCCAGAGGATTGCTAAGAGGAAGTCGCCAAAGGAAATATATTGTTCATATTTCATTTTGTTTAAGGTATCTGAGCTGGAGTTTGTACCACTGGCTCTCGTCTAATAAGTCAACACACTAGCCACTAGACTATGGCGGCTTCTTACCCTGTCAAAAATATAGTGTATCGAGTGGTTGTGCGTTTCGTTTGGACCGGAATGAAAAGAAGCTTCTGGAACAGCAAAAAAGGTGTGAAGACCATAATTGGGAAGCATTACTTGTGTCAGATGCAAGAAATGCTTGCACTTGTAAGAAGAGTTTGTACATTCAAGAAGAAGTTTTATCTGTAAGAAGAGTTTGCATATGTAAGGAGAGTTTGCACATGCAATGACAGTTTGCACAATCAGTAGACGTAACCCAAACAGCTATTTTAAAGCGTTTATAAGCAGCTGAATTAATTAAAAAGCAAAGAAATTTGGTGCCACTTGAACTGAAGCCGAGAGACGTTGAAAGACGGGGTTGAATAACTGCTTTCGAAACAAAAAATTCCTGAATCGAATTAAAAATATAAAAAAGTTGATAAAACTGGTCTAGACTATTCCGAGAGATCTGCAAAGGTAATAGTAATTAACTCGTTTGAAGTGAGTCTTACCCGTTAAACGTCTTGAATATTCAATCTCACAAGAGGCTGTAATTTTCCATCATAAGAACACTCGGCCAAATATTACTGCACCAGCCAAATACTATTTTGAAAACATTTAATACTGACTACTGAGGAATGAAGCCACCAAATGCAACATTTTGAATCCAATATCACATTCATTAAATTTCACGCCTCTACGAGAATACTTTTCTAAATTGGAAAAAGCAGCCCGACATACCTGGATGCCGAATTTCAAAACTGCTGTGTCTAGCAGGAGACAGCGGGATAATTAGCAAACTACTTGAGTTAGACAAGAAAACGGTTTGCTTTAGTTTTTGAGTGACAGAACGTTTGAAGATCGAGGCAGAGTGGCGAACGTGCCACTGTGGGAACTGGCCACAACTAACGGATCATGAAAAGGGAGGGCTTGCCACATTGGGTAATACAATGGGCCATATGGCCACCGAGTGAACTTGCCTGTGAACCGCAAGCTACCCACTAAGATAACCCTAAAACCTAGTCTTATAACAATTAAAGTAAAGGTTGTGTAAGCATGGTCACTTAGTCATCATTATCATTTAATTTTAGAGTTAAATTATTTACATACATATTCTTCTGTTTTTCTATTTTTATGTCTGCACGAAGATATGCTTATTTAACAACGCATAAGTGACCGGCGAAATGAAATTATTATCCAATATTTTATAACGAAAAATAATAACGAATGATGTTGATATTGGTCTGCTTTTCAGTTTCTCTCTTATGGATTTTTATAAACACCAGTTTTCTTATTCATTTTCCTAATTTTCCTTAACAAATGTTTTATTTGTTTGAGAAAATTTTTTATATGCTTGTAGATGCTGACATTGGTTAGGGAAATGAAATGTCAAAGGATTCTGGTAATTACTAGTTTTCTTTCTTTTTATGCTGAATGTATAGACGTACAAAGTCATGGTGAATAATTTGCTTTGATTGGCCAAGTGAATTAAGGGAACCGTCATTATTAATAACGCGCAAAGTAGCAAATGATTGTTTGGAATCACCCTCTCTCTCCCCACAAAGTATTCGATAATGAAATTAATAATCATCGCGCATATAATAATCGTTAATTATTTTTTGATTACTTTTAATTTTTTTTTCATTTATAATCAATTAAAAGGCGGTTTCAATGAAAAAATAAAGAAAAGATTAAATGAATATCAAACAATTATTATTAAATTATTAAAAAAGATACACACATTCTACAAGACTTAGTTTAAGTTAGCCTAAGTAAATTGGGCAGAAATATATTGTCGAGCTGTTTTGATAGCCTGTAATATAAATATACGTACATACGCAATTAAGCATTTACAACTGCTGATGACAATCGAAATTCTGTAAAATTGAATTATGATCGTTTGCCCGTGCCCTTAAATATGCGATATCAAGTTTCGATAAGAACTTTTCTATCTTACCTACCAAATGAAGCCTTTATTACTTTATTATAATAGAAACTGCGCCTCATTGTGATCACAATCAATTCTACATGGGTATCAAACATTTCCTAGAGGAAACCTACCCAAGTCCAAACTAAATTTTACTATCTACTAGCAATCCTTATATCAATGAGCTCAGTTAAATATATCAGAAAGTTAAAGCTCCAAAAATATCTACATATTTACGACAACAGCAGAGCACTGACAGATGTGGAAAGAGACAGTGTATTCTTCTTCCCCAGACCCGCAGTTTCTGCAGACGTCACTTCCTAGAAGGCAAAATCTTTCGGCTAGCCTACCAAAAGAACATTGGACGGTAATAATCGTTAGTCCTCTTATTATTCATACGAGGCCCGCAATATCGCACGTACCCTCTTGCAGCCAACAAGATTCAGCTTCCTTAGAAAACGAGCTAATAATAGCCAAGCTAATCGAGACAATTGGAATTCCCATGTCCTGTAATTCGTCGGTTATTGTCGGAAATTCCCTATGTCTTAGAACCTTTGAGTGATACCAAATTTCTCTAAGAAATACTCGGGCTTCACGGACAATGACGGACTTTGAAACTACGTCCTCCTGTTTGATTTCACTCGCCCGTCTATTTGCAATTCATAATTCGGTACAAAATGACAGAAGCCGTCTCCAACAAGAAAAAGTCTCTGTGGAGACGTTACGCTCGCTGTATACCAGTACAACAGGTATAGTTAATCACATCGATCGTTCTCACACAGTTAAAATTAATCAAATAGTGAGGAGATCAGATGGACTGAAATATTTCTTACACCAGGCAACTATATGTTTTAATGTACTTTTTTTCAACAAATCTGAATTGAATTTTTATTCAAACTACGCCACTATCGATTTGATTTTCAATTTTTTTCTAGTTTTCATTTTTCACTGAATGGGGTCTTTGAAAAGCTTTACAAAGGAATTGTTAGCTTAAAATTGTGAATTGAAAAAAAGAAAAAAAAAATGCAAAATATTATAATTTTGTATCATGCCATTATTTCTCACATTCAGTCAGTCATTCATGCCGTCATTTGTTTTTTTTCTGTGTTTTTCCTATTTTAGAAAGTACAAAAAATAAGAAAATCTTACTTTGACCTGCAGAGTGGGAGCAAAAAGGAGATAGAAATGAGATAAAAAGTAACTCGACAAAGAAACAATTCTCCTGCAAGAAAGCAAGTGTACGTATCTATCTGTATGTTTACATTACAGATAATTTTCATTTTTCTATTCCTTTTTATTTTTATTTTCTGTCTTTTTTTTTTTTTTTTGCTGTGGCTTTAAAACAATATTTGTTTGTTAAAATTATAGTCGAAATTGCAATAAAGATTCATTTATCGCATAGCAATATTAATGCTATTCATGATAATTGTAATATTATTTGCATAAATTTTCTCCAAATGGCAAATAAAATAAAACAGAAGACGGGAAGTGTAGTTAAATAATAAGAAGAAAGTAAAATTTTGGAATGACAGAAAGAGCTACAAACGTCTAGATTTTAAAATCGTTTGTACTCGTAAAGTATTTTTTAAAATGTGAATAAAACAGTGTGTATGAAATATTATCGATATTTTGTTTTGTTTTAAAGAAGCCAGTATGTGTGGCATATAACAACGTTCGAAGTCGCCGTAGTATAGTAGGTAGTGTGTTGGCTTATTAGACGTAAAGCCAGGGTTCAAACCCCAAGCCAGACATCAAAACAAAATAGAAAAAGTTTTTCTTCGGCGACTTCCTCTCAGCAGATTTGTGACAATATCTCTGAGAGTAAATAAAATTGCCATGAAAAGTTTCTCAAAAATCTGTCGTTCGGAGTCGACTTCAAACTGTAGGTCCCACCACTCATGTATAAAAATAACACAAACAACATAAGTGGTGTGAGAAACTAGGTCGTAATCCTGACTGAAGGGTTGTAATGACCAATTATGTATATATGTATGTATAACAACGTTCAATTTGTCCGCCACGGCTTCTTTGGGTTTAGTGTCAAATTTTCATGACTCTGGCGAATAAATCATGTTAAATTTGGCCGATGGCATGGGTTCTGTCGGTTTTAAAGATTGCTGTGGTTTGTGGCTCTTTCGCATAGTTCTGCGGCTTATAAAGAGCCTGCAGGAAAAGTTTAACGGCGTCAAATGCCACGATCTTGGTGGACAGCTCACATCATTTTCACATCAGATGACCATGTTCTCGAATACATACGTAGTGTAGAATGTCCAACGTGATATGAGCTGTGTAGCCAAATGTCATTGATGGCCAGATCATTCAAGTCAGGCTACCAAAAGATAATATAACTTTGATCACGGTAATAGTGAGTGTCAGTTAACGTCGTTCTCAAAGAAGTGTAATCCAATGATGCTGCCAATCGAAAGTCCCAAATAAACAGTGACTTTTTCGAAATGCATTGGACACTATTGGTTTTAATACGGATTTTCATCGTCAGAATTTGGACAATTTTGTTTGTTCATGAACCTATTTATCCTCAAATAGCGCTCATTGCTGAATTTGATTTTAATTATAATAGAGACTACACTCTAGTAGGTAGTGTCTTGGTTTATTAGATGAGAGCTTGTGGTTCAACCCATGGTATCTGGAATATAGAACAAAATATATTTATTTCGGAGACTTCCTCCCAGCAGTGTTCTCTTAAAACTCTGAAGGTAAATAAAATTACCTTGAAAAGTTTCTCAAATCTGTCGTTCGGAGTTGTCATTAATATAGAACCCAACAACATGGGTGATGTGAGTTGTAATATCCTATTAAGTTAAGTGAGTAAAGCAATTTATCCTTTATTAGTCCTCTAAAAAGTATGCCCTTAAGAAGGATAAACAACAATAATTCAATGTTTATTTAAAGAAGAAAGAGAATATTAAGTTCCAAGAAATTTTTATTTCTATAACTTCAGTCACACCATGGCTGTCGTTTTGTTTATTTAAAATGCTCATCAATTGTACATGTAAGGTTGCTATACTTCCTTGCCATACTTTTTATTGTTAATTCATATAATTCATACTTTAAAAAAAAAGGACTAAAAAAATTAATAAAAAAGAAATGGTTTCAATAAGTTCCTTGTTTTTCGATTCATGTCTCGTTCTTTTCGTAGAAATTCGTCTTTTCCTTTTTCCTAGTTGGTACGTAATCAATGGGCTTCATTTAAAATTAATAAATGAAGTAAATATGCAATTTTCTTACGTATGTATGAACATGGTCTTGAGAAAATATGATAAATTACTTGAATACGCGAAGAATAAATACGAAATAAAAACCATGTTATCGATAACTTTTCTTTCATTACATTCTCATTTGCAAATCCTATGAATGGATCAGTATGGCTTCACTAAAGCACAGGAAAATGAAATGAATGACTTGAAGTAAAGGACAAGGAAGATAAAAACAAATACAACCGTGTAGCCGTGTAGGAAATAAAAAAGAATAATAAAGTTTATCATGATTTTAATTGACGATGACACAAAAGTGAGAATATATGTAAAGCTTAATGACATAAAAGTAAGAAAATTATGTTCACAAAATTCTTACACGACGCACAGTGATATTTAAGTGGCAAAAAAGTTTTGACTGTTTGAGCGCGAATTGTTTGCTTAAGAAACATTAAATATAAAAAAATAATATTTTTTATTTTAATTTGGAATCTATTAAATGCGTCCTCCCACATGGACTTCCGAGCTTTAACAGCTGATAACAGCCATCTTGTTGAAGCTACAACTGTCAAATTATTTGTCATTTATTTAGTCTGTTTTTCCAAATCGCCACGAACGGATATAGCATTCAACAACAAATGACAATATTGAAATTATTTTATCAAAATGGATATTCGGTTCGGATGAAGCCTATTTCTGAATAAACAAACAAAATACAGAATTTTTGGCTATGCACGGGAAATTTAAGAGCGACTAATGTGTCCCGATTTAGGATTGTCGGCGATATATGTCCATATCTCTTTGAGAACGACATTGGTAGATGATTACCAATTTGTGTTGGTCTGAATTCAATTATCTGAACGCCAATTATCTGTAGTTCCAAAAGAATGGCGTTACATGCCACACATTTCATGCCACATTGGATATTCTGCAGATTAACCATGCATATTCATGCGCGTGCTATTTGACTACATTAGATTTTCTCTTCTGGCTTTTTCTCAAGTCACATGTGTAGGCGAATAATCTACAAACCATAGCGACAAAATTCGACATTCCGCTTGCCCTCCACTCAGAGAAGTCGAGGCGGACATTTGAATGATGTTATATCGTACACATGAAGTGGCAATAGTCTAGTAGACGGTGTGTTGTCTTATGAGACCTGAGACCACGGTTCAAACCCAAGCCGTCGAAGAAAATTTTTTTCAAATTTCATTTTGTTCCTGATGTCTGAGCCGGAAGTTGAACCGCGAGTTCTCGTCTAGTACCTACGAGACTGCAATACATTACCTACTAGACAGCGACAGACTTATATAAGACTATCCATTTAGGGGTTTCTAAGTCGAAAGACTTACCGTTTACTGTTAAGGATCGTTTAACAACTGCAACTAAAAAGTGAAAATTTACTATAAAGTTGGTAATTCAGAGGCGGCCTATTTAAGTTCGGCACTTACTGCGCAAGAGATTGGCTAGTTTGAAAAGAAATTTGAAGATAATGAATGCGTTGTAGACATAGTTAGGCCTGAGAATAGTAGAATAGTACACGCTGGACAAACAAAGTTTTTGTAAATGAAAGTTCAGCATACATGCTCAGCTATTAAGCTTGTTTGAGGGCTTCTTATGACGTTATTTAAATATCGTATATAATTACGTGTATATAAACTCCAACTAATGCGATATTTACAGTCGACTGTTGTTAATTTGGTAGCTAAACAACAGGCTTATAATGAACAAAATTTTCGTCACCACTTAGTAGGCAAGTCAACATGCGATATTGTTTTAGATGAAACTCGGAGAACTAATACGTGATTGTAGAAAAGCTATTGCATTCAGAAAAAGTGACTGACTAAACACCTTATGGTATAGAGGTTTCATTTGGTCGCATATTTTCAAAAATAGATCTGGACTTTTACCGCTCATAAAGCAACAGACATTTTTTGTCTAAGCTTATGAGCTGGACGGTATGTGGTTTCAATAAAAAGGTGCCTAGAACTACAAAATAAAAATAATTTCATGTGGCTTGATTTCAATAGAACTTTTTGTAAGGCTACGTCAAAACAGCACTTGACGTCGGAGCACTTGAAAACCAAGATTTTCAAGTTATCGCTATATATACCGCCCGCAATGTGGGAAAATGAGCCTGATGCCGTAGCGGATAGTGATTCGATTTCGTACATAATGGTAATGTATAAACATTGTTTCGAAAATGAAGAATTTAGATACTGGTGTTTTGCTTCTACATCGCTTAACATTAAAATTATAAACAAAAATACAACAATAAACACCGGCATAAAAAAATGGTAAACAAGTAAACATAAATACAGCAACAAATATTACAAAAATAAATGTAAACAACATACACAAACAACAATAATGAAACAACGTTGTTTACATTTATAGATATTTCGCCACGAACATTCGCCTTCAAGAACATTCATCCGACTTTTTACTCTGCCATATAAAAGGCAAGGCAAAGTAGGCGAGTGAGACAGTGAAGTTCAGTCAGTCTTGTGTGAAGAAGAGGTGTATTTGAAGAGAGGAATCCTGCAAACAATTGTCTGGTAATTGTTATTGTTTATGTAAAGGGTGTAAATATGGGAATAACAAACAAAGCAATTGTTGTTGTTGACTTAAACTTGTGAACATGGGCACATGGGATTATGCAAATAATAAGGAATTTCTATTCTATTCTATCTATTTTTTTATTTGCAATCTACGAGCTCATATTTTAAACGTTTTTAAAAGGTAAAAATGTAGCAATATTATGATGAAATGAAAGTTACGTCGAAATTATAGCTAAACGAGTGTTTTTACTTCTGAAATCCTTTGCATACCTGCATTACATACCTGCATTACATTCAGTTTCTTACATTCACATTATGTCATGTGATTTGAATTAGACTCTTCGAAATCGTGTTAGACATGAATAGATAAACGACAATGCATTAAGAGATGAATGCTTGTTGTGTTGTGGTACTCTATCGATTGTTGTAGTAATCGATAAAATAATAAATGTCAATATACAATGACGAGTACATTTGTATAATTCAAATCCCTCTTCTACCATTTTGCCTTTAACTAACTGAACATTAGCGACACGAATGATAATAAATTATCAGCATCTCTTTGTGACATTTATCACAAATAGACAGTAAAGCATGAGCGCAGAGAACGTGCTTTCTTGTTTTATTATGGAAGCAGACTGCAGTGTAATATGATGCAGTGACACATTGTCATCAACTATTAATAATGCGTAGTAGACGAACATGAAAGTAGATTATTTTTATTATTATCATCCGAAAAGTAAGAAACAATGGTCACATTGGTAGGAGGATATAACCCAGCAAATGATTTTGTGAGCAAAACAGGCTTTCAAATTAAAGAAGCGAGATAACGTTTCCAGCTCTGTAAGTAAGGTTTTTATGAATGGCTCTCCACAATAAGCAGTTCTCTATGACAACCTTTGATGAAATTGAGGATGCTTTTAAGACTATTAAACCACTTGATGTTATGAAAGCCTTTTTTAAGGAGGTTGACAATGTGTCAGTAAGAGCTTCATATCTTCATGCATTGTTAGGAACTATTCAACTATTAGGAACTATAACAGTAATTAGTCATTTAGAATTTACTAACGATACTTTTTTAACGGTTTTAAGGTGATAGTTCATGTTGTAGATAGCTCTATTCCTGAAACGAACAAACTGAGGGGTTCAGTTTTTCTTTTAAAATTCTCTCTAACTGAAGCGTAGAAAACTGTCTGGCAGTAAATACCCAAATGATAAGCAACTGAAAGAAATGGTCTCAGAGTCTCCGTCATGTTGAAACAAGTGAGGGTCATCCTCGATTCTAAACTTTACTAGAGGCAGATTATCCCAGAAAGACTTTAGAAATTTCATATAACTCCCTTTAAAGAGCTCCTATCTAACAACTTCTGCCGTGGGTGCAGATCCGCTGAGGAAGAGCAGACTATTATCCACTTTCTTTGTCAATGCCCATCTCTTGCGAGGTGCAGAAACAATTTATTTGGCTCTACAATCCTTGTCAGCTTGAAAGAGCTATCGTCCATTGAAGTCAAGGATATAGCTTCGATGATCAAATTTTCGGTATAGTTTTCCAGCGTGGGGTAGTCGTGCTTTAAATGTGCAGCCCTTGCGCGTATCAATTTCTTCTTCCCTGATTTGGAGGAACTTTGTCAATATAGAGACTGCGCTCACCTGTGGCGTCACAACGGGCCGCTATGCGTGCTCAAGTGAGCTTTTACAAACAAGGCTATCACTCCAACCTAACTTAACCTAACCCTGTAAACAGGCTGTTGGTAACAGATGGTTGTTCAAACCTTTAGGTACTCAAGGCAAAAACTGAGTCTGTAATATATACAGTGCGCCTGTAGGTTCGGAGACTGACCATACGGTTGAAATATGAGAAGACGTGAGAAGACAATCTGATAGTGTTGATAGCAGAAGGACGATACCAACGATACTCCATGCTGAATTATCTTATTGGCAATCAGATTATACTTAATGAACCCAGTCCTCATATAAGATTGATTATGTGGTCTCTTATGACCCTTAATCCAAATAGAGACTTCTTGAAACCGAAATTAAGTCCTACCAAAAATTTTCTGCAAGTATATGTATGTCGATTGCTTTAAATTGGATAGGACTTCTGGTGCATATATTAAGGAATTGACGGTTAGACAAAGACTTCCGGATCACTATCTTCCGGACAGAAGTCATGGTTGCTTAGTATCAGAATATTCTCTTCGAATATGCTGATCTCTTCATACAACTAGGCACCATAAACCTCCCTCCTGCATATCATAGAGATGATAAGATTATACCCGAATATAGTCTATACCTGCAGAGTAAATTATTGGAGGGCCTTCTCTACATGGGAACTTAAAAATTGGGGTACAAACGAAAATTATGTTGCAGACGAATTGGCCCAAATGTGAACCGAACTGGGTAACCTCCTGGGAGATCTCTTTAGTCATTAGGAATAAATTCGAATCAATGGCTAATGTTGCCTTGGTTAAAAAAGGAAACTAGTTCCATCAATAAAAATATTGCTGGGTTTTATTCCACATACACTGGGCAGCAGACAGCAGTCATGTTCTTTTTCTTAAAATATTCTTGAATTCTTAATTTAATTGCCAAACAGGCAGTTGTGTTGACTGGCGGCACACTTAAGTGGTTATCGTTGTAGCAACATCAGTACCACTGAAACAACTGTGATTGAAACATATAAATTGAACAAAAGGAAGAGATATTAAATACAGCAAGGAATTCCTACACCTAGGAGGCTGAGCAAAAATCCCAATACACCTTCAACTCTTTGCTGCCGACCACGCTTTGAAAGAATGCGTTTCTTTTTGTCTTTTGGTGACAAGTTAATGTGTTTTAATTGATGGCAAGAGAATTCGTTCAATAAGATTTTAAAATGTTCTTTGGAGGCATGTGTGGTCAGAAAATCCTTAAGAAGGCACCACATTTTACTTAAAACAGGCGAATTGGTTTTTGTATTGCAAATGCTTCGCTTTGAATTTCTCTGAATTAAAAAAATTTTTAATTAAATTGAAATTTGTTTTAATTTGCTGCAGGGGTTTGCGTGTGATAGTTTAAAGCAGTTAAAGAAATGAACCAAAGCATCATACGGGAACAATGTTAACAATTGTGAAGTGACAGAAATACAGCCACGAATTCAATAGAGAGTGTCCCGTAATCTTATTGGCAGATTTTAAACAAACTGATTATTTTAGTTGCGGAATTAGTGAGAAATTGGTGGCTGAAGTTGATGATAACCTGAGAAGATACTTTGCAGGTTTTTGGTTCCATAACTATTGCCATATTGGAGACTGGTTTAGTGGTTGACTTCCCAGATACCTAGGAATGTGGCTTAGTAGGATACCTATGTTGCGAAGAAGTAGGCATAAAGAATAATTTATGGCCGCTTTCCGATTGTTTCATTGCTAGTTTTAGTGCACTTATATCATATCAAGTAGATGGTCCTAACGCTACTACTTCACTTAATAGCAGACAACTTACTACGGTTTGAGGCTGAATTCACATGCAGTAATTGCAACTGTACTAGCCAGCCCTTTTTTGGAACTGGGAGACCATATTAGCCGCTCCCCAGCTCTAAAAGTAAATGAGAAATTTGACAGCCCTAGTCTTCTCAAGACAAACGATTGCTTTGGTATGAGGCTTATATCGTGAATTTAAGAAGTCACCGTAGTCTAGTAGGCATTGTGTTGGCTTTCTAGACGTGAGGCCACGGTTCATCAGGTCAGACATCTCCAACAAAACGAAATATGAAAAAAATGTTTCTTCGGCGACTGCCTCTCAGTAAGTTTCTGGCAAAAACTCTGAGAGTAAATAACATTGTCATGAAAAGTTTCTTAAAAATCTGTTATTCGGAGTCGTGTTTAAACTGTAGGTCTCACCATTAATTTATAAAATTAAAGCACATAACGTAGGTGGTTTTAACGCTGACTGAAATGTTGCAATGACAAATTATATATGTATGTATGTAAATGATATGTGAAAGGATTGAATTTTGTTTTAAGTGTTTATATCACTCACTGGGATATTATATATTATCAGCATAAAGTCAATATACCATGGCTTGATATGCCGCTATAGAATAAATATTAGGTTGTTCGGAAAGTAATTTGGTTTTTTGTGAAAATAATTGTATAATAAACAAACACTTTATTAAATTATATAAATATTGGCCGTTCTAGTCCAACACCCTTTGTCATCTTTCTGGTAGTAGCATAATTCCACGCTCACAAAATTGTTGGTCTTTGCTGGTAAAAAACTGATCGAGGTGGTTTTTGATCTCCTCATTTGAGGTAAAGGTTTTACCGTCTAAAAAATTTTGGAGTGACCGGAACAAATATTAATTCGATGGTGCCAGGTTTGGAGAATATGGTGGGTGTGGCATTGTATCCCATTCACGCTGTAAAGCTTTTAGGTCTCGCGTTGTCTTGGTGAAACTTACACCTTTCCTGTTGATTAGTTCTGGCTTTTTCTGTTGAAGTGGACCATTCAGTTTGTCCAGATGATGACAGTAGACTTCCGTATTAATCGTTGGGTTATCCGGTAAAAGCTCAAAAAAACGATTCCTTTGAAATCCCACCAAACAGAGAGCAACACCTTTTTTGGTGAATATCGGCTTTGGAAATGATTTGAGAAGGTTCATCTTTTTTGCTCCATGATCTCTTACGTTTGACGTTGTTGTATACAAATCATTTTTCGTTCCCCGTGTATACAACCCAGTTCACGCTTCAAAAACGGATGATTTTCGTGACGTTTAAGAAGCGAATAACAGAGGCGACACAGATTTCTCTCTGTGAGAACATGGGGAACACATACATCAAGTTTCGAGGATAATTCCAGCAACCCAACCCTAGCACTGGCGTACTGTCAACACACCTTCTCTTTACACATCGGCCAATTTCTTTCTGGCCTGAATAGCATTTTTAACCTTTCTGTAGTAAAACAGTAAGATATGTCAAAAATGCAGCTTATCGCTCTCCGTATTTAAAAGGGCATCAACCAAAAATTTCTGCGTAGAATTAATTGGAATTTTTCACATACAAGCCTTACTATATTAGCTCTCAAAGCATACACAAATTTTACGGCTTAAGTGTGAAGTCGGGTTAAAAAAATTTAATTAAATTCTCTGTCGGGAAAAAACGAAATTACTTTCCGAACAAGCCGATATATTAAAGGCCCCGTTTTTAAGACTTGATTTACATTTATATCGTTTTCAACTTTTGTTTTCCTGTTGCATTTGATAAAAATGTTAAAACTTCTCCTTGTTTTAAATGCAAAACCACCGAAAAATTTCGGGCTTTTGCATGATCACTCTTAATTAATGAAGTTGTGAATGCTGAACAACAAATTCTACCAGGATTAAAATAATTGCCAGCAAATATTTATGCATTTATTATGTGTGTAAATAAATAAATAAATAAACATACAAAATGTATTTCGAATTGAATTAATTGAAAACATTTAAACTACAGAGGTTTTTGTGGCTGGCTTTTTAACAGAGTAACTTAATAAAGTAATGCGCCTACATTAAATGGCATACACTAGCCAAATAGGAAAGTAAAGCAAACGTGGTAAATTGTTAAAAAAAAGGTTTTTAATTGTGGTTTGTATTGCTTATTATGGTTTAAAAGATTTGTGTGTGATGATAACATACATATAAACATAATACATACAATAATTGTTAATCCCAACAGATGTGAAGAATTTGTTGTTAATAGGAGTCAGAGGCAGTTTAAAGTCTGCCTCTACTACTTCCAGAAACATAAAAGCCCTCGGCAGTGTCCGCAAAGGTTCACTCTCAACCCGATTTCTAACCAGTTAACAATAAATCTCTGAACCACGAAACGCTAATCTATTTCTCGCCAATAATTTAGTAATTTTTTTCCAAGTGATTATTGAAGTGAGCTGCTGAGTTTCAGCAGACCAAAACTCTGTTTGTCGCAACAAATTGTTGAAGATAATCAGAGTACTACTGGATATGGCGCGCTTCCATCAAATACGAATCCAAATCTCTATCATATTATTAAGTTTTTACCTTTTAAAAACGTTTAAAATATGACCACGTGGATTACAAATAAAATAGAAATAAATATGTGTTTAGTTTTAATTAAAATTCTTTATTATTTGCACAATCCTGTGTGTCACTGTTTACAACATGATGAAAACAACAACAATTGCTTTTCTTTGTTATTAGTCTGTTTATACCCTTTGCATAAACAATAACAATTACTAGACAATTATTCGACAGATCTTTGTAACGGAAGTCTTCAAACCATGATTACTCTTCACTTCACTAACTCAATCGCCTGCTTTGCTTTGCCTTTTGTAAGGCTGCGTAAACAATCTGATGAATGTTGTAAAAGGCGAATGTTCATGACTTAGTCTTTTCGAAATCTCCATATATGTAAACATCGTTGTTTACATTTATTATTGTAGTGTTGTTGGCGTATTGTTGTTTACTTGTTTACCATTTTTTATGCTGGTTTTTGTTGTTATATTAGGCAGTACGATAATTCGTAAACAGGTTTGTTTACTGCATTGTTTTGTCTTTGTAGCTTCTGTTTATAATTTTAATGTTAAGCGACGTAAGTCGCCGTGGTGTAGTAGGTAGAGTGTTGGCTTACTATGCGTAAAGCCCGGGTTCGTATCCCAGGTCAGACATCAAAAATGAAATGTGAAAAAAAAAATATTTATTCGGCGACTTCCTCTCAGCAGATTTCTGGCAAAAACTCTGAGAGTAAAATAAACTGCCATGAAAAAGTTTCTCAAAATTCTGTCGTTCGGAGTCGACGTTAAACTGTAGGTCCCGCCACTCACGTATCAAATTAACGCACACAACATGAGTGGTGTGAGAAGCTAGGCCGTAATCCTGACTGAAGGGTTGTAATGGCCAATTATGTATGTATGTATGTTAAGCGACGTAAAGGCAAAACACCACTATCTAGATTTTTCAATATTTATGTGCTAGCGTCTGATACTCCTCTGAAAGTTAAATTTAACGAAATTGCATTAATCCCAGTTTTTTAGGTTATTGAATTAGGTCAACAGACATAAAAATAATAGGCAATAAACATTTATCACTTTTTAAGGCCTCCACTTAATGTCCCTGAATAAACTTAGAATTCATGTGAGCTATGCGGAGCACTTGCCATATAATTCGAATTGCATTCAAGAATATATATGTGATCTAAATCACTGAGATTAATCCTTAATGTGAATTGTATCCTTAAACACTCTTCATAGCACATTTCTTAGTAAGTACACATATTTTAAAGTTAAGTAACAACGGAACCTTGTTAAATCCAAATTACCTTTGCTTTTTAGGGCTGCAGCAAATTTAACCTGTGTAACAAGAGCCCTAATACATATATATGCACTGGATGCACTCAACTGTTATTATGCAGAAACTTGTAATAATTTAGGCTTATACTGGTTATGTCCCCATATATTGACCATTAAAAACAAATGCTTACGCTAAAGTGAGGGCAGATAGCCTTGTTTATTTAAAATTACCCAACATTTTTATCCTGCTTTCGGAATGTCATGAGCTTTGGCCTCTTCAATTCTTTAGAAACTTTATGGCTTTGTTGGAGATGCCAACTCTCTGCTTATGACAAAGATATGGAATTTTAATTGATGCAAAGTAGAGCATGAGTTTGGTTCCAACTTTTCGCATTCTCTTAAGCAATTAATTGATGATTGAGCCTTCATTGTATAAAATTTTTTTCAGTGGACATTTAGTTTTTAATTCTTTATTTTGCCTATACTGCAATAAGCAATATATATGTTATGGCAATAGAATGTTCGCCATGCCACCGTATTTAAAATCTGTGTGCACTTATACAAATGCATTGTGAACGTAATTCAGTTTGAGTGCGTGAATTTATCGTTTGTTTATTGCAAAAGCCAGTAGGTGGATGTACCCATGACTGGTTGTTTAGTAGACTTGGTTGGTTGTTTGTTTGTGTAAATAAATTTTATGCTCGCAAAAAACTACACGTTTAACAACTCCTACGCAACATCCTTACCATTCCAATCACTCTCAACGGTGCCAACATTGCCTCCTATTGACAGTAACTTGTAGCCGTCGCATGTAAAAATATTTTCGATGTCATAAACCAACTTCACTTCATCAACAGTCAAATATTGCATGGTTTTTCCAATTTGAATAGTGTATTCATGTATAAATATTCGAAATGGCTGTCCTATCCATTTATGTATATGTGTATGTGTTACGTAGTGTGAGTGACTGAATGAGTGAGTGCGTTAATATTTATTTGCATATGAATACGAAATGATAAATGTACGTGATTTTCACACTTAAGAGAGATGCCTTTAAGGCCTGGTTGTCACAATATGCTTGTCAATTATAAGGCTGTAGGCCAATATTTTAAATCGATTTTGTTATATGTACACATTTTAATAATTGACAATGCTGTTGATAGTGAAAAGTATGTAGAATTATTTGAAATTTTTGTAAATTAAAGCTTACGTGTTTCTAACATTCATGAAGTTTATTTCATTAAAAAAAATGTTATGCGCATATGAAATAGTCATTTAGAGAAAATTGGGAACCAAAAACTCCTTTCCACATTTTCAAATTGGATTTTCACAAGGCGGAATTACCATTTGTTAATACAGCCACAATAATATGTAATCAAGGTTTGAGAATTCATGGTCGTCTTGGTACTACAGCTACAATGTCTTTTCCTTTTAGAATATTAAGATTGCACAGGTTAAAGCATTTGGAACGACAGACCTCCTCAGGTGCTCTTTAGCACACCATTCTATGTCCTCTCTAGGACACGATTAGATTATTTTTGCATCTTGGAATTATTTATACCTTATGAATCATTTTTCATCACACTTTGAATTTTAATTTATCACGTTTGGATACGTCCAATGTTTGAAGCTGACTGGGTGTAAGTGGCACTGAGCGCTGTAATACCAGTGGGACTTCAAAATCGTTGTTGTGCAGAGGTGGTAGACTTTTTAATACAGATGATCCATCTATTGCGCGCATTTTATAATCTCATAATTTATTTGTTCCCAGTAGGATGTCAGTTTCTTGTTTACAAAACATAATTGGTCATTGCAACCCTTCAGTCAGGACTACGACCTATCTTCTCACACCACTTATGTTGTATGGAACCTACAGTTTAAAATCGACTCCGAACGATACATTTGTTGAGAAACTTTTAATGGCAATTAGACATACTCTCAGAGTGTTTACCAGAAATCTGCTGAGAAAAATTCGCTGAAGGAAAGCTTTTTTTTATATTTTCAATTTGATGTCTGACCTAGAGTGTGAACCGTCGCCTTACGATAATAAGCCACACACTACCTACTGGACTGCGGCGACTTCATGCCATCCGAGCAGTTTCTATTTTATGTAATAGAAACATTCCATCGGCGTCTTTAGATTTATAATTCGTTTCTGTTTAAAATCAAATAAAAACTGCTTAACCTTAAGCCAGCTTAGGAAGGTTGGTAAACATGCCACTCATACGTCAGAAAAGGTTCATTATGAATCAATTCAGCATCACAGGTAAACCAAATATAATTAAAAATTCCGAAAGCTTAATAAAGATGAAATATTGAGAATAAACTGATGAAAAAGATTAGAAGGCGAGCAGAGATCATTGACAGAGCTGAAGGAATGTGAAAAGAAATGAGTAAAAAAATGTAGAGAGTCTTTCTACAAGCCTACAAATGCCCAATATAATTCTATCCAGGTTCGAAAACCTAATAAACCCTATATCTGCATGGTCTTTATAGAAACCGTGTCAGAATGCTTTCAAAGTGTCTGATACTTTCAAATTGCTGCACACCCTGACGAAAGTGGTACCTTTGTTTAACAAATTTTTCTTTGCTTTCAGAGAAATACGCTTATACAGTAAACCCTATCAAGATTCCAAATGAATTCCAATTCGAGTCATGGGCAAATATGTACTCTAAAGATATTGCCATAAAATGTCAACTCTGCAACTAATATTGTAGTCGACCAGTCTGAAGAAACATCTCAAACAGTCTAATAGACCTCTTCATTGCATGCATTTCGCCGAACTCTTTTCAATTCATCTGCAATCTTCCACTAACGTCTGAATGTCTTAGAATCCGTAAAATTTTTAAACTATAGCTTTACAGCAACATTGTAAGGTCTTCGTGCAGACTGAAACCAACTTATAATTGACGTAATGCTCACTAAGTGCATTAATGTCAACTCACATACTTAGGACACATTGCAGTCTATGATATGTTTTGTAATAATTAGTGTAAGGATCGTGGGTTGGATTCCCACCAGACTCTGGTCTGTGACACTAAACCGAGCATATTGTGAAGTTACTCCGCTCGTCTATAATAAGAATATAATTTGTAATTGTATTGTAATTAATAAATAAATAAACAAATGCATACATAATAGGTCATTACAACCCTTTGTCTTACAATTTTACAACCTTGTTTCTCACACCACTAATGTTGTGTGTGTTAGATTTATTCATAAGTGGCGAGGCCCACTTACACTCCCAACGACAGATTCGAGCAACATTTCATGACAAGTTTTTGCAGGAAGACTGCTGGGAGAAAGTCGTCGAAAGAAATATTTTGGTGATATTTCCTTTTGTTTGAGATGTCTGAGTCAGGACTTAAACCACTGGTCAAACTACGGTGAAGTCAACCTAACTGTTCTCATAAATATTATCCTATCCGCTGATGCAGTTTATTTTATACCGACTCCTTAACTGTATCCCCAAAATAAACCTCCACTAGTCTCCACTTTCAAACTGTCGCATTACCATTTAGTAAACTTCAAACACCTCGACATTTTTTCTATGTGGAAATGTTGAAGAAATCACATGCCTAACCATGTAGTTCGTTTCGCCCAAACTCAGAGTGCGGTGCATACGCAAATCCATAAACCTGAAATTTCTAACATATTTGAACTGGGCTATGTTAACAAGGTCTTCTTCTAAAATCCTCTAAAAGTTTCTAATCACCAGGGCCATCACTGTGATACCTACGGAAAGTAAACCCAGATGCACAGAAAGACATATTTTTGCTCCACCTTTCTCCGACTTCCAGCTTTCAATGCTCTTTATCAAACTTTGCTGCCATAAGGCTGTAAGGTCGCCATCTTCGGGCGAATTCCTCAATTGCCTACCCTTAGATAGCTTTAGTTCAATCCCTTTAAGCCTAAGTAGTAGGAAATTCTTCACTATATAGCTCTTAGAGGAAAGCACCAGCACCCTCTTAATAAAATATATATCAAGACTACTGTAAAACGCTTAAAAAGACAGTTTTCTTAACGAGAGCGACTACATGAGTTCACTGTAATTGGGAGAAACTTTCCATTACCATTAACACCAAGCTATCACGTAGAGTTTAAGTCTACCTTTAAGAGCTTTCAATACATTCTCATCCAGTCAAATACATACACCGTACACTTAACATCCATCTTCATCCATACTTCAGTAAAGCGAAATTAATTAGTCAAATAACAGACTTTTGGTTTCCAGTATTCCAACTTGTTTTCAAACTCTTATTTTCGTTCTTCATATTTCGAATAGGTTGTGTATATAAAACATAAATTTTTCCTAAAACAAATAAACTTTTCTTACAACAATTACAACATCAGCAACAATACTACACGACATACCATGGACAAGGCAATCATTTGTAATTAATTACTACGACATGCAGAACAACTGGCTGAATTTGTAAAATTTCTTCATCAAGGTAAAACTGAGAAGACAGACACACGGAATGTCGACATTCAAGAGTAGAATTCATTGCATATGGCAGTCCTTTAAAGGGTCTACATGATGTTCTTTTTCTTTTCAATTAAAACTCAGACGATTTAGGAATATAAAACACACAAACGTTTAATATACAAACATTGGTAAATGTTTTAAAAATTTTAAAAATGAACATCTAACACGAGTTAAGGACGGTTTAAAAAATGTTCACTAAATTTTGGTTTTGATTGCTGTTTGGATTTGTTTGCGGCTATTGCATTATTTTTTACCATTATCGGCAATCTACTTCCACTGAAAAGTGATTCTAATGAGGATAATGACTTGACGGCTGCTGATAAAAATATTCAAAATTTTTGGGAAGGTAAAAAAGGTAAGAGAAACATTAAATGGTGTTAAAATAAATTATTGGCGTTCAGCCCAGCCACAAGCTATACAAAGAATTGCAGTTCAATGAAAATAATTTATTTTTTTGCCGTCAAACAAAACGTTGATTGCGATTGAGTAGAAAGCTTATTTGTTTGTTATGGCATGTTGTTCACGCAAATTAACTGTTTAACGTCAGAGGTGTACATAGTTATGGTGCAGGTTGGTAGTTTTAAAATAAATTTATCATATTTGTATTCACCAGTAGAAGAAAGAGCCTTTTTAAAATCTCTGTCAATTGTTTAATTCAAGATCAGAAGCATTTACCTTTTTTCTACCAACTGCCTGAAAGAGAATGTAACGAATAGAACAGATTGAACTCCAATTGATTCCTAACGTATGTTCGCATTTTTGATACTAAAAGTAAATATCTTGGGAGACTAATATAGACTATGCTCATGTAAATATTTTGGCTACCAACTGCTCAACCTCAACAGTTAACTCTGCTACAGGTAATCCAGATAGGAAGGACGAATGTTTTAAGCCATCGTTAAATTATTTTGCTTGGTCAACATCATTCTCAAAGAAATATGGACGGTTGACGTCATCAGCCTAAAATCCACAACAAACACAGATTTTTCAGGATGCACTGAATGCTATTATACTTTTGTATTGTCCAGTTACCCATTCATCTCAACGCCGAAGGTAATTTTTCGGTGAAAATTAGTGCCATTTTCCAACTCCAGAATTTACAAAGTGAAAAACATTAATAATCAACAAGGGGATAAGAGAAACCTACCAGATTCCAGAATAAATCATGCTGTTGAAGCAACATTTATATTGAAGAATTTAGTCAAGGATGACTCAAAATGAGAGATAAATAACTTCTTCATACCAAGAGCACGGTACTACTTCATGAGGTGAATTTTGGTGCCCGAAGGTATGGAGGACCTGCAGAAATCATTTGACTAAATGCCAGTGCGTCGAAATGCTTTCAAAAAAGGTAATAACTCACCAGAATTGCAATCGTGCGATGAAAAGCCAGTCTAACGGAGTATTGCAATATTGCATATTCCTTAGTGTTACCAAGGAAATTGTTTCACCTTGTAAAAAAAAGCAGAGGAAACCTAGTCTAGCCTATCGGGCACAATTGGCATATACTCGGTAACATGACGCAGTTCATTAGCTATTAAATTTTGAACGATGTTGTGGAACACATAAAAGAGTTACCTTTGAACTTAGACATTTATGAACGAGGACGGTAAGACAAATTACGTTCGTTGGTGACTTAATCGCGTGACCTACGCCATCTTCTCAGTGGTCTGCTAGCTTAAATGAAATTTTAATATCAGAACCATTAACCCACTCGGTCCAGCCGGTTTTGTAGCCAGCTGTATAACACTCAAGGGTTCTACTAGGACCCTCCGGATCTTCAGGACGCTCTTGGTGTTCTAAAATCAAATTTCTAAATCAGAAAATTATAAGGAACTATACAAACAACTCGCCGTAGTCTAATAGGTAGCGTGTTGGTTTATTGAAAGTGAGACCATGATTCAAACTCTAAGTCAGACATCTTCAACAAAACGAAATATGAAAAATATTTCTTCAGCGACTTACTCTCAGCAGATTTCTGGCAAAAAGTCTGAGAGTAAATAGAATTGCCATGAAAAGTTTCTTGAAAACCTGTTGTTTGGAATCTATATTAAACAGTAAGTCGCACCAGTCATGCATAAAATTAAGTGGTGTGAGAAGATAGGTCGTAATCTCGACTGAAGGTTGTGATGACCAATTATGTATGTATGTACGTAACATGTCGGAAGATCCAACATGTTCGCTGTGGTCCGTTGGGCTATATGAAAGTTTAATGTCAGCATTTTGTAGCCATCAGTATAAAACTCTAGGGTACCACTACGACACTCCTGATCGTAAGGACATTCTTGGAATTCTGAAATAAAATTATGGTTAATTACATAATCAACTTTGATGCATTTATGCAGCAGTATTGCAACATGTGTATTGATACTTACAATCACCACTTCAGCCCTCTGCTTCAGTAGAGGTCAAAGGGGAGCCAATTGAGTATACAAAAAAATTTCCTGATCATGGTGGAACAAAGTATTCACGACTACCTTTTAGTTGGCAGTAGCATTGATGTTTGCATGCCGTCTGTCAAGAAAGAACATCACAAGGTAAGGTAAGTTACTTCAAGGTTTGCTAGAGCCAGTAGGGAGTGGATGGTCTATGTGGGTCGTTTTAAAACGAAACATGTCATTAGAAATCCCAGGCGTTTCTACCTATGAAGTATTTTTAAATACCCGTTTCCTAAATTCAATTCAATTCTTTGGCAGAAAAAGCAAGAGAAGTATTCGAAATCTAATCAATATCCACAATGTATATAGATCGAGAGTATAGCAGCCCGCTAGTCTCTATGTGTCAAACAATTGTTTTGGCTTTTATGTTCCTCCATTTGCCACTCTGTTGTATTTTTGTATAAAATTCATAAACAGGGGTGCCTATTGTAGCATGTTACAGTTAAGTAAAGCAAAATATTCAAACAAATTCTTTAAACCGCCTAAAGGTAGAGCATTTTTTATTTTAACAAACACCAATTCAGGTACCTGATTATTTGGTTAAGACCCATAATCACAATACAATACAATACAATCAATGAAAAGCCATTAGATTTTGAGGAGAAAAATTTGAATTGTTTGCTCAAGTTGATGGCTCTTAAATTATATGGTCAAGTCAAATATTATCATTAATGCAACGCTGTGTGTTAAAATAATGCCCAACAACGTACGCTTTTAAAGTGCATGTAAGTTGTTGATTAAATGAAGAAGAAGTAGAATTTATGATAATCACAAACCGACAGATTAAAAAATTACTCTTTTTTGGGTATTGGACTCCAGCACCATTATTTGATTTATTTGGTACAAAAATTTAGTAGAATGCATTGTCAGATAGGTGTGAAAAATTTAAATGTGCAACTGACATTACTTTTGAAACAATTTTCAATACAATGACAAAGATAACAGGAAGAAAATAACTTTCTAGTGTTTTAGCGTACAAAAAAAAGAACTTTCGAATGTATTTGTGATGATTTCCCCGTCTTAGGTAGTAATCCAAAGCCCTAACTTACCCTGTATATGAACCTAAAATTTCCCAAATAAGAAAATACGCTATTCGACTAAGAGCTCCACTTTGTTGACTAAGCATTTAAGAAAGTATTCGGCGTTAATACACCGTCCAAAATCGCCCCATATTACAAAAATTATAATAGATAATAGATTAAATCTTCTAGTCAACAATTTATAGCCTGTGATCCATTCTTACATACATAATTGGTTATTATAACACTTCAGTCGACACGACGGCCTAGTTGCTCACACAACTTATGTTTTGCCAACACACTACGGCGATCCATTCTTATTCGTTATGAAAGAAATAAAATTCATCTTTGTCGTACTCTATTGGAGGAGATCCAATCCGCCTATTGAGTTATCGAAGAGCCTGTATGAAATAGCTATTCCAACGATTTCTGCGCTATGAATCTTAGGGTATTATAAATTTGGCTGTGAATGCACCTAACAGGTCCAAAGAGATTTGACCAAAGCATAGGCTGGAAAATTTTAAATTATTCATCTAAACTTGCTAAGAGTCTTTCAGATGTACAAGGTCAAGATATCATGTTTTAGATGTGCTTTTGTGGATAATTCCACGAAAGCATTGCGAACTTTTATTCCATCTACAAAGCAATAGTGGTTAATTGGATTTTTGTAGGTGTAGGACGTAAAGGATGATTCAAATATAGGTTTAAGGACATGTACATGTCACTGGGACAAGTACAATATCCAGAGTTTTAAATGACCCATTGCCCATACGTCCTAGAAGAGGGGACTAAAGAGGATAGAGAGGGAGATAAGGAAATGGGAAAAGAGAAGAGGTAGGAAAGTGAGGATATATGTAAGCAGGTTAACATTGGATTAGAATATAAAAATGTTCTGACGAACTTAGTAGGCGACTCCATATAGATTTTGTCGCATGGCTCGAAAGTTAATGGAATAGGTATTATTTAGAACATAAGAGAACTGGAACATTATAGCATATCTTAGTTGCAGTGTCGGAATTGCTCAGAGAATTATTTACTTATATAATGACCCTTAGAAAAGTATTTGACCACCGCGATTCAATCAAAAAAATTGGTTTGGTATCATGGGTATCGCGAGATAGATTGACATTTCGGGAAACTGTGAAGCAGATACACTTATTACAATTGACTTGGCAGTTTTAATAGTTTAACGTTACAGAAGATAAATCCAGAATTACACCAAATTAATCAAGAATTTCTATAATTGCACACGATTCCAGTAATAATTAGTCTTGCTTTTCATTCAATATAAAATTGACACCAAAAAAAAGTATTTATTTAAAAAATAATAATAGGAGAGGGTGCTGGTTTAATTATTTAGAGTTCCTTAAAATTAAGGTCATATACATACGTTATTGGAGATGTCTGATCTGGCATTTGAACAGTGACTTCACGTCTAATAAGTCAACACACTACTACACTACGACGACTTGCTTTAGTCCTTACTACCATTGTTTTAATGTGTCGAAACATTGAGTTATGCTGTCCGCCACTAGTCTAAACATGGGGAGTCAGTTGATCATTTCATTGGTACACAGTTTTTATTGTATTTGTCACATTATATAACCGTGTATATGCTTCATATTTTGTTTAAGTCCTTAAAGTTTTCTTTTAGGTATATAAAACTGCATCTACGTATCTACATATGTATGTATAATCATCTGATGAGTGTGTGCATAGGTATAATTAAACCATTGTATGGCATTTGTAAAATACAGTATAAAGTTTCTGTTCCATGATTTGAGCGTCAATACTAATAAGTTGAGGCCATGTATATACAATGCTCATTAACAAATCGCGTCCTGTTTTTGAAAAACTGTTGAAGAAAAATAAAGTTTTACTAACTATGGTAGCTTAATCGCAGCCGAAGAAATATGGTGGCCTCACTACTGTATTCCTAACATAGTTTTAAGTCTGTTAATGGATCACTAAGCTGGACTCAAAATCAGAAGATTGGCTAAAGATCGAAAGAAATTTTGTACTGCTCCTTGCAACAGTTAACAGGAATGCACATCAAATTTATTGCCACTCTTTTATATATCGTTAAAAAAATGGAAAAGTCTAGATACTGGTGTTTTGTTTTTTTATTTGCGTTTAACAGCATAAAAGAATTATATACAAAAGTAAACAAAAATGTACCAACAAACACTACAAGAATGAATGTAAACAAAATGCACAAAGAACAATAATGAAACTATGTTTACATTTATAGAGATCTCGAGAAGGCGAAGCCACGAACATTCGCCTTCAAGAACATTCATCAGACTGTTTACTTTGCCATATAAAAGGCAAGGCAAAGCAGGCAACTGAGTCAGTAAAAGTCAGTCTTGTGTGAAGACGCCGTATGTTTGAAGAAAATAATAGTTGTTTGCAGATCTCCATAACAAACATCAACAATTACTAGTAAGTGTTCTTGTTTACGCAAAAGAGTGCAAAGAGGAAGAACACAAATTTATTTTTATTATATTGCAATCTACGTTTTTAAAAGGTAAAAATGTAACAATATTTTTGTCTTTTGCCATCCTTTTCAATCCATGCAACACACATAATAAAGGGTGTTTTTTATAGAGGTATAGAACTTTAAGTTGGCATTACTTTTCAAGCTGGCGACCGATTTAACAGCTGTCAAGGGATTTATTCTCAGTTTGGTTTGGCAATTCATCATGAATAGACTCACGCCTGAACAACGCTTGCAAATAGTGCAATTTTATTTCGAAAATAATGGTTCTGTGCGGAAAACGTATCGCGCACTACGTCCATTTTATCGTCGACAAAATCGTCCATCAGAGCAGTTAATTCGATTAACCATGGAACGTTTTCGCACCACGTTTACTCTTATTGATAACTCGCATCCCCAGAGACACTGTACGGTGCGTACAGAAGAAGCTATTGCTGCTGTAAAGCGTAGCATTGAGGAAGACTCGAATGAGCCTTTTGCGGAAGGATCTTGGTTTGCGTGCTTACAAAATCCAACTCGTGGAAGATTTGAAGCCAAACGATCATCAAGTAAGGCGTAGATTCGTCGAATGGGCCCAAAACGAGATTACGGTTGTTCCCGATTTTCATAAGCGAATTTTGTTTAGCGATGAAGCGCACTTCTGGTTGAATGGCTACGTCAACAAACAAAACTGCCACATTTGGAGTGAAGGTAATCCTCAAGTGTATGTGGAAACACCGTTACATCCAGAAAACCTGACTGTTTGGTGCGCTTTATGGGCTGGTGGAATCATTGGTCCGTACTTTTTCAAAAACGATGGTGGCCAGAACGTTACAGTCAATGGTGATCGGTATAGAGCCACGATTACTAACTTTTTCATTCCTGAATTGAATAACCATGATGTCCAGGAGATGTGGTTTCAACAAGACGGCGCAACACGTCACACAGCTCTTGCCACAATAGATTTATTGAAAGACACGATTGGTGACCGCCTAATTCCACGTTTTGAACCTGTGAATTGGCCTCCAAGATCTTGTGATTTAACACCGCTAGACTACTTTCTGTGGGGCTATGTAAAGTCATTGGTCTATGCGGTAAAGCCACAAACGCTTAACCATTTGGAAGACAACATTCGCCGTATTATTGCTGATATACGGCCACAAATGTTGGAAAAAGTCATCGAAAATTGGACGTCCAGATTGGACTACATCCGCCCCAGCCGTGGCGGTCATATGCCAGAAATCATATTAAAAATGTAATGCCACAAGATTATCTTTCGGATAAATAAAATTCATGTCAATCGAATAATCCATCGTTGTTTTATTGCAACTTAAAGTTCTATACCTCTATAAAAACCACCCTTTACAATCTGTTCAGCATTATAATGGCATTTTCCATTGCAATCACAACATTCGTTTAAAGTAGAGATTTGCAAAACAGTTGAAAAAATCTCTGATTTTCTTCTTACGAAAACTATTTATACAGAATATTAAACCAAAAAAAAGAAGAAAAACACAAACTCATCTTTTTTTTCACATTACAAATGTTGTTAGAATATGATTTCCACAGGATATGAACAGGGATATGAAAACTTAAAACATTTTTATGTTTTATTTGATTAAAATTAGAATAATTTCGTATTGTTACATTGACTGACTGATTGAATGAGCTGTAAATGATATGCAAATGCTATTGAATTTCATTGTTATTGCTTTTAATGTGTTTGATATCATAAAATTGACCAACATTACAAATATGGTAACAAGACATCCACATTTTCTTAAAGAATTAAATTGAAAAGTAAACAACGTTTCTGGTAAAGAAGTCAGCTAACTCTCTCTCCGCAATATAAACATGTGAACAGAAAATTTTAGTTCGAAAAAATCCAATGAATTTCGTAAAAAAGTAGCTATTTGCAACAATTGTCAATTGGCCGCAAAGTAGAACTCAAATCGTCTGATGATTATATACGTTTCACGAAGATTTGACAAATTTCTGTTAACATTACCTTTATTGCTCATTAAAAAAGTTTAAAAGACAATGGACTCTGATAATAATTTAGTCATAGAAATTCCTGCTTACAGAACACTCAACCATCAATACTTTTTGATTCTATGAAGCTTTCTTCCCTCTTGCGGCTAACTCTCTAGGTAGAGCTATTTAATGCTTTTACCATAAAAACTGTCTATATACCGATTGTTGATACAGTGTTTAGTCAATTATAAGCTGGTAAAGTTTTATTTTCAAGACATTTTGTCTTACATTCCTGAGACGGTTCACGAAAGGGTATCAATTGCGAATAAACATCAACATTTTCTTGCATAATATTTCCCGCTTTTACACTACTTTGCTTCAGCTATGTTATGTCAGACTTAAGCCGGAGATTAGACCAGTTGTGTTAACACAAATTAACATCTAACTCCGGGAACAAACATTCTTTATAGGAAACTGGGCTTTTGAATTGCCATTTTCTGTTGCAGCAAACTAGCTATTACAGGAATATTAATTGTGGGTGGTTCAGGGAAATGTGACACAATATGTGAATGACAAGAGCCGATCAATAACAGATGTTGTGAAAAATAGTCACTCCCTATACCTACAGTCTAAGCAGAAGTCGTTGAAGAGAATATCAAGTCCTTCACAAACTTTCTTATAGTGACCTGTGAAAACCTCAATAATGCGATGTATTGCACAACGATTTAAAGAAAGAAGAAAATCAGTCATCTTCTTATCCCTAGCAATCGCTCAGAGCGTAGCAATATTGTTCACACCCTCCATCTGCCAACGAAATTGATCCTCCTGTAAACGCTGGAGATATGAATGACAGTTTAACTGATGCACTATGACGAAGATTAATATTGTTAAGATATCCAAATTACCAGAAACCCACACAAAAATTTCCACTCAAAAATCTGAAATTTCTCCAATAATTTCCCAACACTCATAGACGAGGACGACTTCGAGATTACATTAGATAGAGACTTGACCATAATCTGGTTGTGTAAGAAATTGCTTTTCATTACA